>CAXDRF010000048.1:0-147747 GCA_963991005.1 Barypeithes pellucidus
TAGCAGGCCATTCGATAGGTCCTCTCCTTCCAATCCACCGATTGGGAAAGGTTTCATCAAAAAATGTGCGCACAGTGGCCGCATAGTGCGGAGGAGCACCATCTTGTTGGAATATCAGTTCTTCGTCAGGGGAGTCTGGATCCAATGGATTCGGAAATAAAGCCACTAATGCTGGAATTAATTCTAGTTGGAGAAATTCGAGATATACTTGTCCAGTTAAAGACTGTTCAAAGAAAAATGGACCAATTACTCTTTCGCGTACGATTCCACACCAAACATTTATTTTCTTAGGGTACTGGCTGTGAACCTCTATCGTCCAATGCGGATTTTCTGTTGCCCAATATCGACAATTTTGTCTGTTCACATTACCATTCAAATAGAACGTAGCTTCATCCGAAAAAATAATATTTTTTACTAAATTATTATCTAGATTGCACATATTTTGCATGCGTCCGCAAAACTCACTTCGCCTATCGAAATTATCTTCAAATAACTCATGCACTGGAATAACTTTGTATGGGTGATATTTGTGCTTTTGAACTACTCGGTCAACAGATTTCGGCATGTATAAATCGGGCCCAATGTGCGACAGGGGAGTACATGGATTTTCTTCCAAGGAAAGCAAAACGTCAAGTTGTTCATTTTCATCTCGAGTAGGACGACCAGATTTAGGCAAATCTCTACATGACCGAATTCTCTAAACTTAGCCTCTATTCTACTCACCTAATGGAATCTCAACGTTTACGGGAATGGAGACTTAAATATTTAACAACATTTGACATATGGGAGGACGATCAGGATGGATTTCATTAAATAATTGGGCTGTTTCTATTTGAGTACGTGTTTTATCACCAAACCCAACCATGCATAGAATTTCAATTTTTTCCCGTTCCGCTAACTTCACCATTATTGTGAAAACCGCAACTTTGAAACTACGCTTGACAATAATTATACTTATTTGAAATAAAATTGTCATACAGTTTTCTTACTTTTGAAATGGTAAATATGATTTTTATACTGGGTGAATGTGCAAGAAATTGCCTACTCGCGAGCCGAGTGTATACTGAAAGATACCCAGATATTGAGAGAAAGCCGAGACCAGAAACCTGCCAGATTTGTAGCAACAGAACTGCATACACAAAAAGTATGATAATCAATAAACCCGTTATTAATGAAGAAAATGAATTAAGAGTTCTGTTGGCAGTAGAGGAAATTCATTAAATTAAGTAAAAGGAAGCTATTTTGAACATTTACTTTAGTTTACAATTATTAGTCTAGTCGCCTATAACAAAATTTCCCAATAAAAACTCTATTTAAATAACATAATTTATGATATTTATAATTATTTCGAAAACGGCTGGATATAACTTATATGCTTGTATTACAAAAAAAAATTGTCTATGAATTCTACGTCAAATAGTCAAATAATATACAGGGTGTTCCATTTGAAAAACTTGAGAAAAATTATTTTAAAATGTGGGGTTTTTGAAAGCTTATTATGAACACCCTGTATAAAATAAATAAACGCAATTACATTCATAGTATCTTTAGACCTCTTGTCATAAATTTCACTCAATGCCGAGGTTAAAAAATAGTTCTGGATTGTTTTTTTTTCATTTTTTTATTCAGGACTGCAAAAAATTTTTTTTTAGTTTTTCATTTCAAACTACAAAACCAAATTATATAAAATTTGAGGCACTTATAAACGATAGTAATACGAACCTAAATATGCAATAAAATACTGGGTGTCCCATTTAAAAAATATAACTTTATGCTGTCACACTTTTTTGGCCCACCCTGTATAATGTAAAATATTTTTAAAACATGCCGCTTTTAATCCAATATCTCGAGCTGTTTTGGTATTGTTGATAAGTTCTTCGATAACGATTTAATCTTCCATCCACGCTTCGTTTGCGGACCCTGTATTGCCGTTTAATCATTTTTATTAAGGGCGAAGTACGGTCCTGTTCGCTGATTAAGGTAAATAGTTTATGAGTCGGCATTGCGCATGACATCTGACGATCGGCTTTGTTTACAAGATATCCATAAATATAGGTCGGTCCTGTCCCCGTGTGCAGGGGGTTTCAGTCTCCTAGAAAAAATTTAATCTAGATTATCTTTTAACTACTCGTGCAGTGACGAACTAGGGGTATTTTAGTGAAGATGATCAATTTAAGGAACGAAACGTCGGAAAGCCAGTAAGTGTTATATACCACTGGACGTAGATTTCGGTAATATTTCATAATTTAAACAAAAAGATCTAGGTCGGTATTTAAAAAAGTTAAGTTGATGATGGTGGCCCAAAGACAAAACGTCGCATTAAAAGCCCAATATTGCCATCTTGTGGAGAATAAAAAGCAGCAATGAGAAAGTGAAATTTATTTTTGGACATCTCTTCGAACAAAGTCAGGAAAAATTAAATATAGATTTTTCCAAATATTTTGAAAGACCCTGTATTTATTTCTGATTTTTTGCGGTCCAGACGAAATTCCTGTTATAGTTCTCAAGAGAGGCGCCGATGAACTAACACCAGTATTTTGTAGACTTTTTAACTTATCCTACAAACAAGGAATATTTCCATCGTGCTGGAAGACGGCGCGAGTCCAGCCTATACCAAAGAAAGATAAGGGAATAAGAGAACCCTGCCTAGCAACTATCGAGGAGTCGCATTGCTTTCAGTTATATCAAAAGTAGTGGAGAAAGCTATTAACCAACATCTTCGAAAGTACCTGGAAGGCTTCAACATTATCAGCGATCATCAATATGGTTTTCGGAAGTCCAGATCAACTGGAGATCTTCTAGCCTATGTCACCCATCTTTGGAACAACGCAATCGAACATCATGGGGAGTCTCGGGCTGTTGCACTGGATATTTCTAAAGCCTTTGATCGTGTTTGGCATGAGGGACTTCTAAGTAAACTGCGATCCTATGGTATGCCCAGTCGATTCTGTGCATGGTTGTCTAGCTTTCTTAAGGACCGCTCTCTACAAGTGGCGATTGACGGATTTCTCTCAGACACCTTAACCATCAATGCCGGTGTTCCTCAAGGGCCCATATTATCTCCCACTCTCTTCTTACTCTACATTAACGACCTTCTAGTGGAAACGAAAAACCCGATAGTTAGTTTTGCTGATGATAGCACACTTATATATCTTTCTCTTTGAATGCACAAATATCGGCTGCCGACGCACATCTTCGCAGACAGCATGAAGTATCACGCCTCAACAAAGATCTGGAAGAAATTTTGGCTTGGGGTGACAGTAATCAAGCCCAGATTCGACCATCACTAGAGTACTGCTCTCATATCTGGAGCTCTGCACCCAAACATACTCTTCGGCTACTGGATTCCATCGAAAGGAGGGCCATTCGTATGATTGGAGACCACAAGCTGACGAAGAACCTCGACAGCCTAGAACATCGAAGACAAGTTGGGGATTTGACTCTCTTTTACAGATATTTTCATGGAAAGTGCTCGGCTGTCCTTGCCCTCTTAATTCCGCCCACAGCGGCCAATATCAGAAATACACGACGAACCACTGCCGCCCATCCATATGTTGTTAAGCTTAGCACTCCTCGAACTTCATTATTTAAGAACTCTTTCATCTGGAGGACTTCATCCTTGTGGAACGATCTTCCCGAGATCGTTTTTCCCAACGAATATAACCTCCAACGATTCAAAACCAACGTGAATCGCTTTTTGCGCACACGCACCACTCCCGGAGTGCCCTAAAGGATTTTTCCTATAGTGCTTGTGTTTGATCATAAAAAAAACCCTGTATATGCTGGGGAAGGAATGCACAATAATATCTTTGCAACACCGCAACAGATTGGGGAAAAAAATTGGGGTTACATAAACGATAAGGATCCGAGTAAAAATATAGGTCATTTCATTTATGACACACACTGTACAGGGTGTCCATTTTTGGGTAGTTTTACGGGGTATCTCCGTTAAATTTGTTTTCACACGTACCCTATACCTATATTTTTAATAATATAATTTAGTTTGTAACAAGCTTCAAATATATAACACTTTATTTTTATTCTTAGCATTAGGCCCGAAATATACGTTTTTCAAAAATATACCATTTTTTTATATACGGTGACCCATTTAAAGAAGCAAATTTGTTTATTTTCCTTGAAAATTATTGAATGTAGAAAAAATCTGAGTACGTCACTGTATTCTACATAAAGAGTTACAAAAGAACATTTTTATTTCTTTTTGATACGTTACGGGGTAACCGAGATAGGGGGGGGGGGGGGGGTGTCCCAAAATGATTACGGCATCTTCTGTTTGACAAAAAAGTAGCAAAGTGCTGCGAAAACAGCATCCTTCTATCTTTACTAATAAGGGAGATACCCCGTAAAACTACCCAAAAATGGACACCCTGTATACTTAAACATACTTTTAAAATATGCGTCTTCAACAGTCCGCTAATATTTATTTTTAAAGTTTCCCTTCTATCCACGATATAGGAGATATCGAAGAATTACACACTAAATGGACTCCCTGTATTAGTAAATATTTTATTTATTTCAGAAAACCCAATTTTCCGCGTTAAATTTTCCGGTAATTCTAATTTCTCTAATAAGAACGCTACGAAACACAAGTCAAATGACATGACACAAGGGTTACGCCTCATACAAAAATTTAGGATCCTCCGGGACATAAATTCCCTATTTTAAAAAATAAAATTATACCTATCAAAATACAATTCATTTTAAATTTCGTAAAACGGCATGAATTTGTATATAAAAATCTCGGACGTATAATGAATCGACATGAGTCATGCCGTTTTTTCTACAATGTAAGCGAGTAATCGTTAGAAAACAAACGACTTTTTGCACCAAAATACCTTTGCCTTGCTTTCATTTGTTAGTTTATTTGCAGTGGTCGGTTCGAAAGGAGCTCGTGTATTCGCCGGTTTTATTTTTTCTGGAAAATTATCCCGCGTGATAATTCGACGTCCAGGACAGGGTGCTCCTGCCACTGCTTAAAGAGTTGTCGGAATTCCGGGTAATAGTGTCATCCTAAAACGAAGTTTTGCTCTGTTTCCTGTAAGGTGAGACTTTAAACATTTTTTTTTTTTCAAAATACGTTTAGCAGCATTCACAGTTCCATAAATTAATTTATAATAGGGAAGAAGTATTTAAGTCACATCACAAGGGGCCCATGCGCTATTATGCAACGGGTTCCTCGCTTTTTACCTTCCATAACTGGGGTAGTAACTGGCGATAAATACTTATAAACTCTTTCCACAATTCTTTTTTTTTGCTCGCAAGTGTATGGGCCCCTTCAGTTTTCAGTTATGCAGGGTTTTAATTTGAAAACTACCCACCTTTAATAGGTCGCTTTCGGTAAATAAAAATAAAATTTTATTGTGAAGGTCCCGCCCCTCACAAGAATTGTTGCAGCCTTCGTGGTTTAACCCCCTTGGCAGGGGTAGATGTTACCATTAAGATCTTAAATGGGAAGGAGACGGGGGGGGGGGGGGGGACCCATCATTTTTAAAAATCGTTGAAATCTCTTTCCAATAATAATAAAAGAGGAGTCGACACAATAAATTTTTTGTTAAATAATACCCTAAAAGGAATTTAAAAACTATTTAAAGCCTTCATGGAGTAACCCACTGGGAGAGGTAACTGTTACCCTTAAAATCGTAAATGAGAAGGGGGGTCAAGTATATTGGGGCGGAAAAATCTGGATTCTAAGAGTCGCCGAGGACCGTTTTTGGTTCGGAGGGGCAGTGGCGGACTTGTACAAGAAATGAAATTTGTGCAAATTGACAAAATTTCGTTTCTTGCTTCCGTTAATTTATTAATTAAAAAAATTTCTACCCTAAACTTATAGCAATTGGTCCCTAAAAACAGATAATTAACCGCTTTTAGGATAAAACGAAATAGTATAAAAAATATTGATCAAAAAACGAAATGGTGAATGCGCCACTAGCTCTGACTTAATTATTAACTGGACAAAAAATATACTGAGTGTTTAAACAACAACGAACAAAACAATCATCTACTAAAAACAAACATCTAGTAAAATCAAGATTTATATTTTTCCTAACGAATTCATCTTTGAATAAATTGGTTAAAACATTACATTTCGTGGGGGGGGGGGGCAACGCCACTGAGGAGGGGGTAAACTGGGCGGCATGTTACGAACAAGCCCGAAACGGGCTAGCTTTACTATGATATCCATTGAGCACGAAATAGCTAATAAAATAGATTTAAATAAAAAAATTTACAGAGTTAGGTACAAGGTGGTTTGTTGATAGTTATTATTTTAATGAGTTAGAATAGCATAGCACATTTTTTTAATTTCTTTTCAGAAATATTATTAATATGTATTAATAAGAGCACAAAATGATTAAGGCGTCTTGAGCGGGCCCTGTTGCTCTCTCTCACTAATTTTGAAATTGAAATTTTTATAGTATGCTAATGTTGATTTGAGCACTGGGCTAAAACATTTTCATTAAGGTACTACGTCCGGTTAAACTGGAAGTCGGTGTCAACTTCTTTATTTTAAATGGCACACCCTATACAGGGTGTCCCAGAATATGTGGGCAATCTCCCGGGTTCAGATAGAACACTTAAAAATAACAGGAGAAGTTCTTATAATTTTTTCTTCCTACGGCCTCTCCCCTACGGAGATACGGGCCCATAACGAACGTCCCTGGAAATCGTTGTTTTTTAAATAATTTTTGAAGTACTAGGTGTAATTTAATATTTTTTTAGTAAGTATAATGGTTAGTAGATGGGTCTCCTTAAAACTCGCCCTTTTAAACACATTTGGCTTATTTAGTTTGCCAGGGACGGACTAGGACACAAAAATGTTTTTTTATACCTTGTACGATGAAGGAACGACAATAATATTTTTGATACGAGATATGCTGAAAAAAAGGTACTCTTGATCAATGTCGATAAAGTGAACTGTTTTCAAAAAAAAACATTTCTGTTGCATTAGTTGTTGTTTTATGTTCATAAAATTCTATCATTTCACATGTGCCGATTTAAATAAGAATATTTATGCCAGTGTCAGTTTATGGTAGTGTCTTGAAATTTGCGGTTTTTCTCCTTTGTCTTATTAGTTACTAACTTAGTAATGGAATTTACGTATAGAGAATTTCATTATGGCCTTCATTTGGGGGTGCATAAGCATATCAATTCCGCATATGATGTAGCCTTTGAAACTGCTGGATTTTATGTGTTTTCACAGGAATATGCGCCATTAGGTAAGTTATGGATCCCAATAATATTATTAGGTTTAAAAAACTAGTGTTCTGATCGCTCGAGCGAAAAACCGCTTGAGTACCTACTCGATTATTGAAATAACCGACATCGCTCGATTATTAAAACAACTACTCGAGTTATAAATTCAAGCGAAAATCGTCGCTTGTCATTTATTACCTTCCAGTCGATACCCGAGCTTCGCTTGACGCCGACCGAAATGTGCTGCTTGGTAGTGTGATCGCTCGAGGTAAAAAACTGCTCGTATATTCGAGCAGTTTTTCGCTCGATAGGAAATACTACTCTAGTTATAAATTCAAGCGAAAAATCGAAAATCGTCGCCTTTCACTTGATACCGCCGCGCGCCACCCGAAATGTTCAAGTTTGACGCTCAGAAGGATTACACGACACACGTCTTTGTTAAAGGCACATAAGCGAGACGGTGCAGACAAGAAAGTATGACAAATCCCTTAGTGGATTCTTCGCGACATGGGTTTTGTTTTGACAGGCTAGCCAGCGACGATTGTAACTTTATAGAAACTTAAAGCGTATACTTTTTTAAAATCAGAATCAACTGGTCTTCCTTAATAAAAACTGTAGACTAAACTTCTAAAACTTACAAAAATAACCCCTGGTTTTTTCAACAAATTCTCCTTAGTCATAAAAATGTCCAGTGATTAATCGCTCGAGCGATTCACTCGATTATTAAATCGCTGAAGTATCAAGTACTCGATTATTAAAATCATTGGTTTTTTCCAACACAAACCCGAACAAACTCTATAGACGTGAGGGCAATAATAATTTTTTTCCATTACTAGAAGCCATTTACAAATTCTGGCTGTAGTTATTAATTTATTAATTTTACTCCGTGGCATTATCAGCTTTATTAATCATTCCGGTCAAGTTATCTATAATTTTAAGTTTCACAGTTTTTTCTATCACATTATTATAAATTAATACATTACAGTAATCGGGTTGCAGGCATTCAAAAGTTTGCTTTGCCATCTGATGAATCTATTAATGACCCAGATAAATAATAATGATTAGTGGTATGAGGTTAATTGACCAAAGAGAAGTAGGTAATTAAACCGTTTGCCGTTATTAACAGTCGAGCTGCGAAATGATTACTTGGTCAGCAA
This sequence comes from Barypeithes pellucidus, assembly GCA_963991005.1. NCBI lineage: Eukaryota > Metazoa > Arthropoda > Insecta > Coleoptera > Curculionidae > Barypeithes > Barypeithes pellucidus. Next base: position 8,367 of record CAXDRF010000048.1, read on the forward strand.
GAGTTGACAATAGGTCAGTAGAAATAAACATGTCTAGAAGCAGTTTACTTCAGAGGTCCCATTTATGTAACTTTCTTGTGTTTTCTTTTGCCGAATACAGAAAGACATCGGCTACAAAAGGTGTAGCGGGGGCGGGTTTTCACTTGTTTTCCCAGGGCACTGTCACGATTCAGAAATGTTTGCCGTCCATAAGTTGCTGACCAACTAGCCATTTTGGCTGACATTACATTTTTCTGTTCGCAAAAATAAGGATATTTTGCTAACCAGTTAAATGATGAACAAACCCTATTACAAACTACAGATAGAAATAAATGTTCATTTTTAGCATACGCAATGAATGCAAACAGTCTTTCCCACCTCTTTCGGTACCGTATCTTGCAAAATCCTAAGTAAAAATTTGTTAATAATTTTACTATGAAAAGGCGATGAGAGAGTCTTTAAAAAAAGTATTATTATACTTAAAAGTATCAAACGAATCTTGAACTAAGCCCACTGCACTCTGACAACATTTATTTCTATTTTACAACTGTGTTACTATTCGGACCCAAAAGATGAATGAATGATGAATACGGGGTCAGGTAAAAAAGTTATCGCACTTAACCTCATTTTTTTTAAAATGGAATACCCTGTATATTTTAATCTAAAAAGTTTAAATTCTCCTTTCAAATATATAACACACCATGGATGAAATTGGTTTCCTAGGCGATTTATTAAACTTTATTACTTTAAACCACAGTAGACCATGAAACAAAAGCTAATATCCTAGAAACAACTATGTTAACTATTAACATTTAACGCCAATTACATTTTTAAATATTCATTTTCGAAAATGATCTATCAATATTTTGAAAAATTTGATATGATATCAGTTTATATTGAAAGTGAAAAAAACGAAGAAACTGTTCGAAATGTATATTTTGTTCGCTATCCGGAAAGACGGTAACCATTTAAGGACATATTCCGAACATTTGCGATGATCGCGAACAAACCCGTTATTTTTTTACCTTAATCTGAATCTTTTATTTCGTTTCAAAGTAATAAAGTTTAAATTAATCGCATAGGAAACCAATATCAAAATATACAGGGTGTTCCATTTGAAAATACTGAGTAAATTTAATCCAAACAAACCCGAAGTTTGGAAGTAAAATTAAAGCACCCTGTATAAAACTGTAAAATTTTATAAATAGTACTCATATAATCCAGATAAAAAATTTTTGATCTAATTAAAATCAATAAAGAATCTGTAGCATGTTTATTACGATCGTACCAATGCAATAAAAATAGGAAAATTAATAATATCTTTGCAACACCGCAACAGATTGGGGAAAAAAATTGGGGTTACATAAACGATAAGGATCCGAGTAAAAATATAGGTCATTTCATTTATGACACACACTGTACAGGGTGTCCATTTTTGGGTAGTTTTACGGGGTATCTCCGTTAAATTTGTTTTCACACGTACCCTATACCTATATTTTTAATAATATAATTTAGTTTGTAACAAGCTTCAAATATATAACACTTTATTTTTAGTCTTAGTATTAGGCCCGAAATATACGTTTTTCAAAAATATACCATTTTTTTATATACGGTGACCCATTTAAAGAAGCAAATTTGTTTATTTTCCTGGAAAATTATTGAATGTAGAAAAAATCTGAGTACGTCACTGTATTCTACATAAAGAGTTACAAAAAGAACATTTTTATTTCTTTTTGATACGTTATGGGGTAAGCGAGATATGGGGGGGGGGGGGTGTCCCAAAATGATTACGGCATCTTCTGTTTGACAAAAAAGTAGCAAAGTGCTGCGAAAACAGCATCCTTCTATCTTTACTAATAAGGGAGATACCCCGTAAAACTACCCAAAAATGGACACCCTGTATACTTAAACATACTTTTAAAATATGCGTCTTCAACAGTCCGCTAATATTTATTTTTAAAGTTTCCCTTCTATCCACGATATAGGAGATATCGAAGAATTACACACTAAATGGACTCCCTGTATTAGTAAATATTTTATTTATTTCAGAAAACCCAATTTTCCGCGTTAAATTTTCCGGTAATTCTAATTTCTCTAATAAGAACGCTACGAAACACAAGTCAAATGACATGACACAAGGGTTACGCCTCATACAAAAATTTAGGATCCTCCGGGACATAAATTCCCTATTTTAAAAAATAAAATTATACCTATCAAAATACAATTCATTTTAAATTTCGTAAAACGGCATGAATTTGTATATAAAAATCTCGGACGTATAATGAATCGACATGAGTCATGCCGTTTTTTCTACAATGTAAGCGAGTAATCGTTAGAAAACAAACGACTTTTTGCACCAAAATACCTTTGCCTTGCTTTCATTTGTTAGTTTATTTGCAGTGGTCGGTTCGAAAGGAGCTCGTGTATTCGCCGGTTTTATTTTTTCTGGAAAATTATCCCGCGTGATAATTCGACGTCCAGGACAGGGTGCTCCTGCCACTGCTTAAAGAGTTGTCGGAATTCCGGGTAATAGTGTCATCCTAAAACGAAGTTTTGCTCTGTTCCCTGTAAGGTGAGACTTTAAACATTTTTTTTTTTCAAAATACGTTTAGCAGCATTCACAGTTCCATAAATTAATTTATAATAGAGAAGAAGTATTTAAGTCACATCACAAGGGGCCCATGCGCTATTATGCAACGGGTTCCTCGCTTTTTACCTTCCATAACTGGGGTAGTAACTGGCGATAAATACTTATAAACTCTTTCCACAATTCTTTTTTTTTGCTTGCAAGTGTATGGGCCCCTTCAGTTTTCAGTTATGCAGGGTTTTAATTTGAAAACTACCCACCTTTAATAGGTCGCTTTCGGTAAATAAAAATAAAATTTTATTGTGAAGGTCCCGCCCCTCACAAGAATTGTTGCAGCCTTCGTGGTTTAACCCCCTTGGCAGGGGTAGATGTTACCATTAAGATCTTAAATGGGAAGGAGACGGGGGGGGGGGGGGGGGACCCATCATTTTTAAAAATCGTTGAAATCTCTTTCCAATAATAATAAAAGAGGAGTCGACACAATAAATTTTTTGTTAAATAATACCCTAAAAGGAATTTAAAAACTATTTAAAGCCTTCATGGAGTAACCCACTGGGAGAGGTAACTGTTACCCTTAAAATCGTAAATGAGAAGGGGGGGTCAAGTATATTGGGGCGGAAAAATCTGGATTCTAAGAGTCGCCGAGGACCGTTTTTGGTTCGGAGGGGCAGTGGCGGACTTGTACAAGAAATGAAATTTGTGCAAATTGACAAAATTTCGTTTCTTGCTTCCGTTAATTTATTAATTAAAAAAATTTCTACCCTAAACTTATAGCAATTGGTCCCTAAAAACAGATAATTAACCGCTTTTAGGATAAAACGAAATAGTATCAAAAATATTGATCAAAAAACGAAATGGTGAATGCGCCACTAGCTCTGACTTAATTATTAACTGAACAAAAAATATACTGAGTGTTTAAACAACAACGAACAAAACAATCATCTACTAAAAACAAACATCTAGTAAAATCAAGATTTATATTTTTCCTAACGAATTCATCTTTGAATAAATTGGTTAAAACATTACATTTCGTGGGGGGGGGGGCAACGCCACTGAGGAGGGGGTAAACTGGGCGGCATGTTACGAACAAGCCCGAAACGGGCTAGCTTTACTATGATATCCATTGAGCACGAAATAGCTAATAAAATAGATTTAAATTAAAAAATTTACAGAGTTACAAGGTGGTTTGTTGATAGTTATTATTTGAATGAGTTAGAATAGCATAGCACATTTTTTTAATTTCTTTTCAGAAATATTATTAATATGTATTAATAAGAGCACAAAATGATTAAGGCGTCTTGAGCGGGCCCTGTTGCTCTCTCTCACTAATTTTGAAATTGAAATTTTGATAGTATGCTAATGTTGATTTGAGCACTGGGCTTAAACATTTTCATTAAGGTACTACGTCCGGTTAAACTGGAAGTCGGTGTCAACTTCTTTATTTTAAATGGCACACCCTATACAGGGTGTCCCAGAATATGTGGGCAATCTCCCGGGTTCAGATAGAACACTTAAAAATAACAGGAGAAGTTCTTATAAATTTTTCTTCCTACGGCCTCTCCCCTACGGAGATACGGGCCCATAACGAACGTCCCTTTGAATCGTTGTTTTTTAAATAATTTTTGAAGTACTAGGTGTAATTTAATATTTTTTTAGTAAGTATAATGGTTAGTAGATGGGTCTCCTTAAAACTCGCCCTTTTAAACACATTTGGCTTATTTAGTTTGCCAGGGACGGACTAGGACACAAAAATGTTTTTTTATACCTTGTACGATGAAGGAACGACAATAATATTTTTGATACGAGATATGCTGAAAAAAAGGTACTCTTGATCAATGTCGATAAAGTGAACTGTTTTCAAAAAAAAACATTTTTGTTGCATTAGTTGTTGTTTTATGTTCATAAAATTCTATCATTTCACATGTGCCGATTTAAATAAGAATATTTATGCCAGTGTCAGTTTATGGTAGTGTCTTGAAATTTGCGGTTTTTCTCCTTTGTCTTATTAGTTACTAACTTAGTAATGGAATTTACGTATACTGGATATAAATCATATATTATAATTATTTTCTATTTAGCGTTAAAAATAAGGGTAAGTTTATATAAGGTTGTCGATTCAAAAAATTTGCCAATTTTATATTTTTATATGGCCATAATAATACCAAGAACTATAGATAGTTTGTTTTTGTTTAAAATAAAAATAGGAAAGTTAATGAACAAATCCAAACAAACCTTTCCCTAACAATTACTTTTATTTGTTTCAGATACTTGACGGGTCTAAAATAGAGTGCGGTACCGCGTGTGAGGTGTGAGGGTTCCGCTCTTCAAGGGTTTGCCTAAACATCGTCGCAGTTTAGAGCGTGGTAGAGATAACCCTTTTCAAGGCTCCCGCATGTCTGAAAAAGGCTGATGGGCAACCTGGCCTGTCCAGGGCGATGTCCTTTTTGTTCGTCCCTTGGAGAGTGGAACTGGAAGAATGAAGATGATGTCGTCGGGCAAATGGGCACATATAAGGAGGTAACTATTTATTTAATTTTAAAAGTATACCCCAATTGTTTAATTAATATTTAAAAAATTATTTATAGTTTTTTGGCAAGAGAAAATAATTTGTGATAACAATATTTGTAACTACAGGGGGTTTTTTAATTGAAAGCCGATACTTAAGGCTGTGAATCCTTGGGTGATTTTAAGAAGAACTGGCACTTCTTATTGAAACATGCGGATAGGCATGAAAATAAGCCAAAACATTGATTTCAGTTTCCTCATTGGACGTTATAGGTCTAGGTAAATTTCTGTATGTTTCAAACATGATCCAAAATTTTCGAAATTGCTTTGAATTCGTCTAAATTTCTTATTGCTCATTGATGGTAAATTTGGATACATTTGATTGAATCTTCTAAATGTACGGCTGATGATCTTATTATACTGACCATGTAAAATAAATAAATTCATACTACATCTGAATAGTTGTTGTTTTCTTCCATTTTTTTTTTTAACTTTAATTTAACTTTAAAAAATTAAAATATTTAAATAGACCAACTGACAACAAGACTGAATGAATAACAGCAAAATGGCAACCATTACAAAACAATTTCCATAGGCTACTTGCCAAATTGGTCTAGAAAGTGTGATTGTTATCTGTAATAATTAATTTTTCTATATAAATGCTCATAAGTCAAAAACTGTTCAAAATAGGTATAGTAACATTATACATGTTATATACCAAATATTACTATAATATAAGGAAGGTATTCTAAGTCGCTTATCTATAAAGGATGCAGGTATCAAATTATGCTTTGTCATAAATACTTATATCTTATTTCTTGCTGACACATATGGGAAGATTCCACTATTACAACATATTGTGCAATATTGCGTTCTAACTTTAATGATATAAATACGTGCATCTAGCAGCGCCAACTTAGTTTAGATAATTCTGAGTTCTTGTAAACTTAACCCTTTTGTTATAAATCTTTTATTTGTAATACGTGAATAAAAAAGAAAGTTTTTTAAAAAGCTTTTTAATCCGGTCACGATATCACAAATTGGCGCAGTCGGTAGGATTTCTCGAAATCGCAAACAAAAAGGTCACCCAAAAAGACCAAAAACGCGAGTGAATTCCTATTCTTAAACAGAGAAGAACCGTCGGATCCAAAAGAAAAGGACCAATTGCTCAAGAAGAGCTCAAGGGACGAACGAGCCCAAACACAAAGCAAGGGACGAACGAGCCCAAGTACGAAGAAACTCACCCTGGTCGACGAACCCCTTGGTAGAACAAGTGGCTTGCGAGCAAGATCTAACTCTTAGAGGTCGTCGAATCTCCAACTGTAATCAACGCTGAGTAAACCCTTACAACGACGTGTGGATTAGGAGCACCCACTGGAACCCCTGACACGTCGCAGCCGAGATACCACGTGTGGATTAGGAACACCCAGTGAAACCCCTGACACGTTGGACAGTTGATTCCCCATTCCCAATGTTTCTTCATTTTATGTAAGTTATTGTAATTGATTTGACATTTTAAATTGATTTATTTTGTTTATTGTTTCAAACTGTTTATTGATTTATTAATTTTGATTTATTGATATATTGATTTTACAACTGATTTGAATCATTTACGCAAATCTTTACTCCGAATTATCTAAACTCACACACACACAAAAATATTTTCTTTTAAAAAAATGGCTAATAACGAAGTCGTCCGTGACCCGGTCGTTGTTGAAGTTGAGCCATACAAATTGTCAGAAATATTTTGCTTAGTACCCGAATATGATGGAGATCAAATTTCTCTTAATACCTTTATTAATGCGTGTAACAGAGCAAACGATATGTGCACTCGAAATCAAGAAATACTACTTGTAATAAAAATAAAAAATCAATTGCGTGGAAAGGCTGCTCAATTAATTAATTCAAGAGATCTAAATACGTGGAATGATATCTCTCAATTATTAATAGTACATTTTGGTGATCCAAGAGATCTCACTTCCTTGATACAAGATTTACAAAGAATGCATCAATTGGCGACCGAAAGTCCTTTAACTTTCGCCGCACGTATACAAACGCACAATGCAAAAATGCATGCAGCCGTCGCGAAACAAATTTTAACTCAACCACAGAAAAACGCACAAATTTTACTAATTGATAGTATGTGTTTAAACACCCTTTTAACCGGTGTAGAATCAAAATTAGGACAGGTAATTAGAGCAGGGAATCCTAACACAATGTTAGATGCCATAAATCGAATAAAAAGAGAATTGCAATTATCATATTTTGAAAATCAAAAATTTCAAAAAAATCTAAAACCCCAAATTTCAATTCCAAAATTTTGCTCATTTTGTAAGAAAAGTGGTCACAACATAAACGAATGCAGAACTAAACAAACTCAAAGACCCCAGTCGACACCTCAATTTAACCATACTTATCAACCCATGTATGCGCAAAATCAATATAGGACGCAGTCCGCATATCCTCAAAACAACCAGTTTAGGACACAAGCCGCATTCCCCCAAAATAATCAACAAAGGACGCAGTCCACAAATTCTCAGAACAACCAACGACCAAATTTTCAAAATAACCAACGACCAAGTTTTCAAAACAACCATCGACCAAATTTTCCACCCTCGTCGTCTAATCAAAATCAACCCAAATTTCAAAATACCAACCAACAAAAAACTTACCATTTAAATACAGATAATAACGAATATAATCCTAATTACGATATGAACCCAAATCATGACACAAACTATGACACTAATAACTACGAATCTCAAAACGAGTACGAAGAGCAATGTTATGAAAATGAATTCTACGAAGATTATTCGGATAATTTTCGTCCCTATTCAGAAAACCAAACCCAATACAACGAAAATCAAAATTTTTCTCAGTGTACTAACACTAATAATTTTCCTCAGTGTAGCAGCAATGAAAATTTTTCTCAAACAAATTTTCAGAACGAAGCCTCGGAAATAACACAAATTACAGACCAATTTTATGCAATGACAGTTCAGGAAGACCAGTTATCGAACCCCAAAAACTTAGAACAAAATTTTCTTTAAACACTGTCTCATCTCAAAATCTCTATTACATTTTCGATAGAACAAAAACCTTCAAATTATTAATTGATACAGGAGCAGGAATTTCTATTTTTAAACAAAAAACATGCGAAAATTTTAAAACAAGAATTACAGAAAATCTATTAGTTAAAGGTATCACTAACGAGAACATCTTAATTACACAATCAACCTTAATTCCGTTTGTTGACAATGACCCACACAAAGTCTTTATTTATAACCTCGATATAGAATTCGACGGATTACTCGGATCAGATTTCCTAGAGCATTATAACTGTGTCGTTGACTTAAAGAATAAACAATTAATTACAAACTTTAAGATAATACCAATGTACAAGGTGGACACAATTAAAGAAACCTCTACTGAAGAAAATATGAACAACTTTAATAATATTATAAAAATGGAACCCCGTACAGAAAAAATTTGTAAACTAAAGACAAATAAATTGAAAAATACGGAAGCCATTCTTTTAGCCCAATGCATCGATAAGGTTCGATTACCAAATGCAATAGTAAAAATAAATCAACAAGGAGAATTTTTAACATCAGTTTTGAACATTAACATGATTCCCAAAACAATAAATTTTTGTGATCTAAAGTTTGAACCTCTTATTAAGGAAAACACTTCAGTTCGGAATTTTAATAAGAGTAACACCTCAGTTCCACAAGTAATTAACAGAGATGAAGAAATAATAAATCAATTAAGAATAGAACATATGAACGTTGAGGAACAAGAAGTGATCTCTCAAGTTTGTCTAGAATTTGCCGATATATTCTACCTAGAAGGAGACACATTGACCTTTACAAGTGAAATCAAACATTCAATCAAAACGAAAGATGCCAGACCAATTCATACCAAGTCATACAGATATCCACATGTCCATAAAGATGAAGTGAAGACACAAGTAAATAAGATGCTAGAACAAGGGATCATACAGCCTTCAATTTCACCATGGTCAAGTCCGGTATGGGTTGTACCGAAAAAAATGGATGCATCTGGAAAGCAGAAATACAGACTTGTGATTGATTACAGAAAATTAAATGACGTCAGCATAGATGACAGATATCCCTTACCAAACATATCTGACCTTCTGGACCAGCTAGGACACTGTCAATACTTTACAACATTGGATTTAGCCTCAGGGTTTCACCAAATAGAAGTTGATCCAAATGATGTAGAAAAAACAGCATTTTCTGTCGATAATGGACATTATGAGTTCCTGAGAATGCCTTTTGGACTCAAGAATGCACCCTCCACATTTCAGAGAGTGATGGATAACATTTTGATGGGTATCCAGAATGAAAAATGTGCAGTCTATATGGACGACATCATAATTTATAGTAGCACTATTCATGAACACATCTCCAGACTCAGAGAAGTATTCACTAGACTCAGAAAGGCTAACCTAAAAATACAACCAGATAAATGCGAATTTCTAAGAAAAGAAGTTGCTTATCTTGGACACCTGATAACAAAAGATGGAGTCAAACCAAATCCAAACAAAGTCGAAGCAATCAAAGAGTTCCCAATTCCAACAAATACAAAAGAAATTAAATCATTTCTAGGACTCTCTGGATACTATAGAAGATTTATTCCAGATTACGCCAAAGTTTCAAAACCATTAACTACATTGTTAAAGAAAGATATTCCTTTTATTTTTGATCAATATTGTCAAAAAGCGTTTGACACATTGAAAGAATACCTGACAATAGAACCTATTTTAATCTACCCAAATTTTGAAGAACCTTTTGTTTTAACTACGGACGCATCTATGTTTGCAATTGGAGCAATTTTGTCTCAAGGCCAAATTGGAAAAGATTTACCAATAGCTTTTGCATCCAGAACACTATGTCCAGCCGAAACAAAGTATAGTGTTATTGAAAGAGAATTATTAGCAATTGTATGGGCCGTCAAACATTTTAGACCATACCTATTTGGAAGAAAATTCAAACTTGTAACCGACCATAGACCACTAACATGGCTATTCTCAATAAAAGATCCAGGCTCAAGACTTGCCAGATGGAGACTCAAATTAGAAGAGTATGATTACGAAATTCTATATAAACCAGGACGAATAAATAAGAACGCAGACGCTTTAAGTAGAATCAAAATAAACCATCTTAAACAAATTACTGCACTCAACAAAAAAGCTAACGAAGATCCAGAATCCTCTTCTACAGAAATAGATGAAAATGAAATTCAACTAATGTCGCCTCAAACCATGGAAAATGAATTTAAAAGATTTTGGGAGCTATATCAAGTTAAATCTTTAATTGATTATTCAAAAATTAGATATACAAATAATCAACTTTTAAATAAAGATCATAAGAATATAATACTTGTTTTCAGACAAGACAAACTAACGGATTTACATTATAAAATCATAGATGATTTCCATGAAGAACACCCAACCTTTGATGATGACAAAATAAATATTTTGAATTCTAAAACCTCGACTAAAAGAAAATACTATCTAATCACAACGCCTTTTATACTAGAAGACGCTATCGCTACACTATTCAAAGCATTGATTAGCTCACAAAGCGAGATAGATGAATCAAAAACTTATTATATAGAAAATAACGTAGAACTACCATTTTTGGAAATGTTATGCTTTATTTTTGCTGATAAAGACTTAAAAATTGTTATTTGTCAAAATATTGTAACAACCCCACAAGAAGATGAAATCCCAATAATTATGGATCAATACCACTCTGGAAAAAGAAATTTTCATAGAGGAGTTAACGAAACAATAAGAAGAATTAAAGAAAAATATAACTGGACAGGCCTTAGCAAGAATGTTGAGACCTTCATAAAGAAATGCGAGATATGCCAAAAAAATAAAATCATGAGAAAAAACATGGATAATCCATTAGTTATTACAGAGACACCAAAGACCGCATTTGAAAGAGTAAATATAGACATTTTGGAAATTCCACAGAAAAACTATATCCTAACTATGCGAGATGAACTTACTAAATTCATTCAAGCATACCCACTCATGGATAAAACCTCGAAATCTGTAGCAAATACCTTACTACTCTATTTCCAGCACTATGGAACACCATTGAGAATACATTGCGATTTTGGAAAGGAGTTCAACAACCAACTAATGAATGACTTATGTACTCTTTATAACATAAAATTAACATTTTCTAGTGTAAATCACCCCCAATCAAATGGCTCATTGGAAAGATTCCATGGCACCCTACTTGAAATGATCAGGGTAATGACTACTGAAGATCCAAATGAACACCCTTTGCAATTATTGCCATATGCTTGTATATGTTACAATAATTCAGTGAACAAAACAACTGGATTTACACCATATGAACTAATATTTGGACACACCTCTTCAAGACCTTCAGAAACCCTCTATAATGAGAAAGAAATCGTTTCGAAATATATTAGAGACCTCAATGCTAGAATCAAGCATTATTACGAACTCGCAAGAAAAAGAACAATCCAATCAAAGGAGAAAGCTAAGGAAAGATTTGATGAACATGTAAAAAGAGATAACTCAGACTATAAAGTCGGTGATAAGGTCTATGTCAAAGAATCACAGATCAAAGGAAAACTTGCCAATAAATTTAATGGACCTTTCTTAATTAAGGAAATTTATTTAAACTCAGCAAAATTAGAAAATCTACAAACAAAACAAACAACTAAAGTAAACTATGACAGATTAAAACCATATTATGACGACATAATATTAAAACCAGATGACAAAACTGCTATAGAAGGAGAAGAAACTGATTAGAATTTTTCGTTTCAGGTTACTACTTATGCTATCCGATACGCTTGCACTATCAAGACAAAGAAATGATAATTATCGCTATTCACTAAAACCCATTGAAAATAATGTGGGATTATATTTTCAAAGAGAAACTAAATTAAAAGTATCAAATGATAAATGGACACTTTTAGTCTATAAAGATACACAAAGACTTAAAGATGTATATGAAAATAACAATAATATTTTACACAGCCTTGCCACCATGTTAAATATTAATCAACATTTCCACATGCAAAGTATACATGTTGATATAAAAACACACATAAGCCTACTTGGACAAATTTCTCGAGATATAAAAAATAAATTTGAAGAACTGGAACTGGATGTATCAACAAAACCTAGAAGAAAACGTGGTTTAATCAACGGTGCAGGAAGTATTTGGAAATTTATTACCGGAAATCTAGACGCTTCAGATGGAGAATATTATAATAATTGCATAAATAAAATTGAAAAAGACGAACATCAACTCGAAGCTTTGATGAAAAAACAAATAATGGTAACAACCTCCGTAATTAAAAACTTTAATGAAACCATTAGAAAACTCCAAATAGACGAGGAAACTTTTAACAAAGATCTGAAGCAGATAGAACAAAGCCTTTGGGATATTTCAGATGAAGTTGAACTAGTAAAAAGAAAAATACAACTTATAAATGTCTGTCAACAATTAATGGAATCCTACTCTTTTATAGAACAACAATTAAATGATATTCTAAACGCTGTTACCTTCGCGAGACTAAATATAATTCATACTTCAATTATAACACCAAAAGATTTAGTATCCTCATTAGAAAATATCGCTAAAAGCCTTCAAAAAAATAATTTACCTCTATCTCCTAGAGAAGCAAAGGTCGCTACTTATTTAGACATCATTGAATTGGCAGCCTTCCAAACAATGGATAAATTAATATTCGTTTTAGACATTCCTCTGGTTGAACCGGAATTGTATACAGTTTATAGATTATATCCCATTCCAACCAAAGATAATCGAACTAAACTACACTATATTTTACCAACTATCCAAAGATACATAGCGAAAGGTGATGATTCAGATCAGTTCATTACATTATCTGATATTGAACATTGTAAAGAAGTTATGATTAATATTAAGCTTTGTAAAAATTTGTACTCATATCCAATCGATTCCAATGCTATTTGCGAAGCGAAACTTTTAAAAACACCGCAATTTACTAGCCTTCCAAAAAATTGTGAAGTTATTTCTATTTATACTCAAGATTATAAGATACAACTTCTAAAACCTAATATGTGGTTATTAATAGTAACTGATCAAACTCCAATAACAATTAAGTGTGAGAATGCTGATCCAATATCAGAAATAATCAATACTAATAATATATTAACTTTACAACCTAGTTGTTCAGCATTTATTGGAACAACGAAAATTCAAGCCTCAATGACTAAGGTCTCCGAATGGCATCATAATTATTCTAATACAATTAAAATACCTTTCAATTGTTGTATTGACATGCCAGATAACGCTCATAAAAAATTAAATTTAAAACCATTAAAAATTAATGATTTAAATCTCGAAGATTTAGAAATTGCTAAGCATAAATTGGATCAATATTCTAAAGATATAGACGACCTAATTAATGAACCTTTTGATCAAAAATATACACCTTGGTTCACTTATGTCTCTATAACCTTAATAGTACTTGTAATAAGTGTCTATATTTTTCGAAAATGTCAAAGACGTAGGCGAATGATTGGAATCAGTATCGAGCATTCAAATCCTCCAGATCCACCTTCTCCAAAACCCGGAATATCATTATTAGGGAAAAGATTTTCTAAAATGATACCGCGAAGACGTCCAAGCATTCGTCTTGGTGAATCAATTGACGAAGGAGAATCCTTCGAAATCATTGAAAACCAAAATACAAATTTAAATAAAAATTTTGCATGAATTTTGAAAATTATGTTTAATCCGATTATATTGTCATTTCTTTATTGGAAACATTGAATTATGCTTTTATTATTATTTTTATCAATTATTGCTAATTGCTTATATTGTATTCTATTTTATTATTTTACACTGCTTTCAAAAGTTACTGCATTGTGAAGCATTAACTTTTTTTATAAAGGGGAGTTGTTATATACCAAATATTACTATAATATAAGGAAGGTATTCTAAGTCGCTTATCTATAAAGGATGCAGGTATCAAATTATGCTTTGTCATAAATACTTATATCTTATTTCTTGCTGACACATATGGGAAGATTCCACTATTACAACATATTGTGCAATATTGCGTTCTAACTTTAATGATATAAATACGTGCATCTAGCAGCGCCAACTTAGTTTAGATAATTCTGAGTTCTTGTAAACTTAACCTTTTGTTATAAATCTTTTATTTGTAATACGTGAATAAAAAAGAAAGTTTTTTAAAAAGCTTTTTAATCCGGTCACGATATCACAAATTGGCGCAGTCGGTAGGATTTCTTGAAATCGCAAACAAAAAGGTCACCCAAAAAGACCAAAAACGCGAGTGAATTCCTATTCTTAAACAGAGAAGAACCGTCGGATCCAAAAGAAAAGGACCAATTGCTCAAGAAGAGCTCAAGGGACGAACGAGCCCAAACACAAAGCAAGGGACGAACGAGCCCAAGTACGAAGAAACTCACCCTGGTCGACGAACCCCTTGGTAGAACAAGTGGCTTGCGAGCAAGATCTAACTCTTAGAGGTCGTCGAATCTCCAACTGTAATCAACGCTGAGTAAACCCTTACAACGACGTGTGGATTAGGAGCACCCAGTGGAACCCCTGACACGTCGCAGCCGAGATACCACGTGTGGATTAGGAACACCCAGTGAAACCCCTGACACGTTGGACAGTTGATTCCCCATTCCCAATGTTTCTTCATTTTATGTAAGTTATTGTAATTGATTTGACATTTTAAATTGATTTATTTTGTTTATTGTTTCAAACTGTTTATTGATTTATTAATTTTGATTTATTGATATATTGATTTTACAACTGATTTGAATCATTTACGCAAATCTTTACTCCGAATTATCTAAACTCACACACACACAAAAATATTTTCTTTTAAAAAAATGGCTAATAACGAAGTCGTCCGTGACCCGGTCGTTGTTGAAGTTGAGCCATACAAATTGTCAGAAATATTTTGCTTAGTACCCGAATATGATGGAGATCAAATTTCTCTTAATACCTTTATTAATGCGTGTAACAGAGCAAACGATATGTGCACTCGAAATCAAGAAATACTACTTGTAATAAAAATAAAAAATCAATTGCGTGGAAAGGCTGCTCAATTAATTAATTCAAGAGATCTAAATACGTGGAATGATATCTCTCAATTATTAATAGTACATTTTGGTGATCCAAGAGATCTCACTTCCTTGATACAAGATTTACAAAGAATGCATCAATTGGCGACCGAAAGTCCTTTAACTTTCGCCGCACGTATACAAACGCACAATGCAAAAATGCATGCAGCCGTCGCGAAACAAATTTTAACTCAACCACAGAAAAACGCACAAATTTTACTAATTGATAGTATGTGTTTAAACACCCTTTTAACCGGTGTAGAATCAAAATTAGGACAGGTAATTAGAGCAGGGAATCCTAACACAATGTTAGATGCCATAAATCGAATAAAAAGAGAATTGCAATTATCATATTTTGAAAATCAAAAATTTCAAAAAAATCTAAAACCCCAAATTTCAATTCCAAAATTTTGCTCATTTTGTAAGAAAAGTGGTCACAACATAAACGAATGCAGAACTAAACAAACTCAAAGACCCCAGTCGACACCTCAATTTAACCATACTTATCAACCCATGTATGCGCAAAATCAATATAGGACGCAGTCCGCATATCCTCAAAACAACCAGTTTAGGACACAAGCCGCATTCCCCCAAAATAATCAACAAAGGACGCAGTCCACAAATTCTCAGAACAACCAACGACCAAATTTTCAAAATAACCAACGACCAAGTTTTCAAAACAACCATCGACCAAATTTTCCACCCTCGTCGTCTAATCAAAATCAACCCAAATTTCAAAATACCAACCAACAAAAAACTTACCATTTAAATACAGATAATAACGAATATAATCCTAATTACGATATGAACCCAAATCATGACACAAACTATGACACTAATAACTACGAATCTCAAAACGAGTACGAAGAGCAATGTTATGAAAATGAATTCTACGAAGATTATTCGGATAATTTTCGTCCCTATTCAGAAAACCAAACCCAATACAACGAAAATCAAAATTTTTCTCAGTGTACTAACACTAATAATTTTCCTCAGTGTAGCAGCAATGAAAATTTTTCTCAAACAAATTTTCAGAACGAAGCCTCGGAAATAACACAAATTACAGACCAATTTTATGCAATGACAGTTCAGGAAGACCAGTTATCGAACCCCAAAAACTTAGAACAAAATTTTCTTTAAACACTGTCTCATCTCAAAATCTCTATTACATTTTCGATAGAACAAAAACCTTCAAATTATTAATTGATACAGGAGCAGGAATTTCTATTTTTAAACAAAAAACATGCGAAAATTTTAAAACAAGAATTACAGAAAATCTATTAGTTAAAGGTATCACTAACGAGAACGTCTTAATTACACAATCAACCTTAATTCCGTTTGTTGACAATGACCCACACAAAGTCTTTATTTATAACCTCGATATAGAATTCGACGGATTACTCGGATCAGATTTCCTAGAGCATTATAACTGTGTCGTTGACTTAAAGAATAAACAATTAATTACAAACTTTAAGATAATACCAATGTACAAGGTGGACACAATTAAAGAAACCTCTACTGAAGAAAATATGAACAACTTTAATAATATTATAAAAATGGAACCCCGTACAGAAAAAATTTGTAAACTAAAGACAAATAAATTGAAAAATACGGAAGCCATTCTTTTAGCCCAATGCATCGATAAGGTTCGATTACCAAATGCAATAGTAAAAATAAATCAACAAGGAGAATTTTTAACATCAGTTTTGAACATTAACATGATTCCCAAAACAATAAATTTTTGTGATCTAAAGTTTGAACCTCTTATTAAGGAAAACACTTCAGTTCGGAATTTTAATAAGAGTAACACCTCAGTTCCACAAGTAATTAACAGAGATGAAGAAATAATAAATCAATTAAGAACAGAACATATGAACGTTGAGGAACAAGAAGTGATCTCTCAAGTTTGTCTAGAATTTGCCGATATATTCTACCTAGAAGGAGACACATTGACCTTTACAAGTGAAATCAAACATTCAATCAAGACGAAAGATGCCAGACCAATTCATACCAAGTCATACAGATATCCACATGTCCATAAAGATGAAGTGAAGACACAAGTAAATAAGATGCTAGAACAAGGGATCATACAGCCTTCAATTTCACCATGGTCAAGTCCGGTATGGGTTGTACCGAAAACAATGGATGCATCTGGAAAGCAGAAATACAGACTCGTGATTGATTACAGAAAATTAAATGACGTCAGCATAGATGACAGATATCCCTTACCAAACATATCTGACCTTCTGGACCAGCTAGGACACTGTCAATACTTTACAACATTGGATTTAGCCTCAGGGTTTCACCAAATAGAAGTTGATCCAAATGATGTAGAAAAAACAGCATTTTCTGTCGATAATGGACATTATGAGTTCCTGAGAATGCCTTTTGGACTCAAGAATGCACCCTCCACATTTCAGAGAGTGATGGATAACATTTTGATGGGTATCCAGAATGAAAAATGTGCAGTCTATATGGACGACATCATAATTTATAGTAGCACTATTCATGAACACATCTCCAGACTCAGAGAAGTATTCACTAGACTCAGAAAGGCTAACCTAAAAATACAACCAGATAAATGCGAATTTCTAAGAAAAGAAGTTGCTTATCTTGGACACCTGATAACAAAAGATGGAGTCAAACCAAATCCAAACAAAGTCGAAGCAATCAAAGAGTTCCCAATTCCAACAAATACAAAAGAAATTAAATCATTTCTAGGACTCTCTGGATACTATAGAAGATTTATTCCAGATTACGCCAAAGTTTCAAAACCATTAACTACATTGTTAAAGAAAGATATTCCTTTTATTTTTGATCAATATTGTCAAAAAGCGTTTGACACATTGAAAGAATACCTGACAACAGAACCTATTTTAATCTACCCAAATTTTGAAGAACCTTTTGTTTTAACTACGGACGCATCTATGTTTGCAATTGGAGCAATTTTGTCTCAAGGCCAAATTGGAAAAGATTTACCAATAGCTTTTGCATCCAGAACACTATGTCCAGCCGAAACAAAGTATAGTGTTATTGAAAGAGAATTATTAGCAATTGTATGGGCCGTCAAACATTTTAGACCATACCTATTTGGAAGAAAATTCAAACTTGTAACCGACCATAGACCACTAACATGGCTATTCTCAATAAAAGATCCAGGCTCAAGACTTGCCAGATGGAGACTCAAATTAGAAGAGTATGATTACGAAATTCTATATAAACCAGGACGAATAAATAAGAACGCAGACGCTTTAAGTAGAATCAAAATAAACCATCTTAAACAAATTACTGCACTCAACAAAAAAGCTAACGAAGATCCAGAATCCTCTTCTACAGAAATAGATGAAAATGAAATTCAACTAATGTCGCCTCAAACCATGGAAAATGAATTTAAAAGATTTTGGGAGCTATATCAAGTTAAATCTTTAATTGATTATTCAAAAATTAGATATACAAATAATCAACTTTTAAATAAAGATCATAAGAATATAATACTTGTTTTCAGACAAGACAAACTAACGGATTTACATTATAAAATCATAGATGATTTCCATGAAGAACACCCAACCTTTGATGATGACAAAATAAATATTTTGAATTCTAAAACCTCGACTAAAAGAAAATACTATCTAATCACAACGCCTTTTATACTAGAAGACGCTATCGCTACACTATTCAAAGCATTGATTAGCTCACAAAGCGAGATAGATGAATCAAAAACTTATTATATAGAAAATAACGTAGAACTACCATTTTTGGAAATGTTATGCTTTATTTTTGCTGATAAAGACTTAAAAATTGTTATTTGTCAAAATATTGTAACAACCCCACAAGAAGATGAAATCCCAATAATTATGGATCAATACCACTCTGGAAAAAGAAATTTTCATAGAGGAGTTAACGAAACAATAAGAAGAATTAAAGAAAAATATAACTGGACAGGCCTTAGCAAGAATGTTGAGACCTTCATAAAGAAATGCGAGATATGCCAAAAAAATAAAATCATGAGAAAAAACATGGATAATCCATTAGTTATTACAGAGACACCAAAGACCGCATTTGAAAGAGTAAATATAGACATTTTGGAAATTCCACAGAAAAACTATATCCTAACTATGCGAGATGAACTTACTAAATTCATTCAAGCATACCCACTCATGGATAAAACCTCGAAATCTGTAGCAAATACCTTACTACTCTATTTCCAGCACTATGGAACACCATTGAGAATACATTGCGATTTTGGAAAGGAGTTCAACAACCAACTAATGAATGACTTATGTACTCTTTATAACATAAAATTAACATTTTCTAGTGTAAATCACCCCCAATCAAATGGCTCATTGGAAAGATTCCATGGCACCCTACTTGAAATGATCAGGGTAATGACTACTGAAGATCCAAATGAACACCCTTTGCAATTATTGCCATATGCTTGTATATGTTACAATAATTCAGTGAACAAAACAACTGGATTTACACCATATGAACTAATATTTGGACACACCTCTTCAAGACCTTCAGAAACCCTCTATAATGAGAAAGAAATCGTTTCGAAATATATTAGAGACCTCAATGCTAGAATCAAGCATTATTACGAACTCGCAAGAAAAAGAACAATCCAATCAAAGGAGAAAGCTAAGGAAAGATTTGATGAACATGTAAAAAGAGATAACTCAGACTATAAAGTCGGTGATAAGGTCTATGTCAAAGAATCACAGATCAAAGGAAAACTTGCCAATAAATTTAATGGACCTTTCTTAATTAAGGAAATTTATTTAAACTCAGCAAAATTAGAAAATCTACAAACAAAACAAACAACTAAAGTAAACTATGACAGATTAAAACCATATTATGACGACATAATATTAAAACCAGATGACAAAACTGCTATAGAAGGAGAAGAAACTGATTAGAATTTTTCGTTTCAGGTTACTACTTATGCTATCCGATACGCTTGCACTATCAAGACAAAGAAATGATAATTATCGCTATTCACTAAAACCCATTGAAAATAATGTGGGATTATATTTTCAAAGAGAAACTAAATTAAAAGTATCAAATGATAAATGGACACTTTTAGTCTATAAAGATACACAAAGACTTAAAGATGTATATGAAAATAACAATAATATTTTACACAGCCTTGCCACCATGTTAAATATTAATCAACATTTCCACATGCAAAGTATACATGTTGATATAAAAACACACATAAGCCTACTTGGACAAATTTCTCGAGATATAAAAAATAAATTTGAAGAACTGGAACTGGATGTATCAACAAAACCTAGAAGAAAACGTGGTTTAATCAACGGTGCAGGAAGTATTTGGAAATTTATTACCGGAAATCTAGACGCTTCAGATGGAGAATATTATAATAATTGCATAAATAAAATTGAAAAAGACGAACATCAACTCGAAGCTTTGATGAAAAAACAAATAATGGTAACAACCTCCGTAATTAAAAACTGTAATGAAACCATTAGAAAACTCCAAATAGACGAGGAAACTTTTAACAAAGATCTGAAGCAGATAGAACAAAGCCTTTGGGATATTTCAGATGAAGTTGAACTAGTAAAAAGAAAAATACAACTTATAAATGTCTGTCAACAATTAATGGAATCCTACTCTTTTATAGAACAACAATTAAATGATATTCTAAACGCTGTTACCTTCGCGAGACTAAATATAATTCATACTTCAATTATAACACCAAAAGATTTAGTATCCTCATTAGAAAATATCGCTAAAAGCCTTCAAAAAAATAATTTACCTCTATCTCCTAGAGAAGCAAAGGTCGCTACTTATTTAGACATCATTGAATTGGCAGCCTTCCAAACAATGGATAAATTAATATTCGTTTTAGACATTCCTCTGGTTGAACCGGAATTGTATACAGTTTATAGATTATATCCCATTCCAACCAAAGATAATCGAACTAAACTACACTATATTTTACCAACTATCCAAAGATACATAGCGAAAGGTGATGATTCAGATCAGTTCATTACATTATCTGATATTGAACATTGTAAAGAAGTTATGATTAATATTAAGCTTTGTAAAAAATTTGTACTCATATCCAATCGATTCCAATGCTATTTGCGAAGCGAAACTTTTAAAAACACCGCAATTTACTAGCCTTCCAAAAAATTGTGAAGTTATTTCTATTTATACTCAAGATTATAAGATACAACTTCTAAAACCTAATATGTGGTTATTAATAGTAACTGATCAAACTCCAATAACAATTAAGTGTGAGAATGCTGATCCAATATCAGAAATAATCAATACTAATAATATATTAACTTTACAACCTAGTTGTTCAGCATTTATTGGAACAACGAAAATTCAAGCCTCAATGACTAAGGTCTCCGAATGGCATCATAATTATTCTAATACAATTAAAATACCTTTCAATTGTTGTATTGACATGCCAGATAACGCTCATAAAAAATTAAATTTAAAACCATTAAAAATTAATGATTTAAATCTCGAAGATTTAGAAATTGCTAAGCATAAATTGGATCAATATTCTAAAGATATAGACGACCTAATTAATGAACCTTTTGATCAAAAATATACACCTTGGTTCACTTATGTCTCTATAACCTTAATAGTACTTGTAATAAGTGTCTATATTTTTCGAAAATGTCAAAGACGTAGGCGAATGATTGGAATCAGTATCGAGCATTCAAATCCTCCAGATCCACCTTCTCCAAAACCCGGAATATCATTATTAGGGAAAAGATTTTCTAAAATGATACCGCGAAGACGTCCAAGCATTCGTCTTGGTGAATCAATTGACGAAGGAGAATCCTTCGAAATCATTGAAAACCAAAATACAAATTTAAATAAAAATTTTGCATGAATTTTGAAAATTATGTTTAATCCGATTATATTGTCATTTCTTTATTGGAAACATTGAATTATGCTTTTATTATTATTTTTATCAATTATTGCTAATTGCTTATATTGTATTCTATTTTATTATTTTACACTGCTTTCAAAAGTTACTGCATTGTGAAGCATTAACTTTTTTTTATAAAGGGGAGTTGTTATATACCAAATATTACTATAATATAAGGAAGGTATTCTAAGTCGCTTATCTATAAAGGATGCAGGTATCAAATTATGCTTTGTCATAAATACTTATATCTTATTTCTTGCTGACACATATGGGAAGATTCCACTATTACAACATATTGTGCAATATTGCGTTCTAACTTTAATGATATAAATACGTGCATCTAGCAGCGCCAACTTAGTTTAGATAATTCTGAGTTCTTGTAAACTTAACCTTTTGTTATAAATCTTTTATTTGTAATACGTGAATAAAAAAGAAAGTTTTTTAAAAAGCTTTTTAATCCGGTCACGATATCACATCTATAAAGGATGCAGGTATCAAATTATGCTTTGTCATAAATACTTATATCTTATTTCTTGCTGACACATATGGGAAGATTCCACTATTACAACATATTGTGCAATATTGCGTTCTAACTTTAATGATATAAATACGTGCATCTAGCAGCGCCAACTTAGTTTAGATAATTCTGAGTTCTTGTAAACTTAACCCTTTTGTTATAAATCTTTTATTTGTAATACGTGAATAAAAAAGAAAGTTTTTTAAAAAGCTTTTTAATCCGGTCACGATATCACATACATATAAAGATAGACAATTTCAATAGCTTTTAGGACAACAGATAAAATATAGGGTATTTCATTTAAATAAAAGGTACTATTTACCATTTTTCCAAACCATCAAAATATTTGTATTTTGAAACACCCTGTACTATTATAAATAATATTTGGAAAGAGGGTGAAAGAGTTTAAAAATATCATAACTTTTTGTAGAAGATGTTATCCGAAAAAAAAAAGCGAAATTAATTATTATCTCGAGAACTATAACAAATAGGTATAGGAAAATATTAAGGAAAGTTATTAAGAAATTCATAAGGATTCTAAAACAAAAATAATACACAGGGTGTTTCGTTTAAATTATCAAAGTTGCTAATACTTTCAAGTAGAAGTGGCAACACTGCATGGCTAAAAATATTTTTAAAAGATAGATCATGTCCGCTTCTATAACCTCCCAAAATTTCAAAGTGGTCCAATGACTAGTTCTCTATAAACATCTAATAGGCCAGCCACCATCAATCACCCTGTATGTTAATACAGTGTAACCTCGATAATCCGAACCTTCGTTACACCGGATTTTTCAATAATCCGGCCAAACATTTCAACTGCATTGTATACTTTATGATCAGCATTTGATAGTACTCGGTAATTCAGGCAAACAAAAATTACTAATTACTTCACAAAATAATATAAAATTTAATAAGTATGCTTCTGTTTTAAATAATTTTTGTATTATGTTTATACTATTTTCTAGTTGTTTTCTATTAAATGTTTTAAATGTTTCGTTTTTCGATAAAAAAACTGTGTCGCTTCAATAATCCGGATTAATTACAAATCCGGATGACCGCGGTTTTAATTAGTCCGGATTATCGAGGTTGCACTGTATTAACATTTCTTCTTAAAATCACCCAAGGATTCGGCACTCTATTAAAAAGCACCCTGTATGGGCCCAATAATATCCCCCAAAAAAATCAAAAATAAATGCAGGGTCTTTCAAAATAATTGGAAAAATCTAAAATTTTGCGTTTCGGTTTTTATTTTTTCCTGACTTTGTTTGAACAGATGTCCAAAAATAAATGTCACTTTCTCATTGCTACTTTTTATTCTCCATAAGATTTCATCATCAGATCTTTAATGCAACGTTTTGTCTTTGGGTCACCATCATCAACTTAATTTTTTAAATACGGGCTTGGATTTTTTTCTTTAAATTATGAAAAAGGAACTAAATCTACGTTCGGCGGTATATGAGACTTACTGGTTTTCCGATGTTTTGTTCCTTAAATTGACCATCTTGATTAAAATACCCCTAATCCGTTCCTGTAATTAACTTTTGTTTCGACGAAACTGAAAATTTTAAAATTATTATTGTATTATAGTATTTAAAAAAATTAAGTTGATGATGGTGATCCAAAGACGAAACGTCGCATTAAATAAGATCTGATCATGCCATCCCGAGAAGAATAGAAAGTAACAATGAAAAACTGAAATTTATTTTTGGACATCTCTTGGAACAAAGTCAGCAACAAATAAAAACCGAAACGCAAAATTTTAGATTTTTCCAAATATTTTGAAAGCCCCTGTTTTTATTTAAGATTTTTTTACGGCATATTATTGGGCCCATAATTATGCAACTTTGCCCCAATTTAACCGACTTCGTATCTCTTGAAGGACTTGTTTGTTACACCCTGTATAGCAAGAATCAGCTAAATAAGTTAGCGAATTTATTATAGCTAGTTGTGATTAGAACTAGAATTTTTTTCAAGAAAACATTTTTTTTTCCCTCCAACTAATGTGAACTGAAATTAATTTTATTTTTTGGCTTGGGCTTCCCCCAAGCCTTCTTCCCTGAACAGGTATTTCTTATTTCATAACTCATCTGGAGTTCGCTAGTATTGGCTATTTATTTTTAATTTATGCTCATTAGCATTGAATCACTTGTTCATGTCAAAATGTTCAATTTCTCAAATAAGCCTTCGTGTCGATTATGACCTACACTTTACTAATTTACTCAAATTTGCGTATTTACATGAAAACTAAACGCATTTTGCTTTGTTTTAGGATCATGGCCATGGGCACTAAAGAAAATTTATAAAATCGGGCACGCGAATTTTCCAGGGTAGCAGAAGACACAGAAACCAATCGCGCAGTCAAATCAATCCGATTCTTTTTAGTCTAACGTACAGAAAGAATCTGGTTGATAAATCAGTCCGGTCTTTCCTATAGTCTAACGTACAGGAATGATCTGATTGATCGTTTTGCTGAACCCCATCGCGCCTTAATCAATCCGATTTTTTTTAGTCTAACGCACAGAAAAAATCTGATTGATAAATCAGTCCGACTTTTCCTAGTCTAACGTACAGGAATGATCTGACTGATCGTATTGACAATTTCAAAATGGGGTATGAGTAGTTATAGATGGGATGTTCTGCGCCAATTCCGTAGGTCCTACTGCGCAGGCGCGTCATCTGTCATCTGTCATCTGTCATGTCATCTGTCATCTGTCACGTCATGTGTCATCTGTCATGTCATGTGTCATCTGTCATGGCCCTAACTACCAGTGGCCCTAACTACTAGTGGCCCTAACTACCAGTGGCCCTAACTACCAGTGGTCCTAACTACCAATGGCCCTAACTACTTGAGCACGCAGTGGCCGCGTATGTTCTTTGTGGCAGGAGCCGCGTGTGTTCTTGGTGATCCCCAAATTAGCCTCGAGGGGGGGCCCCAAAGTCGCGCGTAATATTAAACCTGAAAAAAAGATTTACCATCTGCAAGCCTCGAACCGCCGACCTCTTGATTGGTAGCCGTGAGCTATTTCCAGTGAGCCACCTCGGCGATTAAAGTATTTCCGCAACTATGCGTACTGATGTCGCGCTTAATTAAACAACAAATTTGCCAAAAAGATATTTATTTCACAATATTACACATATGGTTTCTAGTAATGGTGACTACACAATTTGTTAATAATATCAAACAAGTTATGGATATAAATCTACTAAACTATAAATATTGTTAGAATGCTCCATGGGTGGGTCTGGTCGGGTACTTTCGATCTTATATTCGCTGCCATAGGTCTTCCAAGGAGTTTCTCCAAGGGTGGAATCTCTAAAGACAAACTTGATCTTATATCGAAGAAAAGCATCAGAGGTTACGTTTGCAGCAAAAACAGGAATCTGTCTATTAAACAGCATCTCATAACGCATCTTCACCCATGTATTGTTCGTAGACTCGACCATTACCGATGCATCCATGACATTTGGTGGCATGTATACATAAAATACATTTTGAACGAGCGCCACCAGGATGATGTAAGACGAACTTAACACGGCCATTGTTGGAGAATAACTGATCTATTATAATTTCTTTGCAGCTCTTATAGCATCATAGCTATTATAAAGAACAGATATAAATATTAACAGAAAAACAATTATATAGAAATAACCGGGGCTATAACGATCTGACTTTATCTCATTTGCTTTAAACTGTCTGCATTTCCATAATATTTTTGCAAAACCGCAATCCCCGGAATACTTGTAGTGGTCCGCAAGGGGGTCGTCTCCTTTTTTCCATCCGCTAAATTCGCAATGGCAAAAAGCACATCTTACAATGTCGGAATGCTGTGTGTAATAAAATCCAGCACGCGCCAAATCTTCAGGGCAGACTTTCTTACGCCACCCTGTATATGTAATTAATCTATCTTCAAAATTATACATGGTGCCAAGCCCATCATCAGCACAATCTAAACAATCCGCGCTATACATGATGTAGACAAAGCCGCTTCAACTATACTAAGTAATAAAACACAAAATTCTTTATTTATACGTTTATTAAACATCAGAATTCATATACAATTTATCAAAATCATCTAGAACTTTCTGCGGGTAATAATATACTAGCTCCAAGACATAAGAATTTGTCTCCGTATAGAAACTACAAATACGATTTTTTAGTTTATCAATAAAATCATCATTTACATCCATACCACTTACATAAGATAAAATCCTTTCATAATTAGCTTTAACATCAAGCGGTCCCAGTAATCTTAACTTATAACTAATCAAATCTCGAATGTTAAAAACAGAATCGAGATCAGTACAACAAAAACATAAAGTAATATCATCACACTTGAGTTTTATAATTGTTTCACCTAAAAGAAGTACAGAAGACATAGTGAAATCCTCGTCTGTAGACACCATGTCAGAGCCACCAGAACCAGTCGATATATTTTCAGCCATTCCCAAAAATTCTTGCCAGCTAGTAGTAGAAAATGAGACTGACACTTGATCTTCGGGTAAATTTAACAGCGTATATGTCAGCCGAACGCTTGGAACCATCCCCCGAGCAACGCTCACCCCTACAGCTACCTTGAAATTACCGGCAGGATAACATACTTCATTTAAAAACCGTCGTTCATTTCTAATATCATTCTTACTTCTCAGCAACATACTATCAAGATATTTCTCGAATGGTGATGAGCAGGATGACTCACTAAGCTCGTCGGTGAAGGCAGGTTCAGACATGATTGGAACGAAACTGACGGCAGATGGGCTATATATCAACTATACCCCCACCCCTCAGCTAATTTTATTAATGTTAAGTTCCAAGAACAGGAGCTTTGATAAAGCCCACCCGCTCCCCATCTCGCTAAATTCCGACGCTTTTTCGAGTAAAACATGCATATATTCAGCATAAAAATCTTGTAAATTACTATTCTGTACAATGCGGCCATATTTGGAGTTGAACGATTTGATATCTGAATCCATAGTCGTACCCAATAAATAGAGCCCATATAATTCCATATTAACACTAATATTTTTATGAATAGCTAAGGCATTCTTCAACAAGTCAATTACTTTGTTCCTCACTCCTTCTAAATATAGCTTAACATCAGACAAGTGAGAATCACTCGATATGTGATACGTAACAATTCGGTTCTTAAAAGCCGTTTGAACCAGTTTCACGCCCGAAACAAAGTCCACACTACAATTCTGCTTATGTTTAGTGGTACGCCTATGATGGCTAAGCGATTTAACTTCACAGTCACACTCAGTACAATGCGTCATGATGACTGATTAAAATTACCGAAATTAGATATATTTATACAAATTTAAACAACGTCTTTTGATACGTCTATCCAGCTGTTATGTGACGAATCAAACCCTACCCATTTGACATACATCTTTCTACCCTTTTTACGCAAAATCTGCTCAATAAGAAATACATCTGGCTGTTTAGTTTTTTGCAGTTCTTCTTCATAAAAACCGCCACTGATTGGATGACCGTGCATATCTTCTAATAAATATGTTGTAGGAGCAGTAATTTTTACCTTTAAAATTTTAAATAATTCCGCCGTCCAATTAGGAACATAACCTTTTTCGAACACGTGTTTAGCTTTACTTATACGAACGATATCCCCCACTTTAAATTTCTGCCTGCTAACAACCTTGAGATTGGTGTAAGCTGATTTTAATAAATTTTGTTCATTATTCTTAGAAACATTCTTTGGCTTCATTTTGGTTGTGGAATGTCTCGTATTATTATAAGTATTTACAACATGTTCCAACAAGTCGATCCATTTATGGTTACCATTCAAGGTAAACAACTTAAACAGCTTTTCCTTGATTGTTCGAATTACACGCTCGGCAATAGTTGCTTTTAAAATACTAAATGTGCTGTAATGATGGATGACATGTTTCTTCATGAGAGCTTGAAAGCTGGCGTTGTAATATTCCTTCCCATTATCTGTAACTAGCTTTTTCGGAATTCTCTTAGACTGCGCGAGTATCTGCGCCATAGCATTAGTCACATCTTTGGCATTTTTAGACTTTATAGGCCGAGCCCATAAATATTTCGAAAAACAATCAATAACAACCAATATATACTTAAACCCTCTATTTTCGCGAGAATACTGATCAAGCTGCGCAAGATCAGAGGCAAAAGTATCATCTAAACCATATTGAATAAATCTGCGCCGTTTAAATTTTGTTCTGGCGGGCTTATGCAGCTCATTAACAACTTGTTCTCTCGCTTTAGTAATACTCGCCGCCATTTTCAAACATGTAATAAAAACTAATTACTATGCAGATGCTTTTATATCTTAATTCTATCAACCCTCTGTTTCAATTTATTGGCATTTGTATTTATTTTTTTAACATCATCAGTAATAGGCTTAATAGATTGTTTAACAGTAGTAGTTATATACCCCTTTAAAATATTTTCAAGGTTATCAAATTGTGCAGATACCTGCACTATAGATGCTTGATGTGTAGTACGAATCTCTTGAAGCTGTGTTGCTAATTGCATATCTAATTTCAAAATCTCGCTCTTCAACTTATCATCAGCAAGTTTAAGCAAATTTTTATAATCCGACATTTCTTTATTTAAAATAGACATATGATCACGCATTTGCGCAGATATTAATTCCGTATTAGCCTTACTAGAATTCGTCAATTCTTTCTTAACTCTATCAATAGAGTTGTAGGCATCTTGCATTCTAACCGCAACCAAATGATTAAGACTAGCCGAAAGCGAACTTATTGAATCATCTATAAATTTTTTATTCGCAGCATCAGAGCCATCTGTAGGCAGCTTTACGTTTACAAGTTTATGATCGCAAAGATTATAGTCACCATCTTTATTAACGGGTATTTGATTAGGAGCTTTCCTTATGCCTTTTTGACGCGTCGGCAGGGCACGTCCAAACTTGTTCATGGCTAAGCTAATACTAAGACGAGAGACGGTATATAACTATTTATAAAACTCAATCACCCCCAACCGCTCCAGCTCATGCAAAATATTCATAATTTCATTTAGGTTATTGGTGTTGCCAGCCTGACGAGATGCATGTAGCTTTCTAAAACGATCTACCAACTCGTTAATATCATCGTAATACACAAACTCTTTCGGTGCCTCGTCGTATTGTAACAAAGCCTGTCCTGTCCTCCCAGAGTTTAATCTAGTCGTTCTGCTAGGCACTGACGACGTAGATTTAGAGACTCTAGGAGTTGATGAAGCCGGTGATGGTAATTTAGATGCGGTGCTTAGGAGTGGCTTAACAATGGTCGTATATTTATGCGATTTATCCCCCTTTATTGCTCCACTATCTTTCCGATATAGACTTGTACGGTTCAGAATATCCCTATATTCTACTGTATCGGCTCTAGTATGATATTGAGGCACTTTTAAAAATAACAAATCATACAAGCCGCGAGTACCTTTATACGTGACATCTCCTACTTGTATATCGCCACTCGGCAAAAAGTCTACTCGCTCGGTCCCCAATTGCCAAGCATCATTATCTGAATTATATGATACTCCTTTAGCATCTATCGATGAAGAGTTGTCCCAATATTTTTTTAAATAACTCTGAGCAATCGGGGGGTATTGTGCGATAAACTGATTTGCAACCTCTGGATATTTAAGTAACGTAGTGAAATCCTCTTGTACTTCGCGGAATGAAGGATACGATGACTCATCAGTAAACACGTTATCCTCGGCATCGCCGTAGCGCGTCTCATCTGCTAGAAAGCTAGGTTGCTTTACTTCTCCGGTTTCTATCTTTTGCGGTTCAATCTTTATGAGGGGCGCATCCTCTGTTTTAATCTTGCGTTTACGAGCCTGTTTTTCAACAGAAGCTTCCACAAGTTTATTTAAAGGATCGGTAATAGGTGTTAGAAATTTATTTAGGGCATCGTCTTCTTCTCCACGCTCCAACTTTAACGCCAAGTATTTTTTCCGTATCACATTTGCGGTATTAATAATGCGCTGCTTAACATCCTTATCAAGTCCACTCAAATTAGAAGCCATGATATACAACTATACCACTATAAAAATCCTATAATCCCCCTGATCCACTGATCCGTGGTTACAATGATCCGCTGATCCACTGATCCGTGGTTACAATGATCCGCTGATCCACTGATCCGTGGTTACAATGATCCGCTGATCCACTGATCCGTGGTTACAATGATCCGCTGATCCACTGATCCGTGGTTACAATGATCCGCTGATCCACTGATCCGTGGTTACAATGATCCGCTGATCCACATAGAAACAGGATATGTATGATTAAATACGTCCGCCCTCTATGACGTCAAGTGGTATACTGATGTATTATAATTAGGGGATTAAATATATATCAAACTTGTTCCTGTATCGTCCTTTATCAATATCACTGTCTTTAACCAAAACTAAAAACCCATGTTTGTCTTTCCAGCATGTGGAACATAGCCGTTTAAAGACATCAAAGGACATGTCGGTATTTACATGATCGGTATATACATGCTTCAAATTCAAATCATCCTGTTTAAATAGAATTAATACGTTGGCATTGTCGCGAACCAGCTGTTTGGGTATTTTTGAATATGTCTGGGTTAAATAAAATGAATCGATATCATGGTGTCTGCCCATACAGAAATAATTGCGTATTTTATCCTGTTTCTCACAGGCAACATCGTCAAATATAATAATAGAATGAGGTTTAGCGCTAGAAGGATCTAGAACATCGTCATTGTCGCTGTACCCGAAATATCCAAGACGGGCCTGTTTTAATGTTTTCTGCAGAAATACATATTTGTCTTGCTGTAGAGATTTTGAATATACGTATACATTCTCAAATTTCAAGCCATTTTCATCAGCCAATAAACTTATCATAACAGCAGTTTTACCACACGAACTAGGTCCGCAGATTATGGCCCTAATGGTTGATGGTAAAACGGTACTATGTTTATTCAGATTTTGCTGGGCCCCCATATTGAAATCATGTATTTTAATTGAACGTTTCTGCTTTTCTTGACGCATCTTTCTATAAGTACCACTCTGCATTCATTCGCAACTACATTAGTAATGCAGACGTCACAGGGTGCAGGTGTGTTAAATAGTATCATCAATAAATTACCAGTCGAGCTTCATCTGCCCGGATATTCTTATTGCGGCCCTGGTACAAAGCTTCAAGAACGTTTAGCTCGCGGAGATAAACCCAAGAATAAATTGGATAGTTATTGTAAAGATCACGACATTGAATACGCAAAGTCCAAAGACTTGAACCATCGTCATCAAGCTGATCAGGTGTTGGAAAACAAAGCTTGGAAACGCGTCAAGGCCAACGATTCGAGTTTTGGAGAGCGAACCTCTGCGTGGTTAGTAACAAACATCATGAAGGTCAAGCGAAAGTTGGGTGCAGGATGCAAGAAGCATGAATTATGCAAGCTTATTAGCCCGCTAAAGAAACATGGTTCTGGTAGTGATAAAAAAGCGTTGAGTGGCATGCTCAAAGCTGCACGCATCAAAGTTAAGAAGCTTGGCGGAAAAAGAAAAATCAAAATACCTAGAATCATACCCCTACCAAAACAAGGCGGCATCTTACCTTTGATCCCGATATTCGCCGGGCTTAGCGCCCTAGGGGCATTAAGCAGCGGAGCCGCCGGAATTGCCAAGGCCGTTAATGATGTACAGAATGCCAAAGCCAAGTTGCAAGAATCACAGCGTCATAATGAAACAATGGAAGCCATCGCCTTGGGCAAGAAGGGGGATGGATTGTATTTGAAAAAACACAAGACCGGATATGGATTGTTTTTACGTAAAATGCCAAAAAACTCTCAATAAAGCTGCCCAAACGTCCTTTATCCGATCAAGATATTAAATCATATGTAAAACGTCTAAAGATACCTAATTTTAGAGGGGTATTTATGCGAGATACTTTGCCAAAATCACCGAAACATACAGAGAGCGGTGTTTTAAATTTAGATGAATACAAAGGAGATGGGACACACTGGGTAGCTTACAAGAAGAAAGGAGATAGAGTTGTTTATTTTGATAGTTTTGGCAACTTGAAGCCGCCAAAAGAATTTGTAGAGTATATGAAAAATTATAAAATTTATTTCAACTATGATCAATATCAGGATTATGGTACTATAAATTGCGGCCATCTGGCGTTGACGTTTCTCGTTAATTCATTATAAATTGCAATGACGTCATTAGCCATCATCAGTCATGTCTCAAACATTCACTTTAAAGGGGCGTTCTCACCGGCTTGAAGCATACTTTGTGCCGCCTATAGAACTAGACTCGAGATTTGATTACTCTCTGGCATTAATATCTCTAAATACGTGGAATACAATAAGTAGATAGGCAACACGGATTCTAGAACAAATAGGGGTAGTTTTACATGTTATTCCTTATGGGAAAATTTAAGGTTCGAATTGCAATTTTATGGCCATCATAGGGGTAGTATATGAACATAGGTACAGACGCGTAGGCTGGCATGGAGACTACCAGTGGCCATAACTACTTGGGCGCTAACTACCATGGGCCCTAACTACATGGGCGCCCCATAGGCACTAACTACATAGGCCCTAACTACTGGCGCGAGCTTCCGGGATTCGCGGGGCCCAAAGCCGCGTCTAGCGCGCGTGACACACGACCCGCCAGGTACCCCCTTCGAGGGGCCCAAAGTCGCGGGGGTGCCCCACCGGATCTCGAGGGGGCCCAAACCCCCATCTGATGACGTCGATGGTCCCAGTGTAATATTAATCCTGAAAAAAAGTTTTCCATCTGCCAGTCTCGAACCGCCGTCCTCTAGATTACAATCCATAGAAAGTTGCTCTGCGCTATCCGGGATTGTTCGGAAAAACCGCAAACTATTGTTAGATATGGGTACGTGGGATAAGCAATAAAACAACTAATTTATATGACAATATTTATTTCGCACTATTATACATTAAATATATGACAATTTGCTAATACTATCAAATGGGCATAAATACTACTAAAAATAATAAACTAGGGATAATAACATTATATAGAAAACACTGGTTAAAGGTAAATAAAATATATGATACGATGTATAGAAATATCTTATAAACGGGGTGTTACAAGTAGTAACATATAAAATAAAATTTGTAAACAGTTTCATGCAGAAATATCCAAAAAGTATAATAAATAATCATTGGCTGTGTATAGGTACATCAACAGCAGCGTCTTATTAGGAAAAACCAGGCTCTATACAAAACTATAACAAAAAAGAGGCTGATGTACAGAAAGTTATTATTATACTATTAAGGTAGCGAGCCGTAGGTGATATAGGATATACACTAAAGCATACAGGGAACAGATACCTATTTTACACAGCGCCTGTTACATGCATACATTAGCGCAACGCATATAAATTCTATTTACTACTCCTGGATATATAGTATGTAATTAAAAATAGAACGAAGGGATGTTGAGGCGAGAATTGGGGATGTACTACATCACACATGAGATATCGAGCTCTTAAACACGATCGATACTTCATGTGCAATATAATACATACCTCTACTGCTAAGTACGGACCTGTAACTAAAATAGATTTAAAAAATACATCGATCGGCGGGGCAATATAATACACAATCGTTCTGCTAAGTACGGACCTGTAACTAAAATAGAATCATGAAAAATATAAACATATACCCTAAGATAACAATGAGGCAACAGGTTCATACTATCTAAAAAGTATAATAAATGATCATTGGTTGTGTGTAGGTAAATCAACAGTACTAGTAGTAAACTTAGGAAAAACCAAGCACAAAATATATTCACACCTAACACAAAAAGAGGTTGATGTACAGAAATTTATTATTATACTATTAAGGTAGGGTGCCGTAGGTGATATAGGAAATACACTAAAGCGTACATGGAACAGCTACATATTTTACACGGTAACTGCCGCACGCACACATTAGCGCAGGGCCTATAAATTCTATTTACTACTCCTGGATATATAGTATGTAATTAAAAATAGGACGATGTGATGTTGAGGTGAGAATTGGGGGGTGACATGTATCACACATGATATAGCTACCTCTTAAACACGGTAGATATTTCATGTGCAATATAATACACACCTCTACTGCTAAGTACGGACCTGTAACTAAAATAGATTTAAAAAATACATCGATCGGCGGGGCAATATAATACACAATCGTTCTGCTAAGTACGGACCTGTAACTAAAATAGAATTGTGAAAAAATATAAACATATACACCGTTAATAAATCGGCAAGCCAGGAAGCGCGAAAATATTCAACGGTGTCAATACTCATAGGAAAGATAACTGCAGCATATGTCCTTGCAACTAGTTTTTAAATTGCTGAATAATATTAAAAAGCAAACGACTTAAAACCATTTAAAAACGCAACATTAGATACATAAATTATAAAAAATATGCAGTCATTGTTACAACGTACATCATTAAAAGAATTTAAATATTAAAAAACATATTTTATGAGGCCCTTAGACATCATATAATTACCCGCTATTGAACAAAAGGTACAGAACACAATAACAAAAAACCCTCGAGGATGTTCAGGCCATATACTGCAGTAATCATATAAAGTAATACACCCCAAATTTTTTCTCACCCACACATCGGTTCGACCCAAATTATAAATTACCGGCGATTAGGCTACTTATAATTTGGGCGAGCGTAAAAATTTGGTTCTATGAGGTTTGGTTGACTGTATCCCAGTCGTAACAGGATGCCAGACGTGAACTGACTCATAGATGCATCCCATTTGATTTTTTTGAACGGAAAACAAAGTTTCAAACCAAAAACCGTATGTTGATGCCTTTTGTCGCCCCATAATGAGACATATTGGCTCTTTTTTTACATCATATTTTTTTTTATTTTGGGTATATAGTTGGCTGTTTTTATAGCAGTATTTGGCGTCTTTCAAGTACATATTTTTTACATCATATTTTTTGTTATATTTTGGTTATATAGTTGGCTCTTTTTAGTCATCTTTAGCAATAACAGATGATTACATATTCTTGGCGTCTTTTAAGTACATATTTTTTACATCATATTTTTTGTTATATTTTGGTTATATAGTTGGCTCTTTTTATTCATCTTTAGCAATAACAGATGATTACATATTCTTGGCGTCTTTTATGTTTTTTACAGCAGGTCTTTTACAGGAATAAAATAAATATACAGAGCGCGGCAGATGTGAAAGGAATGTATTTAGCATTGCGTAAAAAATCACGGCAAAAAATAAAGGGTAGATATGATGTGCGTATAATATACGGGGTGGTGCAAAACTAAACATATCACACAGTAGAGGCAGTAAAGTGCGGAGGGGTGAGGAATATTATAGAAATAGTTAAGTTTCATCCATAATGCTGTAATGCCCCCACGGTAGGGTGTTGCAGGATGATTTAGATATTTGCCTTTTATCATCATGAGGGCTGAGACCGATTTTTGATTGTCGCACAGTGTGGAGTTCATGCTTTGTAGAGCGTATTAATTTTTGCGAAATGGTCTTTTCAGTAAACGTTTCTAAGCAGATTACATAGTCCTCGAAAACTATTTTATTTTTAATAACGGACTTTTTTACCCCCTTAATCTTTTTAGTTATGCCGAGATTTGCCAATTTTCGCGCGATCTCAGTCCGCTCCATATGGGCCTTTTCCAATTTTCGTCTTTCTTCTTCAATTTCCTCCGGAGTATACAGAACCTTTGTGGCGTACATTTTAGATCTAAGGCCAATAAAATGGGTCATGATACGGCCATTGTTCTCATCCTTCATCATGCCCAATACTTTTTTGTTGACCCTAGGAACGCCATATACATTATCTGGAGCATAGTCGCTGGTATCGAACATTTCACGACAATCATTCTTTACAACTTCATATACATCGGGATGTTTTATTTCATAGATTAGAGAGTCTGTATCGGTGTATAAAACTGTACACTCGGTAAACGATTTAGCCATATAATTATAGTGAAAGTCGTAAATAGTTGTTTTGGCCAAATCCAGGATACACATGCCCACATATATTGGTTTGTTAAAATATACCTCAGACTTGTTCATTTCAATTATCACGAGGTTTTCATTAATGATGGTGCTACTCTTAAACTCTGGTCGGGATATTAAGGCTTCTGCGCCGTAGCGACCATCCCAGTTCATTAGCAGTTTGACGCTTGAATGTTTTCGGATATTTTCCATGGTTTTTCCAAAAACCGCATTGTTGAAAAGTTTAAACAGATTTTTTTCGAAATCGTTTTTAGCGGCCTGGCGTAAGCCCGTATTTAGATCAATGTACGATTTTAACCAGGGAGATTGATTAAACGACAACACCCGGTGTATTTTCGCCAGTTTAACACCCATCGCCAGTACCTGCTTCAAGTTCCTATAGTGGATTACGTACTCAGACTTGTCGTGCAGCGTTGCCAATAGTTTCATATTTTTTCCGTGGGGCGGGGTGGCGTGATTTGGACATGGTGGAAGCTCGGAAAACTTGTCATGCAGGGCCTCGGGAATCTCTAGATTCACCTCTAAGATGTACCCAATATCGGAGGTGTCGGAGATCTCTGAAACGTTCAACTGCGAGATCTCATCTTCAGAGAGCCATTTAAACCCTCCATAGGGTAGATATTGCGACATTGCCCAGCCGTATTGGTTATTGATATCAAAGTACATCAAATAGGCATCCTCTTTAGCGGAGTCATAGTCGGGCATATATTTGTTATTGGCCTCTGCATATCGCTTCGAACATTGACTTAGACCGCCCCTTATACCCCGTTCAATAAAATAAATCATATCTAGGTCGGTGAGAAGCTCCAACCTAGGTTGTTTGGATTTATACATCTGGAACAGCATACAAGACCATGAATATCCAGGTAGGGTGTATGACCATACAGGGTCCAGGCTGTGAGTGCTGTGGGATGTAGCTCTGAATTTTTCGAAAATATCGGCCAAGAGAAGAACGTCCGTCTTTAAATATAGTTCAGAATATTCTCGCATAGTTCCACAGGAAAATAGCCCCCATACTTTTTGTGCGTGCATATAATCATTATCACTAATTATAATATCCGCCAAGCTGTTGTAAAACTCGGCCTTTGACGGCAGGGTAGAGCTTTCTAGCTTGTTCCAGCCATCCATAAAATCATAGGGGAACACACCCTTTCTGCTAAGTAGCGAATACTGTTCCTCAGTTAGACCTGTAAACTCTGATCTTAGAATTGGATATTCAGGCAAATCAGCAGCCAGTGCATCTAATGGGGAAGATAGAAATCTAAAACTATCAATAAACCGAAATTGTATCAAATTATCATTAATGTGTTTGGTGAATGAGATATATTTATCCTTGTTTACAGGCAAAATATCGATCGCCCCTTCTACCTCGGTCAATGCTGTTATAACCATATGCCCGTCATAGCAACTTAAATTATGGAACAGCACTGGTATTACATGGGAGTCTTTGTAATTTAAATTGCAGCTTTCGTGGCTCGGCCCGCGATAGACCGAAGTGAGGTGATTATGGTCACGTACTTTTTTATCGTCACTTGTAAATGGCTTTTCACATATGTGACAAACAGTGGCACTCTTGAATCGCTCATTTTCTTCAAAAGTCAGGGGGGCCATTGGTAAATCGCATAAAAATACGGTCTCGACGTTTTCTGCAAAATCCTGTAACTCTTTAACAAACCATCTCATACAGTCCGGGCCTGTATGTGATTTGTAGAACGAGAGACTGGGGTCATAGGAGCATTTAACGTAATAACCCACACTGTACGGGACATGGCGTTGCAAATTTTGCGTATTTTTACTAGAGTCAGCATCCTCGGGGACCAAAAGGCATTCCGCATCGGCATAAATGACAAACGGGGCCATTTCCTTATGTCCGAAATTTGTAAATTCCACCCACTTGTTCTCCTCTTTTGGAGCTTGTGGAATAACGCCGACATTCAATAAGATGCAATGTTTAGTATGGACAAACAATTTATCTTTCGTCCTAAAATAGTGTAAACACCGGTCACATATAAATTTTTGGTTACCCTCCCGACTCAGCTGAGAAGACAGTAAACGGGACAAGTTTTTTATCCACACATAATGATATTTAACAGGGCTTAAAGTATCTAAATCATCGCACACATAATTATCTTGCAACAATAATACATTTACATGTTTATCTTTTTTATTTTTAGTAATGTAATGGGGGAGCGTGTTAAAGCTCTTTTTATGCTGCTGCAAGCGGTAAATATTTATCGATAGGTTATTCTGACGTTCAAACCGTGGAATTTGGCCAAGTGTTATGGGAAACTGAATACCTTTTAAATTTAGAACTGTGCACGGATCGGGGTAAGAAGACGGCCTATGGGGATTATTAGGCGCGGGATATAAAGCTGCCGTAACCGCCCATGCAAAACACATGGCATCCTCGTTTCTGACATTGATACACGCCTTTTTCTTGGCGATACATTTAGGCAGCTCTATATAACTTCCAGCACGCAGAGGGTTGTATGTATTAAAATTAATAGTTAAATTAATAACGCGGCTTAACGCCCATCCAGAATCTCGTTCCTGGAACTCGTCCAAGCCGGTAAGAAGGGGATCCTGAATATGTGTTTTGAACCAGGCAGTTAAGTCGGTGTCCTTATAAATTGGCGCAATGTCCGTGTTGATATATTTAGTTTCGCACATTTCTTTATCTGCAGTTGTAATCTTAAATTCCCCGCACAAAACTGCATTAATCTTTAGAGCCTCGTCTTTTTTTAATGCATTCTGTACGCGCCGTTTAAATAAAGCCGAAGAATCGCTTAAAAAGGGGGGTACATCTGTATGACGTACATTTGTTATAACCCCCGTTCTAATTCGCGATTGAAAGGCCGAATTGATATCGCTCCACTTAACGCGATGCGATGCTGTTTCTGCCCTTCTCACACCACTTCCACACCCTACCTTTTTGTCTTTTAACATTTGTTGATAGCTTTTAATCTGGGCCAGACAAGCCGAAATATGCGACTTTTCAGGCCCAGTTTTAGCCCGTTTTAATTGCTTGTTCAAGTTATGAATGGCCCGCGTACATTCCTTCAACACAAAACCTGCATCACACCCACTTTCAACCTGAAGTCGAATTGATTTGACATAATCACTTGGTAGCGACATCTTGGCAAGCACAACAATGAGGAAAGTTCTCTCTGCACCCTTATTTATAACCTCGGTATGTGTGAAAAAAGGGGGCGTGGCCTACAAGAAACGTTCAAGGGTTAGTATGCAGATATAAGGCCCAATCAAAGTCCTGTAAGTACTGCGATATTTTTTTCCTCTGACTATTTTCCAAAACTATAAAAAAGATACACTATTAAATTATACAACAGTCTTTGTGAAACAGCCAGACAGTCAACAATGCCGCAAGAGTGTTACTGGAACCGACCCTGTAAGTGCAGTGACTGCATACCAGATTTAAAGGATAAATGCGAGATATGTTCGGCAACAAATGGCCTTAGAGTGGGAGGAAAATTAACAACAGACCGCAAAGGAATTAGAGGGTACGATTTCAGAACATATTGCACCGGGTGTTACTATGTAAACATTGGATATCGTGAGGATGCCTATTATCGCGCGATGAAAGCCATTGTTACCGGGGAGGATGAAGATGTTTAACCATGTTAAAATATTTTAAATAAATGTATATATGTAAATAGATAGTTTTATTTCAAGCAATCCTTATACGGGGACATTGCATTTATAATAATATTAGCCCTTAATACAAATACCATATTGTAATCTAGTTATGTGATTATATAGCATGTTTCCCTAGCGGTTTCGTAAGCCGCCTTCCTGTTTCTATGCGGTTTATTATAACGAATCGGTGATCAGTCCTAATAACCACGGATCAGTGGATTAGTGGTTTATAACAGCTGTTTGGGGTTTAATACAGCTGTTTACCTGGTTATAACAGCTGTTTGGGGTTTAATACAGCTGTTTACCTGTTTAATACAGCTGTTTACCTGTTTAATACAGCTGTTTACCTGGTTATAACAGCTGTTTGGGGTTTAATACAGCTGTTTACCTGTTTAATACAGCTGTTTACCTGTTTAATACAGCTGTTTACCTGTTTAATACAGCTGTTTACCTGTTTAATACAGCTGTTTACCTGGTTATAACAGCTGTTTGGGGTTTAATACAGCTGTTTACCTGTTTAATACAGCTGTTTACCTGTTTAATACAGCTGTTTACCTGGTTATAACAGCTGTTTGGGGTTTAATACAGCTGTTTACCTGTTTAAAAGAGTGGTTTATTACTCCTGTTTAGGGTTGTTATTAAGATCATAAGCGTCAAGTTATTAAGAAAGAATACCGTCGTGTTTGAGCGACTCCTCCCCATCTAGTGTTAAATACTATGACATCCCCCTCGTAATATAATAGTATTTCATTCATATATACGCACTGAATTCCATTGAACCGCGTATGAGTTATTCTCCAAGAATATAAATCACTAAGTAGCCCGATACTATATAAATTAAGATTAGTATAAAAAGACATTTAGTTTAACCTTGACGCTTGGTGAACAATGTCTATCGTAAGCGTGCTCGTATTATGCATTATCGCAGCATCCCAGGCCGAGCCTACGGGGCTCCAAGGAAATGACGAGCCTACAGAGCTCCCGGACAATGAGGAATCACCCGAAATTCTAGCAACCCGCTATTTACGTCAATATGGGTATATAAACGATACGGACGAGGATGGTTCTCTAACATCTATAACCCCGGGGCTTCAGGAATTCCAGGTTAGATATGGTTTAGTGCCTAATGGGACGCTAAATAATGAAACAATTACGTTGATGAAACAACCTAGATGTTCTGTGCCTGACTTAGCGTCAGCATTTACTGTACGATCGGGAAAATGGGACGGGTCGGTTATAACATGGGATATATATCCACCCCCTTCCACTAAGTCACATTTGGCCTATTATGAGACAACCCGAAAGGCTTTTGAGAAATGGCAGGAACATGCTAATCTCACGTTTATATATTCAAGAAATAACCCCAATATAACAATCTCATTTAACGAAGAAGATCACACGTATTCGTGGTACGGGGCAAAAATAACCTGCACATATGGGTTTTCAAATGGAAGATTAGCACATGCATATTTCCCAGGCCCCGATATTACCAATGTAGAGATCCATATTGATAAAGCTTTAAACTGGACGACTGTCTCTGACGTCAAAACCGGAGAACACGACCTGTTTATTGTTGTATTACACGAGATCGGACACGCACTCGGGATAGCCCACTCGTCAGTTCCCGAAAGCATTATGTATGCATATTA
Source organism: Barypeithes pellucidus (assembly GCA_963991005.1). NCBI lineage: Eukaryota > Metazoa > Arthropoda > Insecta > Coleoptera > Curculionidae > Barypeithes > Barypeithes pellucidus. The sequence goes on from CAXDRF010000048.1 coordinate 50,342, forward strand.
TCATAACGAAACAGAATTATCATCTGATGATATTTTAGCCGTTCAGTGGCTTTATGGATCTAAAACAAAGTATACAAAGATAGGGCCGTATAATCGTGTTACGATGCCCCCACCTGTAACTACATATTCATCGAGACCCCCGATTCAGCCTTCAACACCCCAACCTTCGACAACAACAAGACCTACAACTTCTTCTGTGACGTCTACACCCCTTAAAAAGACAATGGATTTATGCGCGGTAAATTCGAAAACGCTTAATACATTTTTAATTATAAAAAACAAGCTTTTTATATTTTATGACCATTATGTATGGATGTACAATTTACAGACTAAAGAAATTAGTGCTGACCCGTTCCTATTGGCCGATTATCTAACCTTTCTGCCTGCAAATTTTAAAAATATTACAGCCATTTATGAGAGACCAAATGGTCAAGTAGTCTTAATAGCTGATGATGTTATCTATACATTTGAGTATGGGACATTTAAATTAGTTCGGGTAGAAAACGTTAATATGATATCCCCGTCTGCAAATCTGACGGCGGCCGTAAATACTAATAAGGGGAGGACTTATTTATTCACAAATAAGTTTACAGTATTGGAAATAGATGAATGCCGCTTTAGGCCCCATCAAACGCATCTTATATCTGAACTTTTTAATGGTATCCCCGCACAGGTGGATGGGGTATTTCGCTTTACAAATGGACGGTTATATTTTATCCAAAATGGGGTATATTTCGAGTACGATGAATTTAGAAACACCCTGGTTAGTACAGGAAAAATGGATCTTAATTTTTTCAACATAAAATGCCCAAACGTTGGCTTGTTAGAACAATTAAAATATTTATTAAGTAGCATTATTGACAATAATGTAAAACTAAACAATAACTAATTTTAAAATATTCCTTGCTATAATTACAGTTACGTACATAAAATACCAAACGGGCGTATTATGTCAAATAAATATAATCGCACCCCTATTTCCGCCCAAGAACCTGTATTCTAAACAAAAAGCAACCGTACACAGAAAGGTCGCCGGATTCGAGAGAAGACCCCCCAGTCAATGCATTGAACGGTTTCGCCGGCTAGGCAATGGTGGAGCGCCTGAAGCAAATCCGAGCTAATGAATATATTAACAGAAGTGAAGCGCCATGGTGTTATCGAGTTTGTGAATGAATACTGTAATTAGTAGTAAATAAATATAGTATTTATATATGGCGTTTCAATTTCGACCCTTTAAAAATAATTATGACTCTAAAAACAGCCTTATTGTTAATCTCCTACTAACATATTAATACAGCCCCTACATACACAGATTAAGTTTTTTATTTGAAACGGTTTAATGCCTGCGGCAACAACCGTGGTAAGGGAAATATTTAATGCTGTTAAGACGGGCATATAGAGCTCCATATTGTCGCTATCGAGTCCCATAGCCCTTGCAGCCTTGCACTAGAGAGTCGTTATAAATATATTTCACCCCATATAAGTCAAACCAATCGTCAAAATTAAAACATTCCTGTAGGTTTACATTAGTGAAACGAAATAATTTAAGGCAAAAATAACACTTATACATCCTGAAAAAAAAATAAATACACCCTACATAATAATAAATAGTACATACCTATAGCTCATGAAAAGCGCACAAAATGGGTCAAGCAATGCGTTGGCAAACCATTTATAGGCACCGTATGCGCTGGGAGGTGGTACCTTTTTTAGTATAAAAGCGTGGAAATTACCGAGGGAGGTTTACGTTAAAAAATGAATCCGTCAGGTAACGAATCCAACGTTATCTCTGCCAGCACCCTCAAACTTGGGGTTCAGTATAGTATACAAACCATTGAAAACGTTGATGGATTGTATGGGGTCCAAACAAGGGTCACCCTTACGGATGGCCGTGTTGTGTTTCTACCAAAGAGGATGACGATGTCTGATGAGCGCATAGAAAGGCTGTCCACCAAGCAGATTGCCCTTGTGAAAAAGGGCGAACACTATGTACAGTTGCACGACGTGACTACTCCATTGCTAGAGATTGTAGAAGAGTTTTGGTAAGTACATTTATATACTCCTCTACCCATTATAGTACTGCTTTTTTCCCTTTAGGAATAAGTCGAGTGGCAGTATACCCTGTATGTACCACCGAAAAATGTTTTGCTTTTGTACCTGGTCCATAAAAATTAATACGTGTGCATAAGAAGTAATAAACCAACACCCACCACGCAATAAGCATATAAATTACATTTCGTTTTCTTTTTAGATGCGAGACAGAACTTGGGAATATGCGCTCCATATTTTAAAAACTGTTTTAGTATTAATTGAATTCACATGTTAAATTTTTTAAATAAATTTAGTATGCTTAAAGTGGTGCTTAATTTCATTTTTATATGTTTTACACTTTATTTCTAAAAACAGTGTACAAACACCGTAATTGTATTATGGGCCACCGGCCTGCCCCAAACCACAATCCGGCGTTCATATAGCACCCCCGCCCATACGCGTATCAGTCCTATGGGAAGCTGCGCGGGCGGTATGTTGGCCGTCCACACATAGATATACTAAAAATGTTTATATAAATTTCTATCTTATTTTAATTGCACATAACTTACCTCCTTCCCCGGGAACAGCCGCATGAGGATCGTGTCTAGGAAATCCATTGCTGAAGCAACAAACATCACTAAAAAATAATTCGGTTTAAAAACACTGGCCCTCCCTCACTGTAAAATAACGTACCGTCTGGTATGCCTGCCGACATTGTTCTTGAATTCTGGACGCCGGTTGCGTTTTAATTTATATATCACCTGCAGTTGGTGTTTCTAGGTATCATAAATAGTGCAAATTTATGCTAAATATTACCATATATACACCTTCTGATAGCGAGTATCATGGGCTTTGAAACGTTCTGATGGTTCATAGAAACCCACCCCACCTCGTGCATACCCACATCATATCTACCCTTTATTTTTGCTATGATTTTTTACGCAATGCTAAATACATTCCTTTTACATCTACCACACTCTGTATATGTATTTTAATCCTGTAAAAGACCTGCTGTAAAAAACATAAAAGACGCCAAGAATATGTAATCATCTGTTATTGCTAAAGATGACTAAAAAGAGCCAATATGTCTCATTATGGGGCGACAAAAGGCATCAACATACGGTTTTTGGTTTGAAACTTTGTTTTCCGTTCAAAAAAATCAAATGGGATATATCTATGAGTCAGTTCACGTCTGATATCCTGTTACGACAGGGATACTGTCAACCAAACCTCATAGAACCAAATTTTTACGCTCGCCCAAATTATAAGTAGCCTAATCGCCGGTAATTTATAATTTGGGCCGAACCGATATGTGGGGGAGAAAAAATTTGGGGAGTATTACTTTATATGATTACTGCAGTATATGGCCTGAACATCCTCGAGGGTTTTTTGTTATTGTGTTCTGTACCTTTTGTTCAATAGCGGGTAATTATATGATGTCTAAGGGCCTCATAAAATATGTTTTTTAATATTTAAATTCTTTTAATGATGTACGTTGTAACAATGACTGCATATTTTTTATAATTTATGTATCTAATGTTGCGTTTTTAAATGGTTTTAAGTCGTTTGCTTTTTAATATTATTCAGCAATTTAAAAACTAGTTGCAAGGACATATGCTGCAGTTATCTTTCCTATGAGTATTGACACCGTTGAATATTTTCGCGCTTCCTGGCTTGCCGATTTATTAACGGTGTATATGTTTATATTTTTTCACAATTCTATTTTAGTTACAGGTCCGTACTTAGCAGAACGATTGTGTATTATATTGCCCCGCCGATCGATGTATTTTTTAAATCTATTTTAGTTACAGGTCCGTACTTAGCAGTAGAGGTGTGTATTATATTGCACATGAAATATCTACCGTGTTTAAGAGGTAGCTATATCATGTGTGATACATGTCACCCCCCAATTCTCACCTCAACATCACATCGTCCTATTTTTAATTACATACTATATATCCAGGAGTAGTAAATAGAATTTATAGGCCCTGCGCTAATGTGTGCGTGCGGCAGTTACCGTGTAAAATATGTAGCTGTTCCATGTACGCTTTAGTGTATTTCCTATATCACCTACGGCACCCTACCTTAATAGTATAATAATAAATTTCTGTACATCAACCTCTTTTTGTGTTAGGTGTGAATATATTTTGTGCTTGGTTTTTCCTAAGTTTACTACTAGTACTGTTGATTTACCTACACACAACCAATGATCATTTATTATACTTTTTAGATAGTATGAACCTGTTGCCTCATTGTTATCTTAGGGTATATGTTTATATTTTTCATGATTCTATTTTAGTTACAGGTCCGTACTTAGCAGAACGATTGTGTATTATATTGCCCCGCCGATCGATGTATTTTTTAAATCTATTTTAGTTACAGGTCCGTACTTAGCAGTAGAGGTATGTATTATATTGCACATGAAGTATCGATCGTGTTTAAGAGCTCGATATCTCATGTGTGATGTAGTACATCCCCAATTCTCGCCTCAACATCCCTTCGTTCTATTTTTAATTACATACTATATATCCAGGAGTAGTAAATAGAATTTATATGCGTTGCGCTAATGTATGCATGTAACAGGCGCTGTGTAAAATAGGTATCTGTTCCCTGTATGCTTTAGTGTATATCCTATATCACCTACGGCTCGCTACCTTAATAGTATAATAATAACTTTCTGTACATCAGCCTCTTTTTTGTTATAGTTTTGTATAGAGCCTGGTTTTTCCTAATAAGACGCTGCTGTTGATGTACCTATACACAGCCAATGATTATTTATTATACTTTTTGGATATTTCTGCATGAAACTGTTTACAAATTTTATTTTATATGTTACTACTTGTAACACCCCGTTTATAAGATATTTCTATACATCGTATCATATATTTTATTTACCTTTAACCAGTGTTTTCTATATAATGTTATTATCCCTAGTTTATTATTTTTAGTAGTATTTATGCCCATTTGATAGTATTAGCAAATTGTCATATATTTAATGTATAATAGTGCGAAATAAATATTGTCATATAAATTAGTTGTTTTATTGCTTATCCCACGTACCCATATCTAACAATAGTTTGCGGTTTTTCCGAACAATCCCGGATAGCGCAGAGCAACTTTCTATGGATTGTAATCTAGAGGACGGCGGTTCGAGACTGGCAGATGGAAAACTTTTTTTCAGGATTAATATTACACTGGGACCATCGACGTCATCAGATGGGGGTTTGGGCCCCCTCGAGATCCGGTGGGGCACCCCCGCGACTTTGGGCCCCTCGAAGGGGGTACCTGGCGGGTCGTGTGTCACGCGCGCTAGACGCGGCTTTGGGCCCCGCGAATCCCGGAAGCTCGCGCCAGTAGTTAGGGCCTATGTAGTTAGTGCCTATGGGGCGCCCATGTAGTTAGGGCCCATGGTAGTTAGCGCCCAAGTAGTTATGGCCACTGGTAGTCTCCATGCCAGCCTACGCGTCTGTACCTATGTTCATATACTACCCCTATGATGGCCATAAAATTGCAATTCGAACCTTAAATTTTCCCATAAGGAATAACATGTAAAACTACCCCTATTTGTTCTAGAATCCGTGTTGCCTATCTACTACAATACCAAATATAGAACCTGGTCGTAATAAGGTTTATTATACAATCAACGGCAAGGAGCAAGTTTTAAAAATACCAACCGGTTCTTACGAGTTGGAGGATATCGAGTACTATTTGCAAAGTCAGCTTGCTGGTGCGGAATTATCGGATGCTGAACGTAAAGAAATCCTATCACTTCGGGCTAATAACAATACCTTAAAGTGCGAGCTGCAGAGTATCTACAATATAAATTTCAAGCCCAAGGATAGCATTGCTCAGTTATTAGGGTTCTCTCCACAAGTGTTGACGGCTGGCCAATTTCATGAATCTGACTTACCAGTTGAAATTATACAAGTGGTTACAATTAGGGTTGAGTGCAACATTATTTCTGGTTCTTACTATACAAATAATCCGGCGCATACTTTATACGAATTTTCTCCAACTGTTGACCCCGGATATAGTATTAATATAGAACCCCGAAATCTTATTTATCTACCTGTCAACGACAAAAATATATATAATATTACTCTAACGCTATTGGATCAAGATTCGAGACCGGTTAATTTCAGAGGCGAGGAAGTTGTAATCAGATTAGAACTTAGACGAAATGGGCTTAGTATTTAATAGTTATTTAAATACCTCTACTCCTTCTCCAGACTCATTCTGTAATCAGAAGCCAAAGAGAACACTCGCGCTTGTCAATATTATTTTTTTACAGTCCGCTAGCAGTCTATATAACTATCATGTCAGAAAAACTTCAGCTATTTAACCCCATTAAAAGCGATGAGTCAATCATGCGCGAAGAATGGCATACTTATCATCCTTTCACCAAGTCTTTTAATAACAACGACGAAATTGAGATTGTCATCAATCAACAAGATGTATTTTTAGACATGAGCGACGCTCAACTTTATATCGAGGGGTCGTTTAAAGCAGAGGATACAGCTGGCAAGACTGGCGACTGTACATTAACCAATAATGCCGCAGCCTTTATTTTTGATAGCATGACGTATGAAGTGAATGGTAAAGAAATTGAAAAAGTTCGCGACCCTGGTATAGTTAGCGCCGTTAAAAACCTGCTATGCTTAAACGATGCAGAAAGCCGCGCTTTAGATATTGCCGGCTGGAATTGGCCTAGCGGTACTATAAAAACATTGGATGAAACTAGTAAAGAATTCAACTTTCGCATTCCGCTACACATGCTGTTTGGGGTGTTTGCCGATTACAAGAATGTTCTAATGGGTAAACAGAAGCTTAGACTGGTTCGAGCTCGCCACGATGAGAATTGCTACAAGTCCACTGGTGACAAAAAGGCGGAGATTACGCTAAAGACTGTTGAATTGAAGGTTAAGCACATTTATCCTAGTGACGCAGTTAAACTTAGACTTTTGGATGACATTGCGAAAAATAAGCCTATATTTATCCCGTTTAGAACTTGGGAGATTCATGAGCTTCCTACTTTGAGAACGGCAAAGAGAGATATTTGGACTGTAAAGACGATGACAGAGAGGGCAAGATATGTTATTGTATTTTTTATGAAGAATCGCAAAGACAACTTCAAGTCAGATTGCTGTTATTTTGATAACTTAAATATTACCGATGTCAAGTTGCATCTAAACTCTGAGATATACCCCTATGAGGCTCTAAATTTAGATTTTGCCAATCGCCAATATTCAGAAGTCTATAAGATGTATACAGACTTTCAAAAATCTTATTTAGGCAAGCCTCTAAGCGAGCCTATTTTAGACTTTACGACTTTTGCTAGTAGGGCCCTATTTGTTATTGATTGTACCAAGCAAAATGAATCCCTAAAGAGCGCCGCTATTGATGTCAAGTTGGAGTTTCAGAGTTCTTATAATTTTCCCAACGATACACGAGCCTTTTGTATTATTATCCACGATCGTGTCCTTGAGTACCAGGCTTTAACCGGCCAGGTGAGAGAACTATTGTAGTTGCTCTCCGACCCTTGCAAGATGAAGTTTGCTGTAGTCGACGTCCAGGGATTCCAGGTACCAGAATTTCAAGCTAAAGAACTGGCCATTTATGATGGAAAACACATGAAGAGTTACCTGTTTAAACCTACTACTCCATTTCATACCTTGAGTGATGATTGCAAGAAGCAGGTATTATTCCTACATAGAAACCATCATGGCCTCTTTTATAATTATGGCGTGACCGATTACAGCGACCTCTACACAATCATCAGCAACGATTTGCGAGACGTTGACCAGATATATGTCAAGGGTCAAATAAAGAGGAGCTTTTTAGACGAAATTTATTCTCAAAGTAGTAATAAGCCACATGTTGTTAATTTAGAATCAAGTATCAATGCGCCAAAACTCTCTAAAGATGTAACCACATGTTCTAGACATGATATAGAAGTTTGTAATTGTAGTATTAGGAATGCTTATATACTGTATGATTATGTTTATGATTTTTTACCAAAATAAATAATTGAAAATGTCACGTGTGTTTTAATATCGCGTTCTAATAATATTTAATCATTTGTCCTCGAGCTTGTGATGTCATCGGTCGCGCTGCAAGAACACCTACGTAATATACATAACCTCAAAAAAGATATAAAGTGCTACGAAGATTATCGGTTTATATCACGTGGTTTTTTAAACCTCTCCATGGATACTAGGGACAAGGTGTGCCCTAGGACTGTGGAAGCCCCGCCCCTTTGTAGGATTAGCCCAAACAGAGTATATGAAATTGATGACTATATAACCGTCATATTTAAAAACACAGGACAAGTAGTAGTGGATACTATTGGATATGGAAAGATTTATTTCACTAGTGTGGAATTTGAAGAATTTTTAAGCAATTTTGATTGTTTCAACACTCACTGGGTTGACATCTTTATGATTATTGGAAAGTATACTTTGGTGTTTCATCGTAATGCAGAAAAACGAAGCCTAAAATTCGAAGAGGCGGATACAGACAAGTACCTGTTTCGATGGACCGATAAATTAATTAGTTTATTTGCGCAACATATGTATCAATTGTATAAACTAAATACTGAATATTATTCCATGAAATAAAATATTGAACTAACATGTTGTTTTATTTATAGGGTATAGGTGGGTAAATAAAACAATTTAGGAATGTGGAGTAAAACATTTATTTAACACACATTTATATAAAAATAATCAGTCTTATAGAGGGTGATATACAATACTTGTACTATAATATATAATCAGTCTTATAACGTGTAAAGGGCGCTATACAATACTTTATAATAAATACTTAAAATAACTATTCTAATATCACAGCCTCTAACACCACCAACAGAAATTGCCGCAATCAGTCTTGGTTTGGAATTACCAAGGTCTCCTTATATAATACTATATCCTGGTGACCCCAAGCAAGCGTGTTCTCAAGGTCTCCGGGTATAAGGTAACGCTTATCGTCCGCGTATGATAGCGCTACCTTATTTTTAAGTTCCACATACATATCATGTGAATGTGAGCGGAAAGTATTCATTTCTTTATGTATTTCGGTCCCTTCTACGTTAACCGCCTCTTTATAGTCTTCAACTGTCAGTTGGGATTTGGTAACGTAGTCGGGAACCCCCTTTGCTTTTTTTGTAAAGTTCCCCTCTACATTCACACAATATGCTTTGGCCCCGGTCCCGTAGAATTCCCATATAATCTTTCCTGCATACTCATCTTTCATTTTTCCCAATATCGATTGGTTTACAGGAACATTATGTGGGTTATCTGCAGAATAGTTGGAGGTGTCGAACATATCTAAATTTTCTGCCATATCATTATAAAAATTTTCTGTGGTAACATTTAAAATTAGGGAGTCAGTATCCGTGTATAGCAAGACCGCGTTGTTGCCATATTTAGGCTTAATATACCCGTACAAAAAGTCATACATAATAATCTTGGATAGCTCCAAGATTCCAAACCCTGCGTATATGGGTTTATTATATACCACTTTTTGTTTATTCATCTGAACAGATATCAGGTTCTCGCTGTAAATAGTGCGGTCCTTGAAATGAGGTTTCGCGATCAACGCCCCAGCACCGAGCCTCCTACCAATATTTTCCCAATGGGATACTAATTTTACGTCTACCCGTTTCTCCACGTTTTCCATTGTCTTTCCAAACACAGAATTGTTCATAAGTTTGAAAAAGTCTTTTTCAAACTTATTCTTGGCTTGATTGCGCAACCCTGTGTTTAGGTCGATGTACGGTTTAAGCCACGGTGATTGATCGAAAGATATAACGCGGTGAATTTTGGTCAGCTTAAGGCCATACTTTAAAGCTTGCTGCAAATTTTGATAGTGAATAATATATTTAGTTTTCTTTAAAAAGTTTGGGATTAATTTTCTAATTTTCGGAAATTTGGACTCTGGTGGCGCAATGGATTCTGGACAAAAGGGTAGTTCATTATGCGAATAATGCAAATCTTCCGGGTATGTTAAATCAACTTCTAATACGTATCCTGTGTTTGAATCAGGCGCGATGTTTATATAATCTAAATTTTGAATTTCGATTTCGTCTAACCATTTAAAGTTCCTTGTGGGTAAATATTGAGACATGGCTGCACCATATAAATTTGTTGCATCCAAGTATAAAATGTAGGAGGTAGGTTTTGAAGCGTCGTATGTGGGTATAAATTTATTATTCGCAATAGCTTTCCTTACACTACACTGACTGACTCCGCCACGAATCCCGTGTTTAAAAAAGTGCACCATATCTAGATCGGTCAATAGCTCAAGATTTATGGATAACGCCTTAAGTGCGGCTGACATGGACAATCCTGGAGAGGTGAAAAATTGGCTCGGGTCAAGGCCGTATGTAGATATGCACACATTTCTAAAGCTTTCAAACACATCTGTCAAAATTAATACGTCGGATTTTAAATAAATGTCTGAATATTCACCTAAAGTTTTGCATTTAAATAGATCCCATACCTTCAACGCACGCTTGTAATCATCTTCAGTAATATGCTCGTTTTTTAGTTTATTAAAAAAGCCTTCATGTGATGGCAGCACTATATCGTCTAATTTTGAAATATGATCCACGTAGTTATACGGGAAGACACCCTTCTGTCGAATAAGTTTAAATTTTTCCTCGTCAGGGAAATATTTACGTACGGTCCTGCATTGTTCGGGCTTTAAATTTTGACTTAATTTATCCAAGCCTGTGGCCATAAATCTAAAACTGTCTAAAAACCGTAATTTTAAAAATACCTGCCGTTGTTTCCCATCCTCTTCGTTTTCGATGCTATCCACCAATATATGTTTACTAAAGGAGATATATTTTTCCTTATTTTGGGGGATAACATCGATCTTTTCTTCATCTGACGCCAATTCTTTAACGAAGAGGTGGGAATCGAACCCGGACATGTTGTGGAAAAATATGGGTATGAATGTCGGAATTTTGAAGTTTAGATTGCATACCGGGTGAGAGGGACCTCGATACAGCCCTGTAAGATGATCATGGTCATGAACACGCATGTCTTCTGTATTAAATGGCTTTTCGCAGATGTGACAGTGTGTTGCGGCCTGATGCGCATGCTCTTGATCAGCAGTTATAGGGATCATGGGTACTATTTTCTTCATAAAGCGATTGTATATTGATTTACAATCAGCATCTAATCGTTTTACAAATTCTTTATGTGCGTCAGGACCTCTATAACATTGATAAATTGAATGCGCGTCATCAAAGTCACATTTAATATAGTAGGCAAACGAGTATGGAACGTGTTTATGCGTGCGTACTGTATATGACGTATCAGGGTCTCTCTCACTTTGTTCTGTAGGTAGTGGTTCTAAAACTGTTTCGAAATCCGCGTAAACAACAAAAGGTACTTTTAATTTCTTTTCAAAGTTTGTAAATTTAAAAATATTCTCAGGTATCTCTTCACCGTATTTATTCTTTTTCAAATCGGTAGTCGGTACTTTAGCCAAAACGTGCCCGCAATCGTGTTCTTGATGAGCTTTTAACTTCAGCTCGGAATAGAAATACGTTAAACAGCCATCACATAAATACTTTGTACCGCAATGTTTGGATAATTGCCTTGAGATCAGACGAGATAAACTTCTTATTAAACAGTAATGAGTATTTTCATTATCATCACTGATTACTAACAAATTTACATGTCTTTCATTGCGAGATTTAGTAAAATATAAGGGACCCACGACATCAATACTATTTTTACCATTGTCGTAGTTTCGCTCTAAACCATAGACATTGATAGAAATATTATTTTGTCGTTCAAACTTTGAAATATCTTTCAGTTGAATTGGAAATTCCATACCTGTAAAGTCCAGCTCGTTCTCAAAAGGTAGATAGTTTGCGACTCTATTTGCATGTTGAGATCGATCAAGAGAATGTAGGGCGGCCAAGACTGACCACATGAAACATTTTTGGTCCGTGTTTTGAATGTTTAACACGGCTTTCTTTGCTTCAATTTCTTTTGGTAGCGGAAGGTATGATGATGGCGTTAGAGGCTTGATTTTATTGATCCCTATTTCTAAGTGGAGAAGTTGTTGTAGAGCCCACCCTGTAACAATAGAAATATTGTTTTATAAACATTACCAGACACACAATTATTTAACTAAAAAGCCACTCACCACTGCCCTTTTCCGAGAATTCCGAATATTTGCGGTCTAGGATAGCACTGAACTGTCCAAACAACTCCTCCAGGTCTGTTGTCCCATTCACCATGACGTATCTCGAGTTGAATGATTTCATTTCCATCGACTCACTCGTCTGCAGGAGGAAGCGGCCAAAGAGCTCCACACCGACTTTAAGCTGTTCATATTTTTGAACAATACTCCCCACCAATCTGATGAATTTTTCCCTCAGGTGCTCCAGGAACTGTGGCACATTGGTGGGGTCTTGGCTTGATGTCAGTCGGTAGGTAGCAATCCGGCTTCGGAATGACGTTTTTATAAGTTCAACACCATCCTCCTGCACCATGCAGCAGTTCTCCCGATGACGTAGGGTCCTTAGATGAGCGACCCATCGGGAGCTGGGAATATCTTGCAGGCAGTCACTGCAATACCGCATGGATGGCCCTGAAATATTAAGCACTTTTAGAAAATTCTATCATCAGTTTAATAGTTATTTTAAAAACTACTCACCATCTGAGTGTCTTGCCTGTTTGGCAATGGCTACTTGGGAGGGGGTGGCTTGTCGTTTAGGGGCCCTATGCATCTCCTTCTGGTGTTTCCCAAGAGCCCACATCGATGCGAAACTATCCCCGCAGGCTGGGCATGTTTTTACAGCCTTCCTGCAATCCCCATGCCGTTTGAGGGCGTCTTTCTTAGCGAAGGACCGCTGGCAGTGTTCGCAGTTGAACATTGTTCCTAAAATCAATGTATAAGTTCTAATTATTAGCACCATTTTTAATCAATATTTATAATTTCTAGCTTGTATGAACACCTACAATAATGTCACATACACCCCCATATAATCGTTATTTGTATCCCCGCTTTGGCTAACGCTACATCAGAACCTATAAATTACCCCTGTATACCTATCATATAATCACAATATATGGCGTAATTTTATTTATAACCTATAAATCTACATACCTGATAATTATTTTATTCACTTTCAACTGGTTCTGTACTACTATCTTCAACTAACTGCTGTAACTGTGCCTCAGGTCCTGCGCGGCTGGTATTTATAGGCGGGCCGTAACGCGTCGTTTATGCTTTATCTATGTATTGCAATTCTAGGAATGTTAGCGTTGCACTTGTACTATGAATATTAATTAACCTCTCGCGTGTTGTATATTGCTGCTCTTGTTGCATCATATTTCTAGGAATTTGTTACTGGCTTGCTTGACATTGAATATTAATGAGCGCCTATCCCATGGCGCCCCGTAGACTATGTTGTTTAAAATGATATACTTTCCCCAACATTTTGGGGGTTTTTGTCGGTTTTGTATAGAACCATTCTATACCAAGTTGCCAAAAAGGCCTTTTTCATACAAGTCCCGTTTTTGAAAGACCCGGGGTGGGCGGACTGCCGAAGGCACTTTTTCCGGTAATTGCGCAGATTTTTGGCTTATAGTTTCCGAGAAACCTCAATTTTGGCCTATTGCGCATGATGTCAAATGGGCCATACTTTTTTTTAACGGATTTGGGGTTTGTGGGGGGTGCTTACATTGCCTCTAATGTTAGTTTTGACAAATATCATCTCCTATCCGAGATATATGGCCTATCTTTTTAATGACTGTTTTCCGGCATCAAATTTTCGCTATTTTGATCGTTTTATACATAAGACAGCGGTATAGATTTACTACTACTGTTTAGTACGATATTGAATAAACCAATTGTTGGCACTGCCTTCTACACTTATTATCTTGAATCCTATATTTGCATATACATTTGCAATATTCTGATGCTTTTCTTCGATATAAGATCAAGTTTGTCTTTAGAGATTCCACCGTTGGAGAAACTCCTTGGAAGACCTATGGCAGCGAATATAAGATCGAAAGTACCCGACCAGACCCACCCATGGAGCATTCTAACAATATTTATAGTTTAGTAGTATTTATATCCATAACTTGTTTGATATTATTAACAAATTGTGTAGTCACCATTACTAGAAACCATATGTGTAATATTGTGAAATAAATATCTTTTTGGCAAATTTGTTGTTTAATTAAGCGCGACATCAGTACGCATAGTTGCGGAAATACTTTAATCGCCGAGGTGGCTCACTGGAAATAGCTCACGGCTACCAATCAAGAGGTCGGCGGTTCGAGGCTTGCAGATGGTAAATCTTTTTTTCAGGTTTAATATTACGCGCGACTTTGGGGCCCCCCCCCCTCGAGGCTAATTTGGGGATCACCAAGAACACACGCGGCTCCTGCCACAAAGAACATACGCGGCCACTGCGTGCTCAAGTAGTTAGGGCCACTGGTAGTTAGGGCCACTAGTAGTTAGGGCCACTGGTAGTTAGGGCCATGACAGATGACACATGGCATGACAGATGACACATGACGTGACAGATGACAGATGACATGACAGATGACAGATGACAGATGACGCGCCTGCGCAGTAGGACCTACGGAATTGGCGCAGAACATCCCATCTATAACTACTGGTATGAATGATTAAACAAAATGAACTTTTTAACGCGTTATGATGACATAACTTTTAAGCAGCTATTATAAGCAATCGTAACTTTATAAAAATGTATATGCAGTATTTGAAGTAGATTCATCCAATCAAACTCCGTTGGTTTCTGTGTCTGTTTAATTGCCGATTCCCTAAGGATCAGTTGTTGCAAAAAATTGTTTTTTTTTGGATCGGTCCGAGGGCTTCAATTGACTGCGACCATGGAAACATAAACCTGCAAGCTAAACGTTCGGGACACAAGCTGGATTAGAGCAGCCTGCGAGAATTTATTAAGGTAATATTTAGTTAAAAAATATATTTTCATCAGTGTTGGTTGATCAATGTTTCGTTATTTTCGAAAATAAGTTTGTGTGAAGTGAATCGTAGTTGTCAATATTTTGAATGTGCATTTATTTAGTTTTCTGTTTTCTGCGTTCACCAACCAAAAAATCAATTTTACTGGGGAAGCTTGAAACTAATAATATTTTATTTTTATATGCAAAGAAGTTTGACAATCAAAAGATTTCGAGCTGTAATTGAACAATAATTAATGGGTGGAAGAGAGAACTACATGTTTTTTGGCTGAATGGCAACAACGTTGAAGTCTGGTTATATCAGATGGTTAAATATTCAAACATAACCATACTTACTGATGAAAAGATAAATCCTTCTTTAATGAACCACTCTTTTACATACTACAGATGAATGCACCATGATTGTTTATAATAAAGACGATTTTTCACCAATAATCACAAAAAAACACAAATCAACCAAAATATAACAATCCGTTAGTTAGATCAAAGAACAAACATCGCAATATATACGAGATTAGTATTCATTCATCTTTTGCTTATCTTTTGGGTCCGAATCGTAGTAAAATAGAAATAGTTGTTGCCAGAGTGCAGTTGGATTAGTTCAAGATTCTTTTGATACGCCTTTTCACAGTTTATAGTAAAATTATTGGGAAATAAATTTATTTTAAGAGCAATTG
Source organism: Barypeithes pellucidus (assembly GCA_963991005.1). NCBI lineage: Eukaryota > Metazoa > Arthropoda > Insecta > Coleoptera > Curculionidae > Barypeithes > Barypeithes pellucidus. The sequence goes on from CAXDRF010000048.1 coordinate 66,030, forward strand.
CGGATTAATCTAAACCAGTTGTATTTGCCAAATTAACAAATTTTTAATTACAATTTTGCAAGATGCCTTTGCGATAAATATGTCCATCTGGCTATGCTGGAATAATGACCGAAAGAGGCGGGACAGACTGTTTGCAGTCGTTGCGTGGGCTAGAAATGTACGTTATTCCATCTGTAGTTTGTAATAGCTTTGGTCCGTACCAACATTGGAAAAACGAATCGCTTGATGTCTGTATGCGTGTTTGTTTGTCCGTCTGTCTATCGCAGCCCGTTTCCCTCGGGATCGTTTCGTTTGACATAAATAGTTAATACAAACGTTCAAACGAATGACTAAACATTTATTGTGATGGGCAGTAAAAAAATTTTGAATAATGACTGTACCAACTGTGAGGATGATGATAAAAATTGATTTTTGTTACATTTAGTACTGCTCTGGTTAAGAATTTATATCCTTTGGACTTTTATAACTATTACGTCAAAGTTGATAACAAATTGTGTCGTCGAAAAATTTTTCACCGATAAATAAGTAAGGATAAAAACGGGTTGGTACTGGTGGTTGAATGAGAGCTGGCATGTTGCCATTATACTGCAGCCGAATGGCTTGTTGTATCCCTTTTGTTTAACGTCTGGGAAATGTCAGCCAGACGGGACCTACAGCTTTTGACGTGGGATCCGAACCACGCGCATGCCCCCAGTCTGTCCATCAGTCCCCAAAGGAGTACGATTATCCGCTCCAGTCAGGTCTTATTCAGGACTAAACCCCCAGTCTGTCCATCAGTCCCCAAAGGAGCAGGATTATCCGCTCCAGTCAGTGGGTCTTATTCAGGACTAAACTAGCAACATGCTGCATTCTTGCCTACTAAAATTTGTGTACTGACGTACACCTACCAGGAATCGAACCCGGGTCGCCACGGCCGAATGCGATAGTTCTGTTTACTGAGCTACCATACCGGGCTAGGGTTGGTACTAATCATAACACAATGTAATTTAGATTTAGATACATCATATTCGCTTTTAGAGCTAATGGTAGTGACGCATTCGCCATATCATTATTTAACGTATAAATTAATAAGAACAAAAATCAAATTTTATCAAACCTATAATAATTGATTAAAACTTTTATTGATGTAAACTGTGTAACTAAAAATTTTCTCTATTGTTTCAGGTAAGTGAGCATGATTGGTGTTGGAAGCGTCCATTTCGCGCTGTCGGCAAACAAGTCTTCGACTGTTGTTACAACCTGGAATAAGTGAACAGTGACCATTAGTAGATAAGCTACAAGAGTTCTGGGCCAAATACCACCACTTTTACATGTTATTTCTTATGGGAAAATTTAAGGTTCGATCTGCATTTTTTCTACCGACGCCCAGAATGAGAAGAACGTGAGGAGTGTGGAGATGAATGGAGAGCAAATATCGTCATTTTTACATGTATTTTCCCATAAGGAAATTTAAGGTTCGATCTGCATTTTAAATCTAACGACGCTTAGCGTCGCGACGCCCACAATGAGAAGAATGTGGGAAGTGTGGAGATGAATGAAGAGCAATATCATCATTTTTACAGGTATTTTCCCATAAGGAAATTTAAGGTTCGATTTGCATTTTTTTTACCGACGCCTACCGTCGCGACGCTTAGAATGAGAAGAACGTGACGCAATTTACCAGTGGCTGTTAGCGTCTCCACCATAACCATCAAACTTTAATATTTGATTTAAATTTTACTTTTTGTGTGTGTGTGTGTTTATCGCAACCATTTCAGGATGGCTGATAAATGAAATAGAAAATTTATTAAATCATCCTGAGAGGGTTGCGATAAATAATAGAGTTAAAACTTAAATATTTTATATACGATTTGGCTTCTGTGATATAAAGGGATGATCGACTTTTTTCCGCATGGAAACACGACAGGTGTTGCCTGTTGGCTATTAAAGAAATCATCTATCGGCCATCTCTATAGGGTTATGATGGGAAATTATAATTTTCTAAATTTGTATGTGTCTTTCCTTCAATATTTTTTTTAAATTAGGGGTTTAAATTTAAAAGCAACAAACGTTAAAAACTGATATGTAAGAATTAAGAGATTTTTTTTTACTTTGAATGTGATTTTTCAACTATTTTTTGGATAATTTAGAAGTAAAAAAACTGTATTTAATCAGTAATTACTTATAATGAAATAGAAAATTTATCAGCCATCCTGAAATGGTTGCGATAAACACACACACACACACACAAAAAGTAAAATTTAAATCAAATATTAAAGTTTGATGGTTATGGTGGAGACGCTAACAGCCACTGGTAAATTGCGTCACGTTCTTCTCATTCTAAGCGTCGCGACGGTAGGCGTCGGTAAAAAAAATGCAAATCGAACCCTAAATTTCCTTATGGAAAATACCTGTAAAAATGATGATATTGCTCTTCATTCATCTCCACACTTCCCACATTCTTCTAATTCTGGGCGTCGCGACGCTAAGCGTCGTTAGATGTAAAATGCAGATCGAACCTTAAATTTCCTTATGGGAAAATACATGTAAAAATGACGATATTTGCTCTCCATTCATCTCCACACTCCTCACGTTCTTCTCATTCTGGGCGTCGGTAGAAAAAATGCAGATCGCACCTTAAATTTTCCCATAAGAAATAACATGTAAAAGTGGTGGTATTTGGCACCGAACTTTTGTAGCTTATCTACTACCTTTAGTGTTTTACGGGTCATTCCTCACTCAAGTGCTTGCTTGAATGTGGATTGATCCGTCTTGCTGCAATTGGCACCGTTGTTAATACCATCCTCGCTTCTATCATGATTGAAAGGTAAGATAGTTTTCTTTCCTTTTCTGTTGCTACAGGTGAAAGAATGAAGGGTTAAGAGCAATAGCAATATATAGGTCCGCACCATTTTGTTTCTTCTTTCTCATTCATTAAATTTTGGACACTATTAAGATATTTATAATAGTTTTTAAAAATCGGGCTGTGCGCATCTCTTTATAATCACTAAAATATGGTGAAGGAGCTTTGTTATTGCTCTTAAAGATGGGACACGTTGCCGATTCTGGTAAGTTAGTGAAGTGAGTGAAAATAAGAAGCTGCAACTGAAGAAACAAGCCTATTAAATTATGGAGGACGGCTTTCTGGTATGGTATAAATGTACAATATTTGGTGAACTATTTAAATATAGATACCTAAATTAATTTAAGATAAATCGGCCGTCTACTAATACATTTGTTTTAGCCACACTATTCATTATACTGGCCAACATGGAACCGATGGGGAATCTATAATCCATGGCCAATAAAAGCCAGAAAAAGGAAGAAATGGAATCGAATTAATTTTGATGCATAACCGTCATTATCCTTTACTAATAACCTTTTATTTTTAGCTCAGGTTTTGTCCAACATCTTCAAATGTTGATGCATAAAACCACCGGTTTATATTAATTTTATACATTTTTTTTTAGGTTTTAATTAACGATTTTACTTTTAGGAAAGGTTTTGTCCACTATTTTCAAATGTTGATATATAAAACCACCGGTTTATATTAATTTTATACATTTTTTTTAGGTTTTAATTAACGATTTTATTTTTAGGAAAGGTTTTGTCCACTATTTTCAAATGTTGATATATAAAACCACCGGTTTATATTAATTTTATACATTTTTTTTAGGTTTTAAATAACGATTTTACTTTTAGGAAAGGTTTTGTCCACTATTTTCAAATGTTGATATATAAAACCACCGGTTTATATTAATTTTATACATTTTTTTTAGGTTTTAATTAACGATTTTACTTTTAGGAAAGGTTTTGTCCACTATTTTCAAATGTTGATATATAAAACCACCGGGTTATATTAATTTTATACATTTTTTTTAGGTTTTAATTAACGATTTTACTTTTAGGAAAGGTTTCGTCCACTATTTTCAAATGTTGATATATAAAACCACCGGTTTATATTAATTTTATACATTTTTTTTTAGGTTTTAATTAACGATTTTACTTTTAGGAAAGGTTTTGTCCACTATTTTCAAATGTTGATATATAAAACCACCGGTTTATATTAATTTTATACATTTTTTTTAGGTTTTAATTAACGATTTTACTTTTAGGAAAGGTTTTGTCCACTATTTTCAAATGTTGATATATAAAACCACCGGTTTATATTAATTTTATACATTTTTTTTAGGTTTTAATTAACGATTTTACTTTTAGGAAAGGTTTTGTCCACTATTTTCAAATGTTGATATATAAAACCACCGGTTTATATTAATTTTATACATTTTTTTTAGGTTTTAATTAACGATTTTACTTTTAGGAAAGGTTTTGTCCACTATTTTCAAATGTTGATATATAAAACCACCGGTTTATAGTAATTTTATACATTTTTTTTAGGTTTTAATTAACGATTTTATTTTTAGGAAAGGTTTTGTCCAGTATTTTCGAATATTGATGTACAAAACCACCCTTTTTGTGTTTTAATTAACAGTTTTTTTTAGGATTTAAGAATATATTATAGGTGGTCAAACTTGAATGGTCCTTATATATTCTTGGCAGCTGTTTGCATTTTAGGTTGTTGTTTTTAATGGGTAAGCAGCTGTCTGTTGTTGCCCCCCCCCCCCCCCCCCCCCCCCCCCTGGTTCAGGGCCGTACAACACTGACGATGGCCATGGAAGGCCGAAACAGTTGCTGAGGCCTTAGAGGATATTAATACAAGGTATGCATACTCAATCCAGTATTTATTTAAATGTTTCTATGAATTGACTAAATTAACTATCCTACAAATTTAAATAACATGATTCCCACGTACTTTTTTTGAGTTTTAAAATTTACGTATCGATCTACTAAAAATTGTTGCCACGCTTTGGTCGTTTCATAATTGCACAATTCCAGGTTTGACTGTTTGGAGAAGGTCAAAGCCCGAAAGTAAATTAAACTTCGCTATAAAATCCCAAAATTGAGCAAAACTGTTGGTTATTTTTTTTCGAGCTTTGCTCCTAATATACAATATACAGGGTGTCCCAAAATATGTGGGCAATCTCCCGGATTCAAATAGAACACTTAAAAATAACAGGAGAAGTTCTTATAAATTTTTTTCCTACAGCCTCCCCTACGGACGTCCCTGGAAATCGTTATTTTTTAAATAATTTATTAAGTAGGTACTAGGTGTAATTTAATATTTTTTTAGTATATTGGTTAGTAGATGAGTCTCCTTAAAATTCGCCCTTTTAAACACATTTGGCTTATTTAGTTTGCCAGGGACGGACTAGACGTAACACAAAAATGTTTTCTTTTGTACACCTTGTATGATGAAGGAACGGCAATAATATTTTTGGATACTCTAAACCTTAAGCTGAAAAAAGGTACTCTTGATCAATGTCGATAAAGTGAACTGTTTTCAAAAAAAAACATTTTTGTTCATTAGTTGCATTAGTTGTTGTTTTATGTTCATAAAATTCTCTCATTTCACATGTACCGATTTAAATAAGAATATTTATGCCAGTGTCAGTTTATGGTAGTGTCTTGAAATTTGCGGTTTTTTCTTCCTTGTCTTATTAGTTAGTTACTTATAGTAATGAAATTTACGAATTTTTTTTTTGCGTTGGTCACGAGGCGAGGCGGTCGAGGCCCGCTAGTGAGGTACCAGGGCTGTGTTTTGTTTTTGTCATTTTTGTTTGGGGGTTCAATCAGTTTTTCTTGGTGAAGTTAGTGGTAGCCAACTCCTGAAGAAGAGTCCTCGCCCCAGTCATGTGGGCTGTTATGTAAGTACTAACCATTGTAATTTTTATTGAAAGTTAAGCGGGCTTGGCAGCGGCCAACTCGCCCCTCTGTGTGCGTACAATAGTACTCCCTTATTGTACCAAAGAGTAATCTAAACGTAATAAATACTTTGTGTCTGGTGTTCCTCTTAAAATCTCCCTCTTTTATTTAAAAATACACCCCATCCCCTTTTCAGATTAGAGAATATTTAATGGTGGCAAACTGTTGCACGTTACTGTGGAACTAGTTCCACAGGGCGAGCTAGCGCGGGGATCCTGTACCCCTCAGCATAGGGCGAATCCTGCCGCGTGACAGGACAAAGGCGTGAGGATTTATATATATTGTCGAGTACTCACCACCTATCGAGTGTGACAGTTTGAGTACTCAAAGCTATCGACCATGTCACGCTCGTTCACTTTGCGTACTCAAACTGTCACACTCGATAGGTGGTGAGTACTCGACAATATATATAAATCCTCCCGCCTTTGTCCTGTCACGCGGCAGGATTCGCCCTGTGCTGAGGGGTACAGGATCCCCGCGCTAGCTCGCCCTGTGGAACTAGTTCCACAGTAACGTGCAACAGTTTGCCACCATTAAATATTCTCTAATCTGAAAAGGGGATGGGGTGTATTTTTAAATAAAAGAGGGAGATTTTAAGAGGAACACCAGACACAAAGTATTTATTACTTTTAGATTACTCTTTGGTACAATAAGGGAGTACTATTGTACGCACACAGAGGGGCGAGTTGGCCGCTGCCAAGCCCGCTTAACTTTCAATAAAAATTACAATGGTTAGTACTTACATAACAGCCCACATGACTGGGGCGAGGACTCTTCTTCAGGAGTTGGCTACCACTCACTTCACCAAGAAAAACTGATTGAACCCCCAAACAAAAATGACAAAAACAAAACACAGCCCTGGTACCTCACTAGCGGGCCTCGACCGCCTCGCCTCGTGACCAACGCAAAAAGCCCCAACCTTTTCCTTTTTTGGTTGAACGTCCCCATTTTAAAATTTATTCTTACGAATGGTATCGTGGTGCATTCCAGCCAACTTCCAAAGATCTGGTCCTCTCAACATTCGTACTACCATGTCAAGGGCGCTACATGAGCAAGGGGAAACATTTTGATTTTCATTTCAATTAGGGCAAAATTATTTAAATTCGTTTTACATTGAATAAGCATCAGCATTTTACGATGGCGACATCGAAGTATAATTATAATATCCGTTAATTAAATGTAGTCAGCAGTTTCGAAAAATAGAAGCAAAGTAGGACATATGGGGACGTTCAACCAAAAAAGGAAAAGGTTGGAGCTTTTTGCGTTGGTCACGAGGCGAGGCGGTCGAGGCCCGCTAGTGAGGTACCAGGGCTGTGTTTTGTTTTTGTCATTTTTGTTTGGGGGTTCAATCAGTTTTTCTTGGTGAAGTTAGTGGTAGCCAACTCCTGAAGAAGAGTCCTCGCCCCAGTCATGTGGGCTGTTATGTAAGTACTAACCATTGTAATTTTTATTGAAAGTTAAGCGGGCTTGGCAGCGGCCAACTCGCCCCTCTGTGTGCGTACAATAGTACTCCCTTATTGTACCAAAGAGTAATCTAAACGTAATAAATACTTTGTGTCTGGTGTTCCTCTTAAAATCTCCCTCTTTTATTTAAAAATACACCCCATCCCCTTTTCAGATTAGAGAATATTTAATGGTGGCAAACTGTTGCACGTTACTGTGGAACTAGTTCCACAGGGCGAGCTAGCGCGGGGATCCTGTACCCCTCAGCACAGGGCGAATCCTGCCGCGTGACAGGACAAAGGCGTGAGGATTTATATATATTGTCGAGTACTCAACACCTATCGAGTGTGACAGTTTGAGCGCGAAAAGCTAACGAGCGTGACATGGTGGAGGCGCCAAACCGCCTAGGTAGCAACAGTTGTATCCCTTAAAATTTTCAAACGTTTTCATTTGTTTGGGGTTGTGGGAGTTATACCGCGAAGGGAAGAGGTTATTTTTGGAGGTACAGACCGGCATAGAGGCTTATTTATGTTGTCATTCAGTAGTTTCAATGGTAATTCCCAATTCATAATCTAAAGAGATTTTTTTTACTGGGAGGTACAGTGAAAGGCACACACAGGGTAAATAGATTTTTGTAAAATCCTGGTTAGAAATCAGGAGAAAGGCCATTGAATGGCAGAATCTAATACAAGAGTTTTGCATTCTTAATATTTTATCTTAAAATCAGACAGAGAAATAGTTAAAATTTTTTTGTGTTTTTGTGTATATATTTGTATATGATTGCGAAAAGTGTACCTAGTACAGTTGCATTCTTAATATTTTATCTTAAAATCAGACAGAGAAATAGTTAAATTTTGTTGTGTTTTTGTGTATATATTTGTATATGATTGCGAAAAGTGTACCCAGTACATATATTTTTTTTCTTTCAAGATTTAGCCCTAGTACGTATTCGACGTATCGTTATCATTTTAATAATTTCGGTTCTTAAAACTGTTAGTGCTGACTGAAGACATGTCAGAAGAGCATGTCAGAAGGTTTTAAAAAATTTGACCTTAATATCACCCCATCGACACCTTTTACCCCTAAACTAAGCAGTACAAGAGCCCCGCCAATAGAAACAAATTTCGATTCACCTATAGTGGATGAGCAAGACGTGTTCAGAAGAGCCCCAAAACTAACGCGTAGCCCATCTAGGACTCCGAACCCATACAGCACCCCCCTCGCAAGGGAAAGCAGGAAAGAAAGGCCACATTCGACTGGAGGATCAACTGATAGAAGAGTAACCAGATCCCAGTCAAAAGTCCTTTTCACACGTAGTGAGTCAGCGCCAAACACGGAAATCGCTAATAAGACGATCGATAAAGACGCCGAGTCAAGCGAAAGCGAACAGGAATCAGAACTAGAAACCACCCTACTAAAGGCCCCCCAGACACCTAGAACTGTCCTACAGCAAATCCCCTACCGCCACATAGACACGCCAATTCCAAATACAAATAAAAATCTACAAGAGCAAGAAAGCCAACAAGTGGAGGAAAATTCGCCAGAGGGTAGCAGTGACGCACCCCCAAACCAAGAGACGGACACGGTAGGAAACGCAAGACCCCCAGGAACCGGGACGGTCCAGAAAGGAATTGGAAATCAACCCTCAATACAGTTCACGATGAACGTCACAATTGCTGACGCTTTAAATGCAAACAAGGCACCTGCAGTACCAACATTTATCAGCCCACAAACCTTCCACCCTAGTAAAGGGTCGGCAAGCAATTTTATTAATAACTATGAACGGACAGCAATTGCAAATGGATGGGACAACACCCTAAAAATAACTTATTTCGGATCATACCTAGAAGGTGGAGCTAACTTATGGTACAGAATGTATTTTGGGAACCAAGCTAATCAACAAAAAGGCTGGTGCGACATTAAGGAAGACTTTATGACCGAGTTCGAGGATGCGGACATTCATAGGGACACCCAACGGCGGCTGGAAAACAGGATGCAGGGCGAAAACGAGAGTGTCAAAGATTACCTTTACGAACTAAAATCCTTATACTATGACCACGATAACCGGATGGATCCAGCAGGGTTCATGAAATTTTTCGAGAAAGGACTTACTAGGTCAGCGAGTTACCATTACTACTGGTTAACTCATCCCCCAAATAAGAAACCCGCAACGTTTGAGGAGATAAAGGAGCTAGCGATTACAATCGACAAAGCACCCCGAAAAGAAGAACGAACCCCATCGCCAGAAAGAAAAGTTCAAAGGGAAAATAACCGGTCGTGGACCGAATGGCGCGAACCCAGAACAGAACAAGAATATAAGGGTCGAAGCTATAAAAGAGGAGCCAACAAGGTTATAGACAAACTGCACCTATAAACCCAAGGAGAAATAACTATGGTTACAGGGAGAACTATAACTATAGAGGGCAACCGTCAAGGGAATACAACAAAGGGTACCGACAAGGAAATAGGCTAGGACAAAATTATAGGGAAGATAATGCAAATATAAGAAACTACGACGGGGAAGAATTTAGAAGACTAAATCGTGGTGGAGAAAGGAATTATACGGAACAGGAGCCACACATCACAAGTTGGCATAATAAAATAGATAATACAAGAAAAAGCAACCCCCCTAACATTCCCAATACAAGAAACAGCGACAACCGCCCCAAGTGTTATAATTGTAACCGGGTAGGTCATTTTGCCTCGAGTTGCCCAAATGGGATAGGGCGGAGAAATTAAAACCCTCTCAAACCGTCCTAACTACCAATAGAGGGGTAACACAGTACACAAACGACAAGTCTTTAAGTGTACTAATAGTAGAAGCTCGCGTAAATAACACTAAAACCATAGCGATTCTTGATACGGGAAGTGTTAAAAATATCATCCGCGCAGATGTGTTTAAAAATTTTAAATCACGGAAAAGTGACAAAAATCTCGTCACTGCAGGAGGTCACAAAGTCCCCGTTCTAGGAAAAATTTCATTTAATCTAGGCATAGAAGATCTCGAAACGACATGCGAAGCAGAGGTTATAAGGACATCCCCATACCCCTTAATATTGGGTATGGATTTTTTGAACAAAGGCAACGCAGTTATTAATATCAATAAAGGAAAAATTACGCTTACAATCAAAAATAAAAGGTACGCACTTATGCTAAAAAAGAAAGCAAGGAGCAACGATATAGGTATATTACAGGATAAGATTTCAAAACAAACATGCAATATCACACCTAGTTATAAAAAACAATACCATCGGGAATGCCTATCAAGTATAAAAAACGTAGTCAGCCAAATTAAACAACAAAACCATGTTAGGATAGGTAATGGCACAACGTCAGTAAAACAGGAAATCCATTATACAGGACCGGCTAAAAAGATTAGGGAATCTCATATGAATAACAAAAAATCGCAAAAGAGCGAATCACAAAATTTATGGAGTTTATTAACAGAATATACGAGGGAAAAGGAAGAAGATATTTATTCAAAATTAAAAGTAACATATGACACATGCTTAAAGCCATTCGAAGAAGTGCCCGTCGAAATCAATCTGAAAAATACGGAGGAAGAAAAAGGGGAAGCTAGCTACTTAAATTTTATTATTAATGAAAAACTATTTATATCGAGAAGGCTACTTCCAACATCAATACCATATTACGTAGGCCCAAAAATGTTTATAAATATTAAGTCAAAAACTACAGTACCAGTACAATTGTACAAGCAATCTACCGTAGGGTTCCTTTCAAGAACAACAGAATTAGAAGAAAACCAAGAAATGGTTATCCTAAACCTCACAGAAAAAATAGATGACAACGACATGGTCACAAGCAAAGACCACACATTAGACCACATTACAGACCAAAAAACAAGAAGCAAACTGAGTCAACTTTTGGAGCAATACAATGACGTATTTGCTAAAAGTCCAAAATACATGGGACGTACGTCAATGGTAAAACATAAAATAGAACTACTCGACACAACACCTATAAAAATTCCACCATACAGGGTCAGCCAAAAAGAAAGAGACATAATTTCGGAACAAATAGGAGAGATGCTGAAGTACGACATAATTAAGCCATGTCACAGCCCCTACTCATCCCCTATAGTACTGGTTAAAAAAAAAGACAATTCCATACGATTCTGCGCAGACTACAGGCGTTTGAACGAGGTGACCCGGAAGTCAAACTACCCCCTGCCTAATATCGATGACGTCTTGACATACTTAGGCGATAGTAAATTCTTTTCATCCCTTGATCTTTATAGTGGGTACTGGCAGGTCGAGCTGGATGAAGAAAGTAAAGATAAAACGGCATTTACAGCATATGGGGATGGACAATATCGGTTTGAAGTCCTCCCATTCGGATTGACAACAGCGCCATCTACATTTCAGGCACTAACAGATCACGTCTTTCAGGGAATGAAATGGAAGGATGTACTAATCTACCTTGATGACGTCATAATATTTTCGAAGACACGAGAAGAGCACTTGGAAAAAATGGAAAAAGTTTTCAAAAGGCTTCGAGAGGCCGGATTGACGCTAAAACCTAGCAAATGCGATTATTTAAAAGAAGAAATAAAAATATTGGGTTATAAAGTTAAAGAAAAGGGTATATTTCCCGAAGATGACAAAATAAAAAGTATTACAAATTTCCCAACCCCTAAGAAGGTAAAAGACGTCCAAAGTTTCCTAGGATTATGCAATTTTTATAGAAAGTTTGTGTTAAATTATTCCACAATAGCAAGACCGCTACACGAATTAACTAGAAAGGCGATTAAATTTGTTTGGGGAACAGACCAACAAAAAGCATTCGAGGCATTAAAAGAAAAACTAATAACAGCACCCGTGTTAGCACATTTTAATCCGAATAAAGAAACAATAATCCATATAGACGGCAGTAAAACAGGTATAGGCGGAGTAATTCTCCAGGAGGACGAGAATGGAGTTCCACATCCTATAGCATACTGTAGTCGCACCCTGAACAAACACGAGAAAAATTATAGTATTTCAGAAATAGAAGGACTGACAGTAGTATGGATCGTAAGCTATATGAGACACCTAATTTACGGTAGAAAGACCACCATCATTACCGATCACAGCGCCCTCTGCTGGTTTAAAAATATTAAGAATAATGCCCGATTAACTAGGTGGGCAATCCGATTATCCGAATTTGACTATACAATTAAACATAGGCGAGGTTGTGAAAACAAAGATGCTGACTGCTTGTCAAGGTATCCACTGAACATCGAAGATGAATCAAATAAGTTCGACGATATAGAAGACATCCCCACATTTGTCTTGGACGAAGAGGACTTAGAAAGGCCTGATAAAATATGGGAAAATTACACAAATTTATTGCTGACACCAGAAAACGTAAGGGATCTACAGAAAAAGGACAAGAAATTAGGAAAAATAATACAAGAAATTATAAAAAATAAAGGAAGCGTACCACCGCACCTAAGAGATTTTATTCTGCAAAAGGGGGTATTATACAAAATCAATAAGACACATGAGGGTTTAAAAGAGTTACTAGTCATTCCAAAACAGATAGTACCAGAGGTCCTATTTCAACTACACAGCGAACCACTATCAGGACATTTAGGGCTAACTAAAACACTGCATAAAATTAAAAACCGTTTTTATTGGGACTCGATAGGTAAAGACATAACAGGATTCGTAAAATCCTGTACAGACTGTCAAGCACGGAAAGGCAGACAAGGCACAAAGCCAGCAGGTGTGTTACAGCCTATCGAAATAGGTCTTCCATTCCAGAAAATAGGAATCGACATTATTGGACCCTTCCCGAGATCTACCGATTCAAAGAAAGTTATCGTGGTCGCGACCGACTATGCAACCCGATACGTAGAGGCGGCGGCCCTACCTAGTGGAAAAGCCGGCCCTGTCGCCGAATTTTTACTAAACAATATCATTTCTCGACACGGGGCACCGCAATATATTATAAGCGATAGGGGAAAAACATTTCAATCGGAGCTAGTAAAGGACCTAACAACCCTTATGGGGGGAGTAAACCGATATACAACAGCTTACAAACCCTCAACTAATGGTCTTACAGAAAGGTTTAATAAAACGCTGGCAGATATGTTAGCTATCTATACCAATACCTGCCAAACGGACTGGTCGAAATACCTGTCTATGGTAGTATTCGCCTATAATACATCACGGCAAGAGACCACGAAATACAGCCCATTCGAGCTAGTATACGGAAGGCCGCCAGTCTTGCCGACAGAGGCAAGCCTGAAAGAGATGGAGGATAAAACGTCAGTAGAAGACATAAGAAAACAGGCACTATTAATAAGAAACTTAGCGGTAGAAAATATATGGAAAAAGCAAAGGATTGACAAGAGAATCTATGACAGCAAACATCGGCCATTGAACTTTGAGGTAGGGCAGGCAGTCAAAGTATTTGTCCCAATCAGAAAGAAAGGCAGAAGTGAGAAATTACTACTAAGACACTTCGGACCATATTATATTACGGAAAAGGTCAGCGAGGTAAACTATAAAATAAGAAAAGGAAAGGCAGCAAATGCACCAGTAGACGTAGTGCATATAAGTCGTATTCTGCCTTACCACGATAAATGGGCACAATATGACAGTAACGAAGAAAATGACACAGAGGGAAGTGACGCAGAAAGTATAGAGAATAAGTTCGACGAGGAGCACAAAAAAGCCGACATAAAGAAAAAAGTAGACAATGAAGGGAATAACAGAATAAGAAGAAATAAAGAAGGGCACAAGAATGCTGAACAAGCAAAAATAGAAATATTTAGTAATGCACCCGGAATGGTTACGAGGGCAAGAAAAAAATTATTACTAGAAAATAACGCAAACTTGGCACTAGAAATTAATAAAGAAAATAAAAATATTGAAAAAGAAATATATTGTACATCAGAAACAGAAGATGAAGTAGGTACCAATGAATATATTTACTGCAAGGATCTGAGCAAAGGAGATGAATATGACTCATCTCAGGTATCAGAAGAAAACGCGCTGTGGCAAAGATTTAAAATTCTAACGTCAAGCTATAGCACGTACAAACATTAGATGATTCTGCCCGCACAGACTTCAAAACGTTAATCTACCTTAATAATTTAAAATTATTATATATATAAATAAAGATATTAACATTTAATTAGCGTGTAAATAGATATATTATGTAAATAGCTAGAAATGACTTAATTTGCATTCAAACCTAAGATAAATGGTTAAGAATACGTGATAAAATCATACAATGACAGCTCCTCTTAGGGTATACCTGGTACTATGCACGACCCCCATGCGAAGTCAACATACAGAGGTGTCTGCAGGAGCCTACTGGAAGACACTCCCAAACGCAATAAGCTATGAAGCATCAGTCCCTCTAACATACAGAGCAAGTTGGATCGATGAAGAGGTGAGCTCAAAAATTAATTATAATTTGTGTAAACCGAACAATATTAAAACATATACACACTGTAAAATAGTGGAGCATATTGACCAACTGACGTTATCCGTAAATAAAGAATTTCAATCGCTGACGAAAGCCTGGAACACCAAAGTTCTCAAACGCTTAACAGATCAGCGTGAAGGGCTTGTTCGGAAATCGAGGTCCATCGAGTTCATCGGTAATGCTCTAAGTTACTGTTGTAACATCGCCACGCAGGAAAAATTGGACACTTTAGTGATGCACGAAGGCGAAGTAACAAGCGAAATAAATAGAATTAATATAGGCCTAGAAAAATCATTAAAGCTCATATCGGAAAATTCAGAAGGTTTCCATAAGATGAATAAACAAAACATAGAGGCATTTAAGGAAACGGAAGGAAAAATAAAGGAACTTGAAAATTTTATTAATAACAATAATGAAGCTTTAAAGAACAATGAGGATAGTATTTTTAACTTACTAGCGATTAATCTAAATTATCAGTATTCAAATCTAATAAAATTTATTGAACTGGTCAGGGAAATAAAAAGGCAGGACATTATAAATTCGTGTAAGAAAAATCAAATACCGGTAGCGGTTCTCAACCCAACAATTTTATACGAGGATTTAAAAAGCCTAGATGAAGGGTTAAGAAATATAAGCCAGGGCATCGCGATTCCATTAAAATCAATTTCCAAAATGTATCAATTACCCATCTGTGACTGCACGTTGTCCAATGAAGAAATAATTATCCACGTAAAGGTACCAATAACACAGAGAGGTAAAAATTGGGACCTTTATGAACTCATCGCGGCACCTTTTAAATGGAATAGCGAAACGTGTATCATCGATCATAACACATTATATTTGGCAGTTTCAAAAGAGAACATCGGTGACGACAATATTCGTCAAATCTCTGGAATTGGACTACACCACTGTAGACCATATATTGACAAACTGTGCTACATACCCAGATTCTCGGGAGACACACTGCAAGGGCCCGCATGTGCCCGAAAACTGTATATGGGGGCAACAGTTGAAGATATCGCACATCATTGCGTCCTCAGATGCCACAAGTCGACGGCAACCATTATATCGGAAGTCGAAGACTCGATATATATCTTGACTCACATTAAAAAAGATACGAGAGTCATCTGCCCAAAAGCCACAACAAACCTATCCATGGAGCTTATCTCTGCCCCGGGAGCAATCCGATTGAACCTCCCATGTAACTGCGAACTTAAAGAAAACCAAACACAACTCATCCCACAAAGGTTCCCATGCCCAAACCAAGAGGAAATATCTGCTTCCATAATACATATTTTGCCCGCGGTATGGACAAACTTGAAGAGTTTTGTCTTAAATCCGGCAACTAAGGAAGCCACGCCTAAATATAAAAATCTTACAGAAATTCTTAATACCAACTGGAGTATAAACACACCTTTTATTAATATTAGCTCCTCTAAGGATACGATTCAAGAAGTCCTAAGTTCCATAAAGACAGTTCAGTTGCCATTAAGCTATGGAGACGTCTATAGCTTCCACAGTGACTCAATACTTATCGTATGGAACACTATTATCTCTATTTTACTCATTTACCTCTTGCTGCATAGGAATCGCGCCTGGCCATTCCTAACAGTCGCCAACCCAACACACGGACAAGACTTGAGCAACGACAAGACGACCGTTCATCATGATATTCTTATTGGATTCTACTATGGCATATTCATAGCACTGGTATGTTACGTTGCCACCAGACTCGTGATCATGCAGTGTAGAAAAAAGATGGAACCAAAAAATACACAGAAACACGAGACCAAGGAACAAATAGGAAATGGGAGTGATGGTATATTTAATAGCGACAACCCTACCAGACAATACATTATTCAAGTAAACAGCTCAGAGAATATTTTGGCTCTGAACGAAAAGCAACAGTTACCCTGTGAAATAAGAGAACCAAAAATACACGACTACTACTGAGACCCAGTACTGAAGCACACTTACGATGACGATGCTAACGACGATGGCATAAAATGGAGCCAAGTAAAGCCAATTTCAAGGAGGGCGAAAACCAAGCCAATGCAGCCAATCATCAGGGTGCTAGTAGAGTAAACCCACAAAACACTACAGCCCACACCCAACATGATGTGCAACCAGCAAGATATGGAGTCCGGAGCAGAAGCAGCCGCCAGGTGCGACTAAATAAGCTGCCACATTGGAACTCTATATTCACAGAAAACTTTAAATAAAAATTTTCAAATAGACTGGTTAGCAACATCAAACTCCAGTAGGGATGCTGCTAGTATTTCCGGACACAGTGCTGTGTCCCAAGAAGCGCAACATTGACGTAGAAACGTTGTGCTTAAGGTTTTCACCACCCCTCCATCGGGCAGACATTATCAGGTTGCCTGACCCCCCTTGTGTTATTCGTTAGCCAGAAAACACTATACTGACGATGACAGACTTTAAAAACATTTCCAGAAAAGTGGTGCTTCAAAAACAAAAATATCGGGTCGCGCAGTGTCGTAGTAAGTCCAGTTTCTTTTGTCAAAATTTACGAATGTACATGTAAAGGACTTGCAAAGAATATCACTTGCTTATTTTTTCAGGGAATTTTTGTATTATTGTATTATTGTATTATAATATCATGTGAATTGTCGCTTATTTTAGGTAATATTATGTAATGTTTTTTGGTGTAACTTTAAGTAAATTTTTTTTAGATTATAAGATAAATGTTGAGAGGACCAGATCTTTGGAAGTTGGCTGGAATGCACCACGATACCATTCGTAAGAATAAATTTTAAAATGGGGACCATTTTTCTCAGGGTGCGGGTATGTCAAGGGCGCTACATGAGCAAGGGGAAACATTTTGATTTTCATTTCAATTAGGGCAAAATTATTTAAATTCGTTTTACATTGAATAAGCATCAGCATTTTACGATGGCGACATCGAAGTATAATTATAATATCCGTTAATTAAATGTAGTCAGCAGTTTCGAAAAATAGAAGCAAAGTAGGACATATGGGGACGTTCAACCAAAAAAGGAAAAGGTTGGAGCTTTTTGCGTTGGTCACGAGGCGAGGCGGTCGAGGCCCGCTAGTGAGGTACCAGGGCTGTGTTTTGTTTTTGTCATTTTTGTTTGGGGGTTCAATCAGTTTTTCTTGGTGAAGTTAGTGGTAGCCAACTCCTGAAGAAGAGTCCTCGCCCCAGTCATGTGGGCTGTTATGTAAGTACTAACCATTCTAATTTTTATTGAAAGTTAAGCGGGCTTGGCAGCGGCCAACTCGCCCCTCTGTGTGCGTACAATAGTACTCCCTTATTGTACCAAAGAGTAATCTAAACGTAATAAATACTTTGTGTCTGGTGTTCCTCTTAAAATCTCCCTCTTTTATTTAAAAATACACCCCATCCCCTTTTCAGATTAGAGAATATTTAATGGTGGCAAACTGTTGCACGTTACTGTGGAACTAGTTCCACAGGGCGAGCTAGCGCGGGGATCCTGCACCCCTCAGCACAGGGCGAATCCTGCCGCGTGACAGGACAAAGGCGTGAGGATTTATATATATTGTCGAGTACTCAACACCTATCGAGTGTGACAGTTTGAGCGCGCAAAGCTAACGAGCGTGACAATATAAATCATATTGAACAAAAATTTTTTTTTTTTTCGAAAACAGTTCATTTTATCGACATTGATCGAGAGTATCTCGACATTTCTCTTTGAAAATTATGTTCTATGTTTTTTTTAACTATTTTTTATTATAATACACTCACGTGCAAAGAAAACGGCCACTACAAAATTTTGATAAAGTTTTAGGCGTTATAACCTTTTTATTTTTAGTCCGATAATGAATGATTTTTTTTAGAGCACTGTAGCTACAACTATCAGTTTTAACGTGTCTTTTACAGGGTGTCCCTTTTACAAAACCCAACACCCTGTCGAATAATCAAGTATCAGAATTATTTCGATATAACAGTTTTCATTTAGAGTAATTTATTTTGCACATTTTGTTTTTTTTTGATTCATGTCCAATACATGCAAAATGATTTTGGTTATCAATAATTTAAGTTTTTCCATAATTTCTGCTGCAATATGAATTCAGTAATTTCTTTCATAAGGAGGAGGTTCCGTGATGGTATGAACCGAAGTATATACAGGGTGTTACAAATTCGGCCTTCGCCATACGGATTTCAGAAACAGTAAGAGATACGAAGTTGGTTAAATTGGGGCAGAGTTGCATAATTATGGGACCAATAATATGCCGCAAAAAAATCAAAAATAAATACTGAGGCTTTCAAGATATTTGAAAGAATTTAAATTTTTGCGTTTCGATTTTTATTTTTTCCTGACTTTTCGAAGAACTGTCCGAAAATAAATTCCACTTTTTCATTGCAACAAGATGGCATTATCAGATCTTTCATGCCACGTTTCCGTCTTTGGGTCGCCATCATCAACTTAATTATTTTAAATGCGGGCCTGGATCTATTTGTTTAAATTATGAGAGAGGTCCGAAATCTAAGTTCAGTGGTATACAACATCTACTGGGTTTTCGACGTTTTGTTCCTTAATTGACTATCTTCATTAAAATTCCCCCAGTATACGTTCCGGTAATTTACTTTTTTTTTAATTTGGTATAATTCGAAAATGTAAAACTCAATGCCTCTTTTAAAAGTTTTAAGAAAGTGCTACATTACTTACATACTAGGGGTATTTTAATGAAGATGGTAAATTTAAGAAACAAAACGTCGGAAAATCAGTAAGTGTTGTATACCACTGAACGTAGATTTCGGCCGTCTTTCATAATTTAAACAAAAAGATGCAGGCCCGTATTTAAAAAAATTAAATTGATGAAGGTGACCTAAAGACGAAACGTCGCCTGAAAAATCTACCATACCACCTTGTGGAGAATGAAAAGTAGCAATGCGAAAGTGATTTATTTTTGGACATCTTTTCAAACAAAGTCAGGGAAATTTAAAAACCGAAACACAACATTTTAGATTTTTTCAAATATTTTGAAAGCACCTGTATTTGTTTTGGATTTTTTGCGGCATATTATTTGGCCCATTGAAGGCCGAATTTGTAACATCGTGTATTGAGATATATTTAAGTTAAAATGTTTGTTTTTAAATAATATAGCATATTTAAGTAAAAATTGGTAGTTAAGTTTGTTTCTAAATGAATTTGTAGTTAAATCTTGATGATAATATTTTGTTTATCCATTAAAAAAATATATTCTATTTCCATAACAATAATGAAATTATGGAAAAATTTAAACTTTTGATAACCAAGATCATTTGTTTGAGAATGTGTTGTGTGTGTTTGTGTCGTGTATTGACATGAACCAAAAAAACAAAATATACAGAATAGATGCCTCTAAATTGGCATTAGTATTTTGAAATAATAATAAACTGCTTTATTATGCCACATGGGGGTTTTAAAATTAGATAAAAAAGAAGATATGTACTTGGCCAAGAAAAATGCGTTTTTAAAAACAGTTTGTTTTATTCAATACCATGGTATATAGTTTATTGTATCATGATTCAATACAGAGTATAGCAACCGAACAAGTAAAAATCTGACGTAAATCTTACAACTACTTATATTTATATCCTCGCATCAACGTGGGATAAAGAGGGGGATAGCGTGCCTTAGTCAGCAGGTTACCAAGACGTAACAAAGAACATTTCAATTATCTTTGTATAATATGTCGAATAACCAATGTTAATTAAAACTTATTAAACCTAAACTTATCAAAATTTTAAAATGACGGTTTTCTTTGTACGTAAGGGTATATAAAGTTTAAAAGTTGTACTTTTAGGTTCAAACTGAAGCTGAGAGGGCAGCGCTTACATATTGGCTGATGTTAGCTAATATAAAAGTACCTATGACAACGGCGGTTAATATCTTCAAGGCTGGAGTTCCAAATGACTATATCCACAGGATTGCCATACAGCTGCGAATATTGTACAAAAGAGGCTTGGGTTTCCAATTATAATTAAGTAATTTAAGAAGATCCCGAACATATTGTTAAATATTAAATTATATTAAACATAATTCCTCCAAAAATAAACGAATTCTTGCATAATTTTCTCGAATGGTTTAAGAAACAAAATAAATTTCTCGTTATTTCTATTTTTTTTCTTAAACCATTCGAGAAAAATATGCAAGAGTTCGTTTATTTTTGGAGAAATAACGAGAAATTTAAAGGACCAATATTCTCAAAGTAAACTTTATTAGGTAGTTTTTATTAACCACTGTTAAGTAGGTAGGTAGGCGAACCATTTCATTCTAATATAATTTCCTCCAATAAGGAAGTCTAAAATCATAGACATGGTCGTTCTGACAGTGTCTCCTGATCATTCACATTCCACAGTCTTGATCTCATGGTACTAATTGTAATAGGAAGGCTTTTGATAGCTTCACTACTATCCTCACTAGCTTGTGTCTCCTCTATATCTTCATGCCGAGCAGATGCAAAGCCATCTTCGTGCAGAGCATACTTGCTCTTTGTAATCTGTATCTACAATAATTTAAAAATATTTATATTATAAGATTTAGGGATCTATAGAGCTACAAAACTAATTTTTAGATAACATTACGAAAATGCCAACGGTAGTGCTAACAAAATACCTTCTAACTTAAAAATAGTTTACAATTTTCATTCAAAATTATGCTTTACCAGTATTATTAACTCTTGCACTTTCTTCTGCAGATAACTTTATTCTAAATTTAGCTCCAGAGCGATGGAGAATTTTCACAGGAATATAATTTGAATTTTTAATGTTTTAAACTGGAAATGGTCACATTTCTTTAAAAAACTTATAGTATAGTCGATAGCCTCTTCCGATTGTACCAGGCCAATATTTACGTTTTTTTAGGGTGTGAGTATGTGGACTGCGGAAAAGAAATTTGGCTGTTGGATTAAAATTCTCCCCTCTTGGAGGTTAGGTTTTTATTCTTTTAAAGATTTTTTCGATGACAGCTTATAAAAGCAAAAGTGCATACTATTTACACGGCAAAATAATTAGTAATTACCTTTGTTCGGAAAACTGAGGTTCAAATTTCAAAACAAAATAAAAAATATATAAAAAAATAATGATACTACAGCGCAGCGTTGCCAGGTATCTCGTGAAATGTCACCAGATCTGTTGATTATATTGTGATTTATGAATAATCTGGTGTATAATGAAAAACTTTTTTAAAAAGTTCGTTTTCGGGTGTTACCAGCTTCGTTTTGGGGAGATATATTTTATAAATCACAAGATCTGCCAGATCTGGTAAAATTTCACCAGATACCTGACAACACCGCTACTTCGGCACCGTTCGATGGTGGGGATAAGGGGTAATGACGTAAACGGTTCTGATTGGTTAGGATGGTGTCGCTGGCGACAGTACGTAGCTCTGAGAACGCGGCTTAAGGTTGTAGATTGTAGAGGGCGCTTGCTGAAGCATTCTAGGTACATAGTAATTGCGGATTTAGTGTATTTATGTTTTTATTATTGGTGGAGATATTTAAGATCCACACACCTCTTGAAGATTTGTAAATAAATAGATACTACGATTCGATAAGCAGTTTTTAACAATGATTGTAATTTTCATTAATTAATGCTTATGTAATTGTAATGCTAAACTAATAATAATAATGTATTTTTTTACATTACGTATTTACAACTAATATAATGACTTACAATAGCTATTGATTATGTAACGAAAAAAATGGCGAAGTTCAGTTTTTTTGTTTTTATTTTGTTGGTTTGGTGTGGACGCGGCATAATAAATTGAAAGTTATGAGTTTTATAATTTTTTCCTCTTCCGGCTGTAACACGTCGCACGATGTCTGGCAGTTTGGTGTGGTGATCTTCGTCTGTCTAACCGGTTGTCTTCCGTGGCAGAAGGCGGCCCTAGACGACCCGAGATATGTCAGATACATGTCCTGGCAAAATAGTAGCTTACCGATCAAAAGACAACCGAAGCTGTTTAAGTTGGTCTCCTCGAAAGCTCAGAGATTTTTCAAGAGATATTTGGAGCCGAAACAGGAGAGGCGGCCTATGAACTTGTCTGATGTATCCAGGTAGGTTACAGTCGCTTGATAACTAAGAGTATTATCAGACAAGTGGAGGGAAATCAATCATTTAGGGACGACAGAATCATTCACTGATCGATTTAAAAACGATCAAATCTTTTCAAGCGATCGTTAAATGGATCTTTTGTAGTATGCATTCAAGAAAATACGCTCTAAGGAAGTATCTCACATAAAATGAATGGTTCTACAAGATGTGTCAGTCAGGTGTTTGGTTTCAATAGCGCCTAAACTATTAAAGATAGAAAAAAAAGTCCCATTCAAAAGTTAGTGCATATGATTCTTCTATTTTTTCTCAAATTTGGTATCTATTTTTAAAATCTAAAGTAAATTCGCCGTTCGCGGCAGTGCATGGTGGGATAGTGTCTTCGAAAATATTTCTCTTGATCGAAGCGAAGCCAAATGAAGAAATATTTTAATATAGCGGTTCCGAAGCGTGTCTATATAAGCAAATTTTAGGCACTGTTATTAATTTAATTAAAACTAGATTTTCGGATATCAGTCAATTACATTTTTTCGATTTATTGACCACACAATGGTTTACTAAGATGCATAACCCAAAAAATATAGCCAGACATAATATTATGGAATAAAATATTAAAGGTTTATCTCAAAAATTTAATATGAATGAATTGTTAGGCAAAATCATATAATATAGATACTTGATATAGGAATTAAAACCTTAAGAGCAGGAATAATAGCATATTAATATCAAGAAATTTGGAGTCACAATGAAGAATCGGTTTGTTCAATGGACAATATTCAACCGTGTTGCCAGTAGCCTATAAGTACTCGCTGGCCAATAGAGACCCAGACTCGGTTGACGGAAAAACTACTTTTTCTATTTTCTAGCTGCTAACAGAAATCTGCAATGAATTAACACTACCTGAAAATTATTATAATGTACAGGGTTAGTCAACGTTTGCGCGGAGTAAGTTTATGCATTGAAGATAAGATTTGTCGATAATGAGCTATTGTGTTGAGGTATGGTTGTATATTCTGCACATTTTAAAAATATTTTCAATTATACAGGGTGCGTTCAAAAAGTAGGGTGGCAGAAAGTTGTATTTTTTTAAATGGGACACCCAGTATTTTATTGTATATTTAGGTTCGTATTAGTGCCCTCTATAAATATCTAAAATATTATTTAATTTGCTTGGGTAGTTTAAGAGCAATAAATTAAAAACTAAAGAAAAAAAGTTTTGTAGTCCAGTAAAGAAATATCAAAAAAACATTCTAAAATTATTTTTTTAACCACAGGATTGGGTAAGGTTTATAACAAGGGGTCTAGAGATACTACGCAATTAATAGTGTTTATGAATTTTATACAGTGTGTTCATAATAAGGTTCCAAAAACGAAACATTTCAAAATCATTTTTCTCAACATTTTCAAATGGAACACCCTGTATATTTTTATGCCATCTTATAGCTAGTATAATATTCTTCAACTTTTGTAGGAAGTATCCAATTCCTATCTCTAATGGTTTTCGAACTATTTTGGTTTTTCTGGTTTTTACCATTTTGAATAATTTGTCAATCGAACGAGGTAGCCATGGAAAACAAATTGAAAAATGTAAATGTCACTTTAATCAGTTTTCAAAATATTTTGATTTTTTTGGTTAACACACTATTTTTGTTACTTTAACATTCCAAGAAACAATCAGTTTCTTCTTCTTAATAAAGGTTCGAATATATGTCCTTCTTGTTCAATACACATGTCACTTCTTTTAATGATATTTTCTCGGACATTAGATAACATGCCTGGGGTTATTGTTTGACATATATCCCTAATCCTATTATTCATGTCCTGCTTTGTCGTAGGAGGTGTAACATATAGGTACCCTATCCTTTACGTAGCCCCATAGAAAAAAATCTAACGGGGTAAGATCACAAGACCTTGGTGGCCATGCAACAAAACCGCCGCGGCCAATCCATCTTTGAGGATAGTGCTGATCCAAATATTCTCTCGCTTCACGATAAAAGTGGGAGGGAGCACCATCTTGTTGGAGCCACATATTTTGCCGTTCATCTAAATCTACTTCTGTTAATAGCCTTGGCAACTGCTGTTGCAAAAAAACTAAATAAGTACGTCCGTTTAATGGTTCATTAAAAAAATATGGACCTATAATTCTGTTGCGGAGTATGCCGCACCACACATTAACCGACCAATGGTTTTGGTGTTGGACCTCACGGACCCAGTGTGGGTTCTCCGTTGCCAATTTGTTTTCCATGGCTACCTCGTTCGATTGACAAAATAATTTAAAATGGTTAAAACCAGAAAAACCAAAATATACCCTACTTTTTGAACGCACCCTGTATAATTGAAAATATTTTTAAAATGTGCAGAATATACAACCATACCTCAACACTTGTACTAAACTAAAGGAATGATATTTTTGTCAAACATAGTTGGTTTTGGTTAACATAGTTGTTGATAGTGACAACCCCTAAAAGATATGTTAATTTCTGCACTTAAACGCAGTCTTACTAAGAATTTGCTACTCTTTTTACAATAATGTTTTATTTATTGTCATATTTTTAAAAGTTGCTCGTCGGTTGTCTTGCGCACAATGTTGTCGCCGATATACAGGGTCCGCAAACGAAGCGTGGACGGAAGATTAAATCTTTATCGAAGAACTTATCAACAATACTAAAACAGCTTGAGATATTGGATTAAAAGCGGCATGTTTTAAAAATATTTTACATTATACAGGGTGGCACAAAAAAGTGTGACAGCATAAAGTTATATTTTTTTAAATGGGACACCCAGTATTTTATTGCATATTTAGGTTCATATTACTATCGTTTATAAGTGCCTCAAATTTTATTATATTTGGTTTTGTAGTTACGGTGAAATAAATTAAAAACTAAAAAAAAAGTTTGGCAGTCCTGAATAAAAAATCAAAAAAAAACAATCCAGAACTATTTTTTAATCTCGGCATTGAGTGAAATTTATGACAAGAGGTCTAGAGATAGTATGAATGTAATTGCGTTTATTTATTTTATACATGGTGTTCATAATAAGCTTTCAAAAACCCCACATTTTAAAATAATTTTTCTCAAGTTTTTCAAATGGAATACCCTGTATATTATTTGGCTATTTCACGTAGAATTCATATACAATTTTTTTTGTAATACAAGCATATACGTTATATCCAGCCGTTTTCGAAATAATTATAAATATCATAAATTATGTTGTTTAAATATAGTTTTTATTGGGAAATTTTGTTATAGGCGACTAGACTAATAATTGTATACTAAAGTAAATGTTCAAAATAGCTTCCTTTTACTCTTAGAGTTTATCGTATTTTAGTTATTTCGATATAGATTTTAAAAGCCTATATTTTTGCTACTTTTATTTATTTAATTTTATTTTTTATTCTTAATCGAGTTTCCATGATTTTTTTTGTTTAGATTGTCACTATGACAGCCAAATAAAATTATTTACATTTGTTCAGTCATCGAAATTAAGTACTAACTTACACAAAATGTCGAATTTTACAACTTTTGAAATGGTACATATGATTTTTATACTGGGTGAATGTGCAAGAAATTGCCTACTCGCGAGCCGAGTGTATACTGAAAGATACCCAGATATTGGGAGAAAGCCGAGACCAGAAACCTGCCAGATTTGTAGCAACAGAACTGCATACACAAAAAGTATGATAATCAATAAACCCGTTATTAATGAAGAAAATGAATTAAGAGTTCTGTTGGCAGTAGAGGAAATTCATTAAATTAAGTAAAAGGAAGCTATTTTGAACATTTACTTTAGTTTACAATTATTAGTCTAGTCGCCTATAACAAAATTTCCCAATAAAAACTCTATTTAAACAACATAATTTATGATATTTATAATTATTTCGAAAACGGCTTGATATAACTTATATGCTTGTATTACAAAAAAAAATTGTCTATGAATTCTACGTCAAATAGTCAAATAATATACAGGGTGTTCCATTTGAAAAACTTGAGAAAAATTACTTTAAAATGTGGGGTTTTTGAAAGCTTATTATGAACACCCTGTATAAAATAAATAAACGCAATTACATTCATAGTATCTTTAGACCTCTTGTCATAAATTTCACTCAATGCCGAGGTTAAAAAATAGTTCTGGATTGTTTTTTTTTTCATTTTTTTATTCAGGACTGCAAAAAATTTTTTTTTAGTTTTTCATTTCAAACTACAAAACCAAATTATATAAAATTTGAGGCACTTATAAACGATAGTAATACGAACCTAAATATGCAATAAAATACTGGGTGTCCCATTTAAAAAATATAACTTTATGCTGTCACACTTTTTTGGCCCACCCTGTATAATGTAAAATATTTTTAAAACATGCCGCTTTTAATCCAATATCTCGAGCTGTTTTAGTATTGTTGATAAGTTCTTCGATAACGATTTAATCTTCCGTCCACGCTTCGTTTGCGGACCCTGTATTGCCGTTTAATCATTTTTATTAAGGGCGAAGTACGGTCCTGTTCGCTGATTAAGGTAAATAGTTTATGAGTCGGCATTGCGCATGACATCTGACGATCGGCTTTGTTTACAAGATATCCATAAATATAGGTCGGTCCTGTCCCCGTGTGCAGGGGGTTTCAGTCTCCTAGAAAAAATTTAATCTAGATTATCTTTTAACTACTCGCGCAGTGACGAACTAGGGGTATTTTAGTGAAGATGATCAATTTAAGGAACGAAACGTCGGAAAGCCAGTAAGTGTTATATACCACTGGACGTAGATTTCGGTCCTATTTCATAATTTAAACAAAAAGATCTAGGTCGGTATTTAAAAAAGTTAAGTTGATGATGGTGGCCCAAAGACAAAACGTCGCATTAAAAGCCCAATATTGCCATCTTGTGGAGAATAAAAAGCAGCAATGAGAAAGTGAAATTTATTTTTGGACATCTCTTCGAACAAAGTCAGGAAAAATTAAATTTAGATTTTTCCAAATATTTTGAAAGACCCTGTATTTATTTCTGATTTTTTGCGGTCCAGACGAAATTCCTGTTATAGTTCTCAAGAGAGGCGCCGATGAACTAACACCAGTATTTTGTAGACTTTTTAACTTATCCTACAAACAAGGAATATTTCCATCGTGCTGGAAGACGGCGCGAGTCCAGCCTATACCAAAGAAAGATAAGGGAATAAGAGAACCCTGCCTAGCAACTATCGAGGAGTCGCATTGCTTTCAGTTATATCAAAAGTAGTGGAGAAAGCTATTAACCAACATCTTCGAAAGTACCTGGAAGGCTTCAACATTATCAGCGATCATCAATATGGTTTTCGGAAGACCAGATCAACTGGAGATCTTCTAGCCTATGTCACCCATCTTTGGAACAACGCAATCGAACATCATGGGGAGTCTCGGGCTGTTGCACTGGATATTTCTAAAGCCTTTGATCGTGTTTGGCATGAGGGACTTCTAAGTAAACTGCGATCCTATGGTATGCCCAGTCGATTCTGTGCATGGTTGTCTAGCTTTCTTAAGGACCGCTCTCTACAAGTGGCGATTGACGGATTTCTCTCAGACACCTTAACCATCAATGCCGGTGTTCCTCAAGGGCCCATATTATCTCCCACTCTCTTCTTACTCTACATTAACGACCTTCTAGTGGAAACGAAAAACCCGATAGTTAGTTTTGCTGATGATAGCACACTTATATATCTTTCTCTTTGAATGCACAAATATCGGCTGCCGACGCACATCTTCGCAGACAGCATGAAGTATCACGCCTCAACAAAGATCTGGAAGAAATTTTGGCTTGGGGTGACAGTAATCAAGCCCAGATTCGACCATCACTAGAGTACTGCTCTCATATCTGGAGCTCTGCACCCAAACATACTCTTCGGCTACTGGATTCCATCGAAAGGAGGGCCATTCGTATGATTGGAGACCACAAGCTGACGAAGAACCTCGACAGCCTAGAACATCGAAGACAAGTTGGAGATTTGACTCTCTTTTACAGATATTTTCATGGAAAGTGCTCGGCTGTCCTTGCCCTCTTAATTCCGCCCACAGCGGCCAATATCAGAAATACACGACGAACCACTGCCGCCCATCCATATGTTGTTAAGCTTAGCACTCCTCGAACTTCATTATTTAAGAACTCTTTCATCTGGAGGACTTCATCCTTGTGGAACGATTCTTACGGGTTACTTATTAGGTTCACCTATAATTGCCCAGGCTAGCTCTCAGGATCGTTGATTCTCCTACAGCCTCTAGTACTCTGTGTCTACCAATATTAACTTTGGGCGCCACTGGTTTTTTGGAGAAACCAGAACCTTCTGAAGAAATTTATTGAAACAAAGATAATCATTTAATTACTGTGATTTTATTCCACACTTTAGTCAAGCGAATTAAATGACATAAACTGGTTATTCGAAATCAAAATTAAAATCTTACTTATTTCATTTTCTTAAAATTATGTAGGTACATTTATTGATACAATTTACGGAACCTGAAAGATAGTGAATTTAAGACGAGGGTATGTTTAACCGGGGTAAGTCGAAATTGCAGTACGCTGTATACTTTAATTACCCAGGGAAAATTCATGAATTTTGTTTTCTGGTGCGTGTAGTTATATATATAGTTTAAAACGAAAGCATACCTTATTGTCTTTTACAACACTGTTACTTGAAAGTGAAAATATCTTAGTTTCGATAAAAAAAGTCTATGGTCAATAATTAAATAAAAAATGTCATGATACCCGATCGGATCCTTCCTCAGACAAGTTTCCACTCACAGACTGGTGTCCACGAGCCACCACTTACGAATGAACTGCTTTTCCGAATGGGGATGTCACTGGCAACTGACCGTTGAAAAATCTGATTGAAACTTGACGCTGACCATGGTTTTGACTTGAAGTTTCCTATGGGAGCACTTCGTAGAGGAACATCGCCGTCCCAAAAGTAGAACGGACCTTCCTGGAGTAGGAAGAACTATCCAGCAGTGGAATGAAACCCTGGCCCAATCGTGGAAAAATCCCATCCAATAATAGAAGATACCATCCCCTAGTAGATCGAAGCCCAGAAGTAGAAAGATACACCCAGAAGTGGAATGGACCATCCAGAAGTAGAACAGTACATCCAGAAGTAGAACAGTACATCCAGAAGTAGAATGGACCACCCAGAGGTAGAATGAAACCCAGTAGTAGAACCCTAAAATAAATTTCTACCTTAATAATTGTTCTCTAACAAAATCGTAACGGCAAATCTCGTTACTACAACCCTTTATCACTTATAAATCAACACCTACCTCTACCATGAGGGAATCATATGGGATTCTGTCGCCACACGACACCCATAAACTAAATCTTCCAAAATCATAGACATCCTTCGTGTTTCTGCACCCATATAAATCGAAAGAACTTTAAGATGTTATTTACTTCACTGCACCGACCATCTCGCCGCAAAATTTACACTTTTAACGAAGACTTCAAGAATTTAGCACCTCATCTTCGGACTCCTTGACAGAAAGTGTCTTGCCTTTCTTTGCTCTTTATCAGCAAAACTCGGTCCCAAAAAAGTCACTTCCTCTCGTCCGACCAACCTACAAAAAACAAGTTTCCGGTCGTTCGCTGGCTCCGTCAACGAAAACCTAACTAATAACCAAAAATATCCTGAGCCACTCCCTATTAGTGACAAAGGCCTGAAATAAAAAGGAGGATTTGCACCTAATCCTATTCTGCGCTCGCTGTTCTTCTCGACTGCTGCCGATCATCTGTTATCGATTTTTACAAATCCTAAAGAGTCATCGACTCCTAGCTGTCAATCGAAAAATAAACAAAACCACAAGAATCCTCGTTTTATAAGGAAAAATCTATAATACAAGGTAATTAAATAATCATGAAATTTAGAAATAATATACAATGGAGGTCAAGTATTGTTTTATGTCACTTATTTTGTTCTTTTAGGTTATTCGATGGAATCTCGATATGGTCCCCTGACATTTGCAACTATCTGGAATTAAGACTTTTATGGTTTGTTTTAATGAAAACCCTTCCAATGATTTGTTTTCTATCCCACAATATTTGAAGAACTTTTGTCGAGCTGTTATGAACCCAAATGACATTGGCTCACATCGGAATCTGCTTGTTTTTATTTATTAACGTTTAAAATTAAAGTGAACAAGTGAACTAAAGTGTTTTGTATCCTTTTTAAATCATAAAGCAGTAGCATTTACCTCAAGGTAGGTATCTTGGGATTTTTAAATGCTACACGATCTTCCCGAGATCGTTTTTCCCAACGAATATAACCTCCAACGATTCAAAACCAACGTGAATCGCTTTTTGCGCACACGCACCACTCCCGGAGTGCCCTAAAGGATTTTTCCTATAGTGCTTGTGTTTGATCATAAAAAAAACCCTGTATGTGCTGGGGAAGGAATGCACTTTACTGTGATTTAACAAAAAGCTTTATAAAAATATATTTATAAATTTTTATTACTGGCACGGTAAAAATTTTAATTGAAAGAATACAAAAGGTTGATTGATTGAAAAGATTCGATCATTCGATGATTTTTTAAATCTGTCAATGACTGGTTCGATCGCCTCTAAACGATTGATTTACACACCACAAGTAAGCCCTAAATGTTACTATCTTCATATTATGCCTAAATAAAATTATCCATTGTAATTTTTAGGTAAATCTCATAGACGAATTCGACATACTCCAAATCGTCGGCGAAGGATGGTTCGGCAAGATTCTTCTGGTGGAACACAAAGTGACAGATATGGAAATGGTTCTCAAAGCACTACCGAAACCTTATACACCATTAAAGGACTTTTACAGAGAATTTCATTATGGCCTTCATTTGGGGGTGCATAAGCATATCAATTCCGCATATGATGTAGCCTTTGAAACTGCTGGATTTTATGTGTTTTCACAGGAATATGCGCCATTAGGTAAGTTATGGATCCCAATAATATTATTAGGTTTAAAAAACTAGTGTTCTGATCGCTCGAGCGAAAAACCGCTTGAGTACCTACTCGATTATTGAAATAACCGACATCGCTCGATTATTAAAACAACTACTCGAGTTATAAATTCAAGCGAAAATCGTCGCTTGTCATTTATTACCTTCCAGTCGATACCCGAGCTTCGCTTGACGCCGACCGAAATGTGCTGCTTGGTAGTGTGATCGCTCGAGGTAAAAAACTGCTCGTATATTCGAGCAGTTTTTCGCTCGATAGGAAATACTACTCTAGTTATAAATTCAAGCGAAAAATCGAAAATCGTCGCCTTTCACTTGATACCGCCGCGCGCCACCCGAAATGTTCAAGTTTGACGCTCAGAAGGATTACACGACACACGTCTTTGTTAAAGGCACATAAGCGAGACGGTGCAGACAAGAAAGTATGACAAATCCCTTAGTGGATTCTTCGCGACATGGGTTTTGTTTTGACAGGCTAGCCAGCGACGATTGTAACTTTATAGAAACTTAAAGCGTATACTTTTTTAAAATCAGAATCAACTGGTCTTCCTTAATAAAAACTGTAGACTAAACTTCTAAAACTTACAAAAATAACCCCTGGTTTTTTCAACAAATTCTCCTTAGTCATAAAAATGTCCAGTGATTAATCGCTCGAGCGATTCACTCGATTATTAAATCGCTGAAGTATCAAGTACTCGATTATTAAAATCATTGGTTTTTTCCAACACAAACCCGAACAAACTCTATAGACGTGAGGGCAATAATAATTTTTTTCCATTACTAGAAGCCATTTACAAATTCTGGCTGTAGTTATTAATTTATTAATTTTACTCCGTGGCATTATCAGCTTTATTAATCATTCCTGTCAAGTTATCTATAATTTTAAGTTTCACAGTTTTTTCTATCACATTATTATAAATTAATACATTACAGTAATCGGGTTGCAGGCATTCAAAAGTTTGCTTTGCCATCTGATGAATCTATTAATGACCCAGATAAATAATAATGATTAGTGGTATGAGGTTAATTGACCAAAGAGAAGTAGGTAATTAAACCGTTTGCCGTTATTAACAGTCGAGCTGCGAAATGATTACTTGGTCAGCAAGAGTTGACAATAGGTCAGTAGAAACAAACATGTCTAGAAGCAGTTTACTTCAGAGGTCCCATTTATGTAACTTTCTTGTGTTTTCTTTTGCCGAATACAGAAAGACATCGGCTACAAAAGGTGTAGCGGGGGCGGGTTTTCACTTGTTTTCCCAGGGCACTGTCACGATTCAGAAATGTTTGCCGTCCATAAGTTGCTGACCAACTAGCCATTTTGGCTGACCGATTACATTTTTCTGTTCGCAAAAATAAGGATATTTTGCTAACCAGTTAAATGATGAACAAACCCTATTTCAAACTACAGATAGAAATAAATGTTCATTTTTAGCATACGCAATGAATGCAAACAGTCTTTCCCACCTCTTTCGGTACCGTATCTTGCAAAATCCTAAGTAAAAATTTGTTAATAATTTTACTATGAAAAGGCGATGAGAGAGTCTGTAAAAAAAGTATTATTATACTTAAAAGTATCAAACGAATCTTGAACTAAGCCCACTGCACTCTGACAACATTTATTTCTATTTTACAACTGTGTTACTATTCGGACCCAAAAGATGAATGAATTACTAATCTCGTAAACATTGCGACGCTTTAATTTAACGGATTGATTATATATTTTGGTTGATTTGTCTTTTTTTTTGTTATTATTGGTCATTATAAATAATCATGGTGCTTTCATGTGTAGTTTGTAAAAGAGTGGATAATTTAAATAAGGATTTATCTTTGCATCGGTAAGTATGGTTATGTTTTAATATTTAACCATCTGACATAACCTACTTCAACATTGTTGCCATTCAGCCAACAAATATATAGTTCTCTCTTCCATCCATTACTTATTTTCAATGACATTTCACACAATCACAGCTTCACTTTCGAAGAGTTTTAGGAATGGATTATGGAATACCTTTGTTATTAACCAAGGTTTAGAAGTACGCTATTATTGCCCGACCGTCGAGTTAATGACCTGACGGAAATAATAGCCTTCTAAAACCATGGTTAATATATTATTTTTTCCACTACTAAGAAAATTACAAAATCGGATCTACTAATCATTTCAGTTACGTTAGCTATGATTTGAAGTTTCACAACATTTTTGCTGCCAGATTATTATTATTTGCAGTAATCGGGTTACCTGCTTTCAAAAGTTCGAAAATTTGTTTTGGCACATGCCTCTATTAAGTATTGAGCATGGTAAATAATACAGGGTTAGTAAAAAATACCGGAACGCTTAAATATATTCAAAACCACTACAAAATTCGGCATTTGGTAGTTTCCGGGTATGCGAGATTGAACAATGATATCGGCACTGTTGCCACATTTCCCAGTTTCGCGCTACACGTAGTCGTTTTGTTATCTTAAACGGAATGTCCCATTTATGTTTAATGGAATCAATTGGGCGTCTCAAATTTTGTAGTAAGTACAAATAAATGGGACATTCGGTTTAAGATAATAAAACGACAACATGTAGCAACTGGGAAAATGTGGTATCATTGTTCAATTCCACATGCCCAGAAACCCCAAATGCCGAATTTCGTAAGCCTAGCTTTAGTGGTTTTGAAGATATTTAAGCGTTCCAGTACTCTTTACTGAAAATGCGGTTATTCTCTACATCAGCAACAGCCTGAAGAATAATTTCCGGTGGCGTTGCACTTATTTCAATATCGGAGTTGCTCATCTTGTTAGATATACAAAGAATACTAATAAATTAAATATTGGTTTATAATAATTGATAAAGTATCGATTTGAACTCGAAATCTCAAATAATGACAATGTCACTGTCAAATATTTAATAAGTGATAGACGTGTTTTGGACTTCCATTGTCTTTATTTCGTTTAAATCACAACGTTTCAACTGGTAAATATCTCCAGTCGTCTTCAGGTGAATACTGAGCAAGTTACTAAACTACGAGAGTATTTATACTAATAAGAAGGGTGAGAAAGTTAATGAGGTGTGACCGAGGTGGGTGCAGTCATGCATCAATACTAGAGGACGTACCTAAACTAAGATTACATTTGCTTGTAAGCAACTCATTAACTTTCTCACCCTTCTTATTAGTATAAATACTCTCGTAGTTTAGTAACTTGCTCAGTATTCACCTGAAGACGACTGGAGATATTTACCAGTTGAAACGTTGTGATTTAAACGAAATAAAGACAATGGAAGTCCAAAACACGTCTATCACTCATGATACAGCATTGTCTCTAACCTTCAAAAAAATATTTAATATGCAAGATGTCACGATTTGAGTGGTTCAATGCTAACTAGATTATTATACTAGGCATCATAACGCACATTTGTGAGCAGTGGCGGTTCTTCCACAGGAGCACATGCGCACGTGCACCCCCAAAACAAATCGAATAAAAAATATTAATTTATATTCATTGAATATTATTTATCGTATAAAGTCCGACCCTCCCTAATATTTTATCGTACCGTCAAACTAAAAAAGTCCGACCCTCCCTAATATTTTATCATCCCGTCAAACCAAACTGTATAGATCCGGCAACCGTGCCTCGGTCGAGGTAATTGACGATTATGACGAGACTTGCTCGCACGTGCGATTAAATAGTGCAGTTTCTCTGTAGTAACAGGTGGCGGGTGGCAGCCGGGGACAGCGGGGCTATGGCGATTTAACATGGAAAAGGCGCACAGTTTTTGTGTGGATCTAGTTAGAAATTCGAGCGTGTATTTTAATATTATATATTTATTTAGTTAAAATGAATAGTTGACGGTGAACTATTTAAGAAATATCTTTAGCTCTTTGTGTTTGGAGCAAAAAATTGAAGTGAAGAATGCGGGAACACCTAAACCCGAAATTAATTTAACGCAGACCACAAAGGGTAAATCTAGGGACTTTACTAGAAAGTTTAAAAATGAAATATATGAAAAAAAAATTATAGAGGGTATTCCAAACTTAATGAGGCTGTTATTGATCAATTTTCCACAATTAAGAACCGAAGAATGGACTTTACGTTTAAGCACCATTGTGTAGGGTCGATAAATGTTGTGTATTTCGATAAATCATACTCGATATGATTTTAAACCATTTTATTTAAGGATTTTAAGTAAAAAACACTGAAAATATAAAGAATGCCAACTTGTCAGTCTCGTGGCTCGATTCGTTCTCGTCATAAAACAGTTAACTATTGTTCTCGTCTTGGTTGCGCCTAATGATGTAGCCGTAGATGGCGTAGTGGTATTAGACATCATTCGGTTTTCTTGATAGCTCGTAGATGGCTTTAGTAGTATTAGTAGTGGTCTGTATAAATATTGTTACGAGGGTTGCATACGACGACGTTAAGATCTGACAGCTATACACACTAAGAAAACCTTTCTTATTTTCCAAAAGTTATTTCCTTGTGTAAAATTAAAAATTAAATAAAAATATGTTTTACCCAACGCATTTTCTTATTACTTTTTTTCTTTCTACATTTAAAACGCCTAGAAAGTAATTGTTTGGTCGTTACATAAAAATAAGATTTTAAAAATAATTTCACCATACTTGTGAACCCCCTCTATCATAGGTCACGAGTCACCACTGGTTGTGCGTAAGAATTGATTTACTTCTAGGGTAAACTGTACAGGGTGTCCCATTTTCGACACTTTTATAGGGTATCTCCGTTATTGTTAGTGCTATCAAAGAAGTAATGTAGGTGTCATGTGCTCTTTATGGGCCAAACTTAAAATGGTAAAATCAAAATTTTAAAATTTTCGCTCGCTTAAGAGATACGGGGGAATATCAAAAAATTGCCAATTTCAAAAATACCCTATATTTTCTTAGTTAAAAGAGATACAGAAAAATGTTTTATACAGAAGTTTCTTTGTATTGATTGTTGAATAATCTGCATAATCGGAATAAGTATACGGGGTCAGGTAAAAAAGTTATCGCACTTAACCTCATTTTTTTTAAAATGGAATACCCTGTATATTTTAATCTAAAAAGTTTAAATTCTCCTTTCAAATATATAACACACCATGGATGAAATTGGTTTCCTAGGCGATTTATTAAACTTTATTACTTTAAACCACAGTAGACCATGAAACAAAAGCTAATATCCTAGAAACAACTATGTTAACTATTAACATTTAACGCCAATTACATTTTTAAATATTCATTTTCGAAAATGATCTATCAATATTTTGAAAAATTTGATATGATATCAGTTTATATTGAAAGTGAAAAAAACGAAGAAACTGTTCGAAATGTATATTTTGTTCGCTATCCGGAAAGACGGTAACCATTTAAGGACATATTCCGAACATTTGCGATGATCGCGAACAAACCCGTTATTTTTTTACCTTAATCTGAATCTTTTATTTCGTTTCAAAGTAATAAAGTTTAAATTAATCGCATAGGAAACCAATATCATCCATGGTGTGTTATATATTTGAAAGGAGAATTTAAAGTAGTATATTTTTGGATTAAAATATACAGGGTGTTCCATTTAAAAAAATGAGGTTAGGTCCGATAACTTTTTTACCTGACCTCGTATACTTATTCTGAAAACGGCAGATTATTCAACAATCAATACAAAAAAACTTATGTATAGAACTTTTTTCTGTATCTCTTTTAACTAAGAAAATATAGGGTAATTTTGACATTGTGAATTTTTTGATTTGCCCCCGCATCTCTTAAGCGAGCGAAAATTTTCAAATGTTGATTTTACCATTTTAAGTTTGACCCAAAAAGAATACATGACACTTATATTACTTTTTTGATAGCACTAACAATTACGGAGATACCCTATAAAATTGTCGAAAATGGGACACGTACGTAAAACAAGGTTTACCAATATATGATTAGAAAAAGAAATTAAAGTTTTCCTCATGATATTTAATTTACTTTAATAATTCTAAAAAAAAATTAATAACTCCATCAACTATTGAGTCAATCTCTTGTTTTTTTTATGTGTAACAAACATAAGTTTAACAGAGAAAATATATTTGTGGACATTACAAAGACCGAAAATATCTGGAAATATTTTACTGTTTTGACCTGAATCCCGGCCATATCAGTTAATATATTTTAATAAACTATTATTATAAGAACTGAATAAGGTGTTTGTAAAACTAATTTTTATTTAAATTAAATAGTTTTAAATATTTTTAACAAACAATTAAGTTTACTTATTTTTAATGATCTTTATTGGCTTACAATTATTGTTTCATTGTAATTTATTGCACACAAATAACTGGTGAACTCATTCATGGATACCTTCTTATCCATTAATGATAAGAAACCATATACAGGGTGTCCATTTTTGGGTAGTTTTACGGGGTATCTCCGTTATTAGTAAAGATAGAAGGATACGGTTTTCGCAGCAGTTTGCTACTTTTTTGTCAAACAGAAGATGCCGTAATCAGAATCTTTCTATGCTGCCTTGTTTTTGATATACGGGATGTTTTTGAGAATTGGGCATTTTGGGACACCCCCCCCCCCCCATATCTCGGTTACCCCGTAACGCTGTTTATTTTCCTTGAAAACTATTGAATGTAGAAAAAACATCCCGTATATCAAAAATAAGGCGGCCTAGAAAAATTTTGATTACGGCATCTTCTGTTTGACAAAAAACTAGCAAAGTGCTGCGAACACCGCATCCTTCTATCTTTACTAATAACGGAGATACCCCGTAAAACTACCTAAAAATGGACACACTGCACTGTCTAGTTCTTTTGTAATTACGGTCACAAAAGACGTCTGAAAATCACGTTTAAAAATATATCTTTTAGGTCGTATAATATTTATTAAATTAGTAGTTCGGGGTTTTTGGCCATAATATTTTTAGCCCGACCGTTGAACCGAACGATCGCACGCAAATTTATGAAACTTCTTCCATATGACTAGAATGACGTGTTATTCTATAAATTACACAAGAAAACATTAATATTAGAGGCGAAAACAAGTAAATGTTTCTAAGCGAGAAATATGATACACTGAGAAACAAGGCATCTTTTAGAGATTTTTTATTGCATATCCATGTCTTTGTGAGTTTTTTGCTGCGTATCCATGCCTTTAAACAGCCCTATTTTTTAAATATGATCATTTTAAATCATTTTTATAGTCGTTGCAGCGAACCCTCTCGCCAGATATGTCACGTGTCACGTGACATTAATGACTTTTCTGGTTATTTATTTGTCTAGGTTTGTATGAAATTCCAGGACCGTACTAAGATAGTATGTACGTTTATTTTAAAAATTAAACATTCAAGTCGCCACACAAAAGTATTACCTGATATTTTCTTCTTCTAATAGATCCTATCCATTCGATATTTAACTGAAATGAATCTCAACTCACTCAGAAAGAAATAAAACTTCTAGACATTTTTTTTATTAATATTAAAATGGACCTTAGTTTCTCTATCGGTGGTATCAGCGTAGAAGGCAGACAATAATTATGCTCCATAATTATTATTTTCGCTTAAAAACAGATACATAAAATATGAACCTATAAATTTTTCGTTACTTACTGTGGTTTACCAGATATACAAACAACTCAATATGTAGTTTATCAAAGTTTTCAAAACAAAATAAACTATACTAAAACGACGGAAATACACTTTTAAAACTTATTAGCACCAATTAAACTGAAAAAATATAAAAACACAACACGCTCAATACGGTTCGTATAAAACTGGGGTATTTTGATTAAATCCCCAAACAGCTGATCGATGACATATTGCTGATGTCAACTGTCGAAAAGGCTTGAGGGTTCGCTGCAAAGACTATATGTATCAGTCATCACTGGTATCAGTTCAGTAGTTTTTAAATTACTAAGTAATTAAAAAATTTCTGGATCCATTTGATGTTTACTGGGTATCCAAATAAAAGGCCTGCGTATCCAAATGGATACTCAAAAGTACGTTAAAAGATGCCTTGCTGAGAAAAACTCTAGCTTAAAAAATCTTTGCTAGGATTATTTTAGATGGGATAGAAAAGTTTCTACCTGTAACCAGAGCTGGGCACTATTTGTACTTACAAATACTTTTTTTATTTAAATTTATCCTATAGTGCTTGTGTTAAAAAAAAATTAAAGGAGGCTCTTTTCAACAAGGAATCCGACCTAAATTAAATAATAAAGGCTACCTTACACGAAAAATTAATAATACTTTTAAAGTCCGCAAATATCATTTTAGATATAAAACCTAACTATGTCAAACACATTTAGACTTTGGTATAGGACGTGATATAAAAAATGTAATAATATACAGGGTGTTATGGAAATGACGTATTATATTTAAATGGGTGACTTCTTGGGTGTCCTAGAGAAGAGCTACATATTTTATTTTTTTAATTCGACCGTTTGAAAAGTGGGGTAACAAACACTCTTACTCACAGGTCAGTCCGCGCTACTGTCCAACATTTCACCCAGAGCCAATGGCAATGTTGCCAAACTTAATGTAAAACTGAAATTCGATATAAAATTATAAAAATAAATTATTTTCTACCTACTTGTATTTATCTGTATACCTAAAGAGCGAGGAAATCCAGAACAAACACAATCAGTTTTTTTTCTTTTTCATAGGAACACTTTTGGAAACACTTTATGTACACACAGTAATAGTGAAACAGGACCGATAGTTAGCTTTTGAAAATACAATAATACAGATTATACTACATATTATTAGATTTTATTACACGCGACGAAATTTGACGTCCAGAAGAAACGCGTCAATAAAAACAATATTCAAAGATTATTTATGTACGGGCAAGATACACGCGTAAACCGAAAAAACAGAGCGGATCGCTGAGAGTGTGTTGGTGATCGACGAGACACAACGTATCCGACCGCCGCTGGTTGGTCTTCAACTAACAGACCGCAAGCGTGCGGCACTATATGAAACTACTTCGCTCAGACGATGTGAGGCGTCAAGAGGTCATTGGCATTTGATCTAGTGACGCACGTGGCTATTACTATTCCATATGTTTTTCGGGTTGTTTAAAACATAGTCCGTCATAAATATTCTTCAATTAATTCTACAAAAAGGTATTACAGAATGGAAGTGTTTAAATTATTTTATTTTGTCTAAAGAGTTTAAGGTGTACATATGACAACACCGGCCAGAATTTCTTGATTGCTTATATGGATCGCAGTGCCACACAGGTGCTTTCTGGTTTGACGTCAGGTCACTTTTACCGCTGAATGAATTGAAAGCGCCATTTATGGGTATTTTTCTTCAATTTGTCTTTATCTCAGGAATTGCCAGTTTAAATATAATACGTCATTTCCATAACACCCTGTATAGAATGTTCCATTTAAAATAAGCAAGTTGATGCCGATTTCCGGTATAACCGGAAGTGATAGAAACGTCAAAATACCTTCATTAAAAACATCGTCATCTCTTATTGCGAGTCACACAAATATCTGTTTAAGTTCCCGAGATATTTTAATTTAATAGGCCACTTACCGTAAATCACCCTGTATACATACTATATGAAACGAACAAAAACAGCAGCTGTCCAGTGGTAGGATGCGGGTACTTTTCGATTTTTGGCTGCAATTTATCCATATTAATTTTCAGGTGACCTAACTTCTAATGTTTCCGAAATCGGCATAGGAGAACTCCACACCAAGCGAGTGGCCAAGCAACTTGCCTCAGCACTCGAACATATCCATAGCAGAGACCTGGTGCACCGAGATATAAAACTGGACAATATTTTAGTGTTTAAATCGGACTTTTCTCGTATTAAGTTGTGCGATTTTGGCGAGACAAGACTGTAGTCTGTAGGTCTGTAGTACTGAGGAGGAATGAGTGGCTACCGTACGCGGCGCCTGAAATTTTGGAGGTACCAACGGATGAAAATTATACGTATACGTAGCCCAGAGATTTTTCAAGAGATATTTGGAGCCGAAACAGGAGAGGCGGCCTATGAACTTGTCTGATGTATCCAGGTAGGTTACAGTCGCTTGATAACTAAGAGTATTATCAGACAAGTGAAGGGAAATCAATCATTTAGGGACGACAGAATCATTCACTGATCGATTTAAAAACGATCAAATCTTTTCAATCGATCGTTAAATGGATCTTTTGTAGTATGCATTCAAGAAAATACGCTCTAAGGAAGTATCTCACATAAAATGAATGGTTCTACAAGATGTGTCAGTCAGGTGTTTGGTTTCAATAGCGCCTAAACTATTAAAGATAGAAAAAAAAGTCCCATTCAAAAGTTAGTGCATATGATTCTTCTATTTTTTCTCAAATTTGGTATGT
The DNA here is from genome assembly GCA_963991005.1 of Barypeithes pellucidus. NCBI lineage: Eukaryota > Metazoa > Arthropoda > Insecta > Coleoptera > Curculionidae > Barypeithes > Barypeithes pellucidus. The sequence continues at coordinate 108,017 of CAXDRF010000048.1, forward strand.
ATTTTTAAAATCTAAAGTAAATTCGCCGTTCGCGGCAGTGCATGGTGGGATAGTGTCTTCGAAAATATTTCTCTTGATCGAAGCGAAGCCAAATGAAGAAATATTTTAATATAGCGGTTCCGAAGCGTGTCTATATAAGCAAATTTTAGGCACTGTTATTAATTAAATTAAAACTAGATTTTCGGATATCAGTCAATTACATTTTTTCGATTTATTGACCACACAATGGTTTACTAAGATGCATAACCCAAAAAATATTTTACAATCTACACGGTGGAACAAAACATTGGCACTAAATAAAAATTATTTTTTTAATCGGGACACCCCAGTATATTATTCCAAAATTTACTTAAACAAGAGCTTTTCAACCGTATTTAATTTTTTTTAACTGAAATCCAGCGTTGTCACATAATTACTTTTTTTCTACAATTTCAGTAATTTATCAGGGTACGATTTAAAAATCATAGCAACCTGTTAATACAACCTGAATAAATACAATTTACATTGTGACTATCCTAAAGTACGTAATATCGATCTATGCTACTATTTTTTAAATATCTTATACTCAGCGATTTTAAATATGCTTTAAATTAAGTTTTTTTTTAATAGGACACCCTTTATATTTTTAATCGTATTAATTTATCTTGCAAATACCTTCCCTTTTTGTTAAATACGTCCTATACCTAAATCTTATAATTTCTGAAATATTTTAAGATTTATCTTAATTCAGGTAAAAAGGGGAAGTTCTGAATACTTGGAACAAGAAATAAGTTTCATTAACGCAGCTACTAATATTAAATTAGTTTTCTAAAGTTTTGTGCTTTCTTACTAATTAGAGTTGAATTTATTCAGTTAACTTTATCGGCATAGAAAAATATAAATTTTTCAAAAGAGGTTAACATTATCTATGTTTTGGATGCAAGCAAATAATGACAGCTGCGTTAAAAAAACTTATTTATTTTTTGTTCTAAAGAAATGTTGATTAAATTATGTATTCAGAACAGGATTATTTTTACCTGAGTTAAAACAGAAATTAGAAGATTTAGGTATAGGACATATTTTTCAAAAAATGAAGGTATTCGGAAGATAAATCCATATGTCTAAAAACATACAGGGTGTCCCATTAAAAAAAATTAAATTAAAGCATATTAAAACATCTCAAGTTCTAACGAACGCATTGTATAAGAGATTTAAAAAATAGTGCCATATATCGATATTACGTATCGCAGGATAGCCACAATGTAAATTGTATTTGTTCAGATTGTATCAACAGGTTGTTATAATTTTTAAATCGTACCTTGACAATAAATTACTGAAACTTCAGGAAAAATTAATTACTTGACAACGTTGCATTTCAGGTCAAAAAATTAAATACCTATGTAAAGCTCTTGTTTCACGAAATACAAATCTGGAAAAATATACCAGGTGTCCTATTTAAAAAAAAAATTATTTAGTGCCACTTTTTGGGGTTGAGGTTGTAAAATTTCTTATATCTCACAGACATCGTACTGATACACCCTGTATAATCCTGACATGCTACTTTTAATAGAAGCCTTATGATAGCTACAAACGTTTCAACTCAACGATCACCGAAATCAAGCGACGTTGGGTACGGTTACTACTTGGATGGGTGACCGCTTGGGAATACCATGTGTCGATATTTTTACAAAAGATGTTAGTAAATTTTACAAAAGATTTTAGTAAATTTTACAAAAATATAAATTAGTTACTAAATATTGAGGTTTTTACTAAAAAATTTTTGTTAAGATTTTTTTATAACACAGGGTGTTATGGAAATGACGTATTATATTTAAATGGGTGACTCCTGGGGTGTCCTAGAGAAGCGCTACATATTTTTTTTTATCGAACGTTTAAAAAGTTGGGTAATTCACCCCTAAACCCACCCGGTTACTCCTCAGCACATTCATATATGATCATATTACATTGCCAAGCTGTGTAATCAACAGATGTTCAAGCCCAATGTTGCCAACTGTGTAGAAAATAACTATAGATTCTTATAAAAATAATATTTAGTTTACCAAGTATCCAAATAGAAGTGAATCCAGGTGCCAGTACACTAGAAAGTAATCCAGCACATAGACATCTTCAGGTTTTTGTTTCTTTTTCTATGGAAAAAGCTTTATCTCATCACGTACCCTGATGATAATGCATAATAAGCTTATACCCACTAAACCCCATTCGGCCTCTTATTTCCAATCTCTCGGAACATTTGCACTAAATCACTTAAAGAAACACACAGGCACCCACGAGTTTCCAATTTTTTGAAGATATGCATTTATTAGATTACACAAAAGCAATAAATACTAACGCATAATTACACTTTACAATAACCTACCGTACACATAAAACAACAGCACTATAGGATACAAATTATTTCGCAATAGAAATTCAGAAATAATAAAAACGCTAATTTCTAATGGGCTAATCAAATTTATTAATCCTTTACTGAACAAGAATGATGAAATAATTATGTTGATAGACTTTTCCATCCCTTTAAAATAAATAGTCTCGTCCAAGCAGCGCGGTTGCCATTTCCGAGACTATCATAATAAAGAAAAGTATTTCAGAAAGAAATTCTTCATTTTATGAATATAACCTTATAAAACATCGAAAGTGTGGCAACGCTGTATTTTTAAGTATAAACCCCAGTCGAATATGCAACCGTTTCTGCTGATCAGCTGTTCCTCCAAAATTAGCCGGCCTCATACTGTTTCAAGCAGATTTGTGTGTTAAATTGTATGTTAATACTTAAACCCGAGTTTAAATTATTAAGTTATTTGTTTTTTTTCGCGACGGCAGTGCCCCAGTAAAGCAGTTCAATATTGACCGACGGAACCAACGTGTTATTTAGACAATAAGGGCCTACTATTGTCTACACAGTAGCACTTTAAAATACTAATTCAGATTGAACGGTACTTACTTGTACTACTTGTTTCCTAGCGAACTGAACTGAACGTAAAGGTTTATAATAATGTACCCTGAAAAATAAACAACTTGCAATCTGTCAAACGGTTATTGACTTTCTAAAGAGTGTACCCTGAAGATATGACAACACTGTTGACATATGTTGCTTTGTTTACCTTTCTGACAGGGGCATCACATGGTCATTTTTGGTTTGACATAAGGTCATGTACAGGGCATATTAAATTAAAGCGCCATTTTTGGATATTTTTCTTCAATTTGTTTTCATCTCAGGAATTGCCGATTTAAATATAATACGCCATTTCCATAACACCCTGTATATTTTATAACAGTTCTTAATAAAAGTTATTCCAATCACATATACCGGGTGTTTCACGAGAAACGCTCACCCCTATAACTTTTTTACTGTTTAAATTACAGAAATAAAATTTGATGCGTTCGTATGTGATATTATGCATTTTATGACATGACGGACTCCATTTGGTCACTTCCGGTTTAACCGGAAATTACCTCGACTTTGGAATATGCAATTTTCATTGTGTGTTACATTTTTTACATACTTATTAAGAAAGCTTTTTGCCAGAAATCAATTTTTTCAAATGGAAACATATTGGCAAAAAGATAGAACACGTTTTTTTCCACCAATTTAATATCACACATCTTTATGTCATGTTAAAAAAGGAGAGATAATTTATTAAAAACACCAATTTATGAAAAAAAATACAACAAGAAACGCAAACGGATCTGCATTTATATAGGTGCCCATGACGCCATACTGCTAACAAACAAATGAAAATAAGTACAAATTTAAAATCCGCCATCATTTGGCTTAGAGGTAAACCATTTTAGGGAGTTCATAGCAATCTAGATGGAAAAATAAGACAATTACCTAATTAAAGCGTCAAAAAATTACGTATGGGGTGTCGTTTAATTTGGAATGATGAATCGATATAGCTAAAAATATGCTGGGTGTTGCATTTAAAAATCAATAGTTGAGATCATTTCCGGTTAAACCGGAAGTGACACAATGGAGACCGTCATGTCATAAAATGCAAAATAATATCACATACACCCGGTATAACAAGGACACTCTGAAATATTAGCACGTCATGAAGGAACACCCTGTAGGAGGTATATAGTAATCCAAATGTTGCGTCAACATCTAAGTATTGTTTTTTGCAGATACCTCGACGACAGATGGATGTCCAAAGGCATGGAAAAAACAAACGAAACCCTAAAAGAGGAAGACGGCCTCTGTCCGTCCATGTACAGCTTCCACAGCTCACCTGAAGAAAAAAACAAACTCCTCCGTTGCCTCACCCAGTACGGCTTAGAAGCGACAGTGGACAGGACCGCGAAGAAGGACAGAATTCGTCAGTGGATACAAAACAGTATCATTCCGGAAGAAGAAGAGGGTATAGAAGAAGACATGGACGAAGAAAACATTAGGATTCACGATCACCAGAACGGGCCAATGGGAGAACAGGTGCGACATCGTGGACCAATCGCGGAACATCGCGTCAGGCGGCGTCATATGTGCAATTCTGACGAGAGGCAATTGCGTCAATCGGTCGAGAAGGTCTACAAACCTCCGGTAGATCCGAGGATACCGCTGGAGTATCAGAAATCGTCATCAAGTACGCAGCAGCATGCATTCCAATACAACGCTACGAAGGAAATTCGTGAAGAAGACAACCAAAAACCGGCGGGCGGTTTACCTAATGGCGAAGCGCAAAATGTCCACCAATCCACCAAAACACCCATTACAAAACCCATGTCGACGCAACAAAATGGCGGATCACGTGCCACCAATCACAGTTATCGAAGAATAGAAGTACGAACCTCTCAGAAAACGAATAACAACGGTATTTTAAGTGCTCTGCCATTTAAAAATGTAAGAATTGCGCCGGTTTCCCCCACTACCTCGTCAGACAGTGCCATTAGCAGTGACAGTTCGACTGTTAAGATTAAAGTGAATGTACAATTGCCGCAAAACAATAAAATGGCGGCGACCTATGCGCAGGAACGCGGGCGACAAAAATGATTATGTTCAAATTGCGGAAAACGTGATTCGCCGATGATATTTACCAATAATTGGATAATGCCGGTATGGTGAAGAGAAATCTTGTAAATTGACTGAATATGCATATACAGGGTGCAACAAATTCGTCCTTCAATATTGGGATTTCGGAAACGGTAAGAGATACGAAGTCGGTTAAATTGGAGCAAAGTTGCGTAATTATGGGCCAGATAATATACCGCAAAAAAATCAACAATAACTACAGGGGCATTCAAAATATTTGGAAAAATCTAAAATTGTGCGTTTCGGTTTTTATTTTTTCCTGACTTTGTTTGAAAAGTCCAAAAAAATTCTGAAAGAAGAACTAAATTGACGTTCAGCGGTATACAGCACTTACTGGTTTTCCGACGTTTTGTTCCTTAAATTGACCATCTTCATTAAAGTACCCCTAGTAGGTACGTTCGAAAATGTAAAACTTAATGCATTCTTTAAAAGGGTTAAACAAGTGCTGGCTTATGGGTCAAATTTTATTTGTATTAAGAAAATAAATTACTTGTACTTACTTAAGTAGAAATTTGATACATCTATTAGTTTGAAATTTAAAAAAATCAGTAGTAGTACGTAATAAATATAATTAAAGACAGCAATAATAATTTAAACAATTTAAAAATTTTAAGTTTCTTCGAAATAAAAGTAAATTCCAGAAAAGTACTAGGGGTATTTTAATGAATATGATCAATTTAAGGAACAGAACGTCGGAAACCCATTAAATGTGGTATACCGCTGAACATAGATTTAAGTCCTCTTTCATAATTAAAAAAAAAATCCAAGCCCGTATTTAAAAAAATTAATTTGATGAGAGTGACCTAACGACGAAACGTCGCATTAAAGATATGATGATGTCATCTTCTGGAGAATAAAAAGTAGCAATAAGGAAGTGAAATTTATTTTTGGACATTTAGTCGAACAAGGTCAGGAAAAAATAAAAACCAAAACGCAAAATTTTAAATTTTTCCAAATACTTTGAAAGCCCCTGTAGTTATTTTTGATTTTTGTGCGGTATATTATTGGGCTCACAATTACGTAACTTTGCTCCAATTTAGCCGAGTTCGTATTCTTTCCAAATCCCAATGGCGAAGGACGAATTTGTTACACCCTGTACAAATATTAAGAGTATTCCACTGTTATGACTGTTTTTAGCTTTTTTTGACCCAATTACAAAAATACCAATCAAAATATAGCATTTTTTACATTTCACGCGGAAATTGGAGATAATTTCACCTAGACTCGAATTTAAGTCAAACTATTATTAAAATTAAATTTTCTTTTACCACCGTTAATAAAAGAAGGAAGTAAAGTTTGTTTCACGAAAAATGGATATAACTCAATGATTTCCTGGGTAGGTCCCATTGTCTCGACAAGAGCTTGGCAATAAACAAGTGAAGTATGAAGGAACCGACTAAGGAAAACAAGTAATGATATGATTATATTAATGTAATCAAATGAAATAACATTTTTTTTAAATATTACTAGTCATATTTATTTACATTTATAATGTCATTCTATAGATAGTTCTGTTTCGCTATCGCTATGGTAGTCCACACAAGAGTCTTTAATGTTTTTTGCAGAAAGCCACAAGGCATTTGGAACCCAACCGTTTTCTGACCCAGCATGTAAAATGCTTATTCTTTTTCCTTTATTTGACGGAGCTTTTGTTTTACAATTATCGGAAGAATCAGACCAGCCTTTGGATGGTGTTTCATACGTGTCAAACCAAGTCTCGTCGAGGTAAATTATAGGACGGTTTTCAGAACGGGATTTCCTTACAGAAGTTATATACTCATGACGCCATTTTTGTAAACGGTGGGATTCCATGAGTACTTGCCTTTTGTCAATTTTGCGGTATCTGAATCCCATTTCCGACAAAACTCTCCAAAGGCTAGTGCGGCTACAACTTATCAAGTCTTTGTCGCTTTCGTCGAAACATTTGGTGAAACCGGCATCTTTACGCTTCTTTCTAGATTTAATGGGATTTGACGCGATTCTTTTCACTGTAGTCAGAGGTATCTTAGTCAAATCAGACGTTTCAGTCGCAGCAGCACTAGCATAAAGTCCTCTGTTGAGTAAAGAAGTATATACTCTTTTTACAATTTCCCCAGCATCGAGAGATAAATGCATTTTCTTCACTGCAACACTAGAAGAAGCACCATCAATGTTTTTCCATGCACGCCACACACTGTTTTTTTATACGTTTGGTAAAATAATATCGGTAATACAACTAAACTCTTCCAGCAAGAAATAAAAACTAACAAATTTTACCACAAAAAGATATTTAAATATAAATTAAGCAACCTAACCTACCTGATGTGCCTATATTTAATTATAATTATTACAATCCGGTCCTTTCCACATAATAATAACAAACGGTCATAAATAATGGGACCGCCCCAGGTACTTTTACTGCAGTCATTAACTTATATCAATTTTTCGTGGAACAAACTTTACCAATTGTTTTAAAATGCTGGAAATAGGTACTTTCCCAGAATATCTAAAAATTTCTAAAATTATCCCAATACAATATATAACAGGTCCATTTTCTGAACCTGGGAACAAAAGACCCATCGCATTAATATCAACATTCTCCAAAATAGCAGAAAAAATTATCAAAGAACGATTAGTGAATTTTGTTAACAACACCTTTAAGTTTGACAAACAACAATACGGATTTCAACCAAATAGCAACACTCAGTCAGCAGTAATAGACCTTATAGAATTTGTAACTAATGGGCTAGACAATAACAAGTATGTAGCAGCTTTATTTATCGATCTTCAAAAGGCCTTTGATACAGTGAACATCAATATATTAATGAAGAAACTAGAAGAAATGGGAGTTCGAGGTACAGCATATAATTTAATCAATTCATGTCTTACAATAGAATGCAGTATGTATCAGTAGTAAAGAAGTGAAGTGAAGAAAGCAACAATAGGGGTTGGTTGGTTGGTTGGTTAAAGGCGGGGGTCGGTTTAAAGGCCCGCCCGAACTTCTATCAATGCAGCCTTCCGGCTTATTGTGTACCCCGATCTTGTTAGACGATGTTTGTTCCTTCTATGAGGTCCAGTATCCTTCTACCAAGTTTGTCATGTGGGAGGTTGTCACCACATTGTATGTTCCCGAAGATATTTTGTCTTCTACGAGACAGTGTTGCGCAGCGGTATATTATGTGTGAGGCGGTTTCATCCTCTTCGCCGCAGAGTCTGCATTCAATGAATCCGTTGTTTATACCCATCCGTTGAAGGTGTTTTCACAATAGGGGTACCTCAAGGGTCTGTTCTGGGCCCCATTTTATATCTCTTATATGTGCATAGTTTATCTAAAGCAAACTTAGGATGTATACATATAACTTTTGCCGATGATACAGTCCTACTGTTCGAAGACGCAGATCCAAGGGTTCTTGAAGAAAAAGTAATTAAAAATGAGATTTATACTTTTCAAGACATTTTTCACGTATTCTCATAAACATGTATTTGTGAAGATTACAATAAGTTTAATTAGATTTTAACGCGCAATACCATTTTTCACTAAGCATTCTCCGAAAATTAGCGGAAAAGTGGTATAGATTGTTTCACGAAAAATTGATATAACTTAATGACTTAATGGGCAATGCGAGCTATCACAGTCGCCAATCACATAAAGCTCCAAGCTCAAATAATACAAAATTGGAAATTCAGAACTACATAGCGGCGAATGATATATATTTTGAAGAAAGTTATAAAAAAAGTGATCATTTAGAAGTTTTAAAGACATTTTGTATAAAAAAAGTATATGTTTGTGACACATTGGCAGAAGAAATTGGACATACAGTGCTACGGCTCCCACCCTATTATTGCATTTTTAACCCCATAGAGCATATGTGGCACCAGTTAAAATCACTGGTTAGGTCTGAAAATATTTCTCCGACTTTAAGTTCTAGTGTTATAGAATTAATACGAAAATGCTTTAATGACATTCCCCCAGGTAGTTGGAAAAATTCAGTCCGTCACGTAATAATAACTGTAGAAAATTCGTATATTAGTCTGGATCGTATAATTAATCCAATTGTAATTAATTTTGATGAGGATAGCGATAGCGAAACAGAACTATCTATAGAATGACATTATAAATGTAAATAAATATGACTAGTAATATTTAAAAAAAATATTATTTCATTTGATTACATTAATATAATCATATCATTACTTGTTTTCCTTAGTCCGTCCCTTCATACTTCACTTGTTTATTGCCAAGCTCTTGTCGACACAATGGGACCGACCCAGGAAATCATTAAGTCGTATCCATTTTTCGTGAAACAATCTTTACCACTTGTTTCAACAGGAAACAAAAAAAATTTTACACGAAAAACCGAGCGACGATAAACAAAACGTCAAGTTATTGAAGAAGACATAGGTGTAACTTGGCAACACTGAAAAAAAAATAACGAGACAAACTATAAACATTTTTAAGAATTGTAATGCCGCGTCCAAATCAAACCAACAAAGATAATTGATATTCAATTCTGTGATCGAATTCCCATTGAATTAAAAATCCTCTCTTGAATTATTTAGTTAATAAATATTATTTTTTGCGAGCAGATATAACGAAGCCGACGGCGCCCCCTGAACTAATTGAACCGATGTCGCCCTTAGGCTTAAAGCAAGCCGTCGCCAGCAAAAAATGATATTTAAAATAAATAATTTTATTTCCGTGGGAATTCGATCAGAGATTCAAATATCAACTATAAGTAGCGAAACCGAACGAAGAAAAAATCTAATATAACGGATCTGAAGCTGCTGTATAAACAAATTTATAAAGAAATTTTAGGTACCGTTATTAATTAAATTAAAACTAGATTTTCGGACATCAGTGAATTAAATTTTTTTTTCGATTTATTGACCAAAAATAATTTTTAATTCTATTCAAAATTGTTTCCGCAAAAACTATTTGACAGTTTATTGAAGCAATATAAAATGTTTGATTCTGTTCAACTGAAAAATGAACTTAAAAGCCCATTACTTCCGTCGCAGTCGGGAGAAGCTTTTTTCGGTTTAAAATGAATCAAAACATATGCGGGAAATACGAAATACAACTGGCCAGGACACTCAAACAACATGTCGTTGGAGTATTAACAAACAATGAACTTTTTTAGGATGAAATTATTACATGTTTCCTAAAATAAATATGGAGTTATTTTTTGGTTTGTTTTCGACTCGACTATTTTTATATATACAGTAAAACTTCTCATTAGCGGCCACTAAAAATTTCATTACAAATTGGCGTCTTTGAGGGGAACGAACAAAAAAATTATCTACATATATAATCTGTGATGTGAATAAAAATCAGTATTAATTAAAATGTAGGTATTATTTGCACAAAAGAAATAAGGAGATAAAATAATAAAAACTATTTTTTTGGATTGAGGTCAATACAACTTTATTAATTAATTAAAGACTAATTACAAACATTTAAATATAAACTTTTTTTTTCATATCCCATAAATAAAGCTGGTAAGAGGTATATAATATTGTAAAAATGTGCACTACTGTATATATACAAAAAAAAGTATGCTTTATGAAAAAATGTTTTAATGGAAGTCTGCTTCATATTTTTAATTTTAATTATTGCTGCTTCACATTCGCATTTCATTAAGATGTTTGAAATATCGATGGCCAAATCGCCATTTTCTTTAGCTAGGAAAAATTTTTGCAGGCATGAATATAAACAAATTATATTGTTATACTTTAAATCTATTCACAAAATTGGGTTTTACCAATCATGGGTATTTCCAAAACTACCAGTATAATAAAGTACCGGCTGTGCGCAAACATTCCCAGAAGGGTCGAGAAGACCGCAATTAAGGGTAAAATTTCCAGGTCATTTTCCTAAAATTTACGGATTCATGCGACCGTGGCCGTTTTGAAAGAGTTACGGTATTCGAGGGATTTCTTATTATAAAAAATCATGTAAGATTTATTTTAAAAAGCCAAACTGACCATTAAGAGGGGTGACCGCTTTTGATGGGTGGCCGAAATGAGAAGTTTTACTGTAGATCGTAAAACCGGGATCATTTTAAGAGTCCTGAAAAATCTTCAGGAAATGGAAAACTCTCCTCGAAAAAAAAATTACTTTCTTTTGTTATCTGTGACTTAAGTAAAAATGTCGCTCTGTTTAAATTAAGTATAACGAGAATTCGTCAGAATTTCTGTCAAGTTATCTGAATTCATACCTTACTGCATCGGTGTTTTAGTATTTGCTATAAATTATTGACCAAATTTAGGTGTGTATTTTGGATTTGTTCGTGAGGCGTGGTCCATAAATAAATGTCTTTTTCCCTTTCTTGCTACCACTAGCGTCCTAGTTTTTAATCTTATAAAATGTCACTCGCTACAAAAGTGCATAACGACGCCCATGCATAGCACTCTGTATTAAATACTTTATTTGTTGAAATGGTTTATATTTTTAATTTAACAAATTAAAATTAATCTGTCAAAACTTATGCGAGAAAATAGGTTGTTTATTTCCCAGTAAGGAAGGCCTTGACGTACCAAGATACTTCCCTGTAATCATTTTCATTAAGGGCGAAGTACGGTCCTGTTCCATTTTTATAAAACAAAATTTATCATTATTTATTTTATCAATGTTAATAATAATGAGTTTCAATATGAATTTAGTGGTTTTAATCAAGAACGTGCGTCTGACGAGAAAAACTCAAGTGACCGTTTTGATGTAGAATTGACCAGGCTAATTTGAAAAATATCCACATGGAAAAATGTCAGTGGCGTACCATCTTTTTTGTAAAAAATATTAGAGGACATGTTTGCAGGGACGCCACTGGTGGAACAATTGAATAACTTTTCTAACTAAAATTGGTGGTTCTATATCCTATTAACACATACCAAAATTGAAAATGATATCTAAAGTACTTTCGGAGATATTAAAAAATAACCATTTAAAAAATCAAAATTCTACTGTAGCAAAAAATTTAAGCCGTTGCGGACATATGTTCATATGAACTTTTCTTTATAAAATCACCTAAGGAATCGCACCCTGAAATATTTGCACGCCATTAAGGAACACCCTGTATTGTGTTACCCCCACGCTTTGCAGTTGCCGCAAAAGAGGTGGGTATCTCACTGTTACCCCATAAGAAACTTTTTTTGGTAGGATGGGTTTGTTTTTTTTCCATATTTTCCTTATTTCCCGTGGTGACATTTTTATTTACAATGTCTTGTTGGTCGCTTTTATTAAGAGTTTCTCGATTCGTCGGATTATCTGCCTTGGAGCCATTATTGGCAACGTTGTATGAGCGAGTTTGCTTGTTATTTAGGTTTCCTTGGATTATTTTAGGGTTGGATTCAAAGCTTTAGAAATATCCAGTGCAACAACCCGAGACTCCCCATGATGTTCGATTGCGTTGTTCCAAATATGGGTGACATAGACTAGAAGATCTCCAGTTTTGATCTGGACTTCCGAAAACCATATTGATGATCACTGATAATGTTGAAGCCTTCCAGGTAGTTTAGAAGATGTTGGTTAATAGCGTTCTCCATTACTTTTGATATAACTGCAAGCAATGCGACTGCAATCTTCAGTTATCAAGATTTCCCAGTTATATACGAAGTATATTAGAAATTACGAATTTTGCTCAAGAGTATAGTACCTTTATTTTTGACAATACTGAAGAATGTTATGAAGAAAAGTTATTTTGAATTAAAAGTTATATTGAAATATACAATTACAGTTATTTAGCATGAAAATTTAGGTTTTGTGATTATGCCCTAATCATTCCTTATCAATTATTCTGGCTTATACAATTTAACTAATCTAGGATGCACTGCCAAGAAATATTTGACACGGAATGTCATAGTGCGTTGGTATTTATAAAATACATTAGAATTGGCAGCTTTACTAAGTTGTGAAAAAGAAAATAGAAATTGTTTTAATAATTAATACGGAATGATTAGCAAATAATAACAATTACTGGTTTTCCGACATTCTGTTCCTTAAATTTTTTCATTAAAATACCATGTAATTTACTCTTGTTTGGAAGAAACTGAAGGTTTTTTAATTTTATTGCTATTTTTGTCCTTAATTATTAGTATTACGTAATACTGTTTATTTTTATTTCAAACTATAATTGCATCAAATTTGTACTTAGCGTAAGTTCAAGTAATTTATTTTATTAATACAATTAAAATTTGGCTCTTAAATCAAGCACTTTTTAAAGATTTTTAATAAATGCATTTGAGTTTTATATTTTCAAATTATATCGATTTTTTTAACAAAATTAAATTGCAGGAACGTACGGGGGGCATTTTAAAGAAGATGGACAATTTAAGGAACAAAACATCGGAAAGCCAGCAATTATTGTATACTGCTGAACGTAGATTTAGGTCCCCTTTCATAATTTAAACAAAAAAACTCAGATTCCTATTTTAAAAAAATAAGTTGATGATGGTGACCCAAAGACGAAACGTCACTTTAAAGATCAGATTATTCCATCTTGTGGAGAATAGAAAGTAGCAACGAAGAAGTGAAATCTATTTTTGAACATCTCTTCGAACAAAGCCAGGAAAAAATAAAAACCGAAGCACAAAATTCTAGATTTGTTCAAATATTTTGAAAGCCCCTATATGTCTTTTTGATTCTTTTATGGCATATTATATAATTACCCAACTTTTCCTCAATATAACCGACTCCGAGCGTTTCCATAATCCCAATGGTAAACAACGAATTTGTTACATTCTTTATAGTGGCAAAGAAGTCCCAAAAAAAATATTGGGGAGAAAAAAAATCCCATTTTATGCAAATTATTCTTAAATTGAAACAATTTAACATTGTTTTATAAAAAGTTCCATACCTGTTGTACACCTTATTTAGGTCTGTAATTAGTTCTTCTTTTTCAGATAAACTATTCGATGGTTTTGTGAAAAGCAATGGGAAGTCACATAAAACAAGCGATAGCCGGAAACATACATCGAATACGAGAATTTGAATTGGAAAAAGTAAGTTGCCAATTGCCTTAATATTTATAGTTTCGAAACGAGTATTGCTGCAACAGAAAAACTTGTGAGCTTACTTTAAAAACTCATTGTTCATATTTTGGGTAAAATAAACTATAGGTATGTTTCAAAATACCTGTAACAGGTATTTGGTAACAGGTATGAGCCTGGAATCGTCAATTACAGGTACACGATTCGAAATGTACCTGTTACGCTGTGCCAACCTAATATTTAGCGTAACGAATATTATTCTGGTATCTGAGATGGATAGCAACCGACCGTTATTAAAATATTTAAAAGAAATAAGAGTACTTGCAGATATGATTATTATTCTGGCATCTGTTATTATTATTATTCTGGTATCTGTTAAGGTATCTACCGACTTCATTAAAGTAAAAAGTCTATTTCAGATGGAATTAATATCAAATACCAATATATAGAAAAATTATTATTTTCCAGACCACCCGATGATACCTTATACAATAAGGGCGTATTTTTGTCTACACAGTAACACTTTAAAATACGAATTTAGATTGAATAGTACTACCAAGAAGAAATTGTTATTTCCCAGACCACCCGATGATACCTTATCATACAGTGTCATATAATATTATACCATCTGAAAAGCAAATAGACTTTTTATTTTTGATTTATTCAAATAACGTCTGTTCAGATTGTATGGGATTGCTAATAGATGGCACTGCGCGTTGTATTTTCTCGACTACCGTTGATAATATAGCGTGAAGGATAGAGTCTTCTTTGACGATAGGTATGGACACAAAGATCTTACAAACTCCAGATATAATTGTTTACATTTGAAGTCGACGTAAGGACTGTAAACGTGCACTCCCCACCTTGCTGTTATGCTTGCAGCATAGCCAGATTGTCCTATTTATCGCTAAGGTATCTGCAAAATCCCAATTAAAAATTTGTTAATTTGACAATTGCAACTGGTTTAAGGTTAATCCGCAATTGCTTTTAAAATAAATTTATTTCCCAATAATTTTAATATAAATTGTGAATAGGCCTTGAGAGATTTAGAGAAAAAATATTATTATTATACATAAAAGTTTGAAATAAACCGACTGCACTCTGACAACATCAAGTTAAAAGATAGTACGCTCGACGGCAAACGATCAAACTTTATCAATGGAAGAAGGATACACTGTTGCTACTCGCTACTAACCGCTTTTAAGGGAGTGTTTATATACTTGGTTGTTTTTATTTTTTTTTGTGAGTATTGGTGAAAAATCGTCTTTATTATAAACAATGATGGTGCATTCATGTATAGTTTGTAAAAGAGTGGATCATTTAAGCAAGGATTTATCTTTTCTTCGGTAAGTATGGTTATGTTTTAATATGATTGTATTGATATGATTTCTGACTAACCATTGACGTTTAAAAGGTTATGGACCGGTCCGTGGTGCTAGTCCGGGCAAAAAGCAGTCGAGTTGGTTTATTTCTTAATATAAATCTTGCATTTACAAGATGGTTGAGTCTTGTGCGGCCATAAAATACTTCACTAGAAGTTGCAATGGTGTTAAATTAAAATTTCACAGGTTAGTAAATATATTTAGAAATTTGATTTTGAGTTTGCATCACTATGAAAATTCGGTTTGTTTAAGAATGTACCAAATGTTTATCCACTTCGTTAGGATACTAAAGGGCCGTAGCCCACGGCAAATTTGGATACATGCCCTTAGAAGGAATAATTATAGTCCAGGTGATACAACAGTTATTTGTGAGAAATACTTCACAAAAGAAGATTATGTAGGTAATGTACATGGGAATAAAATACTGAAGAAAGGAACAGTCCCGTCAAAATATTTTACATCTTTGTTTTTCTATATTTAAACAACGTTTGCAGTGTAACAAGTACGTGAAGACAGGTTTTATATAATTTATTTATTTATTTTTATATATTTGATCTAACTTGTTTAGGTACATAATATTTTAATTTACTTATTTAATTAATCACTTTAGTGTACAATATGCCTTAGTGGCTTGTGTGTGCATTACTAAAGTAATATGGTACTATATCTATATGTAACATCGTTTCACAATATATTATTACTTTATAAATCACAGACATTGTTATTTTATAAATTACAGACAGTGGAAAACCAGTTATACATCACAATGGTAACATTCATCTACCCTCAAAAAATATCAAAGTATCGTATATCAATCTGCAATAGCCAAATTATTAGAAATAAACTTATTTTAAGAGCAATTGCGGATTAACCTTAAACCAGTTGTAATTGTCAAATTTACAAATTTTTAATTGGGATTTTGCAAGATGTCTTAGTGATAAATATGACAATCTGGCTAGAGATATACACTTATATCTGGAGAGTATCATCCAGTAATGAATACACCAAAAATATTGATGCTAAACATAAATAGATACACTGTATATAAAAACTGGATCAATATTTCTATCTTTTTTATAAATATCCAATATTCGAAACTACACTTTTTGAATAGATAATATAGTTAAACGTAAAGAATCTCAAAGTAAATTATACGCCCTTGTTGGGCTTTTTGCCCAGACTAGTGATAGCGATGAAGACCGCTCCATAACCTTTTAAACGTTATTGGATTTAACCTTGTAAGATCTTTGATTTAACCAGACTTCAACATTGTTGCCATTAGGGAGACCAACATGTTTTGTCACTCTTCCACCCATTACTGATTTTCAATAACATTTCAAACAATCGCAAACTCACTTTCCAACAGATTTATGAATGGAGTGTTGGTCCTGTGTATGGACACCTACCCTGTATTGACGAGAACAAAAAAGTTCGAAACCGGTCTGAAGGTGGTGACATTCTATCAATGGAAAAGGCTTCCTTTTCTTGATAGTACTATTCAAACAGAATTACTATTTTAAGGTGCTACTGTGTAAACAAAAATACGCCCTTATTGTATAAGGTATCATCGGATGGTCTGGTATTTGATGTCATTAAAGTTTATAAAAGAAGTAAGGGTATTTTTATTTATACATACGTACTATTAACAGTGAGTCCCAGAAGAAATGTCTAAATTCATTTAAAATTCAGCGGTAAGTTTTTTCAAAAAACGCTCGTACCCGTCGATTTTGATTTTTTAATTTTTTTTTGTGGTAATTTCATGGTAGCTCAAAAATAAGTTACGACCATCAACTTCATTTTTTCAAATGAAAACATATATTTTTTTATTTCATTTTTGAATTTTGCATTGAATTCTAAGCATGTTTCATGTACCATGTCCTATACATAAACTCAACAGTTATTGAAAAAATTAGGATTGAACATATCATTTAGGGAATCCAACAATCTATCAAATCTTCTGGCAATATGGCATTTTGGGCTCCATAATAAGTAAGAGTGTACTGTCTCACTGTCACCGTTTATTTCCATAGAAACTGTATGACAATTTTATTTCAAATAAGTATAATTATTGTCAAGCGTAGTTTCAAAGTTGCGGTTTTCACAATAATGGTGAAGTTAGCGGAACGGGAAAAAATTGAAATTCTATGCATGGTTGGGTTTGGTGATAAAACACGTACTCAAATAGAAACAGCCCAATTATTTAATGAAATCCATCCTGATCGTCCTCCCATATGTCAAATGTTGTTAAATATTTAAGTCTCCATTCCCGTAAACGTTGAGATTCCATTAGGTGAGTAGAATAGAGGCTAAGTTTAGAGAATTCGGTCATGTAGAGATTTGCCTAAATCTGGTCGTCCTACTCGAGATGAAAATGAACAACTTGACGTTTTGCTTCCCTTGGAAGAAAATCCATGTACTCCCCTGTCGCACATTGGGCCCGATTTATACATGCCGAAATCTGTTGACCGAGTAGTTCAAAAGCACAAATATCACCCATACAAAGTTATTCCAGTGCATGAGTTATTTGAAGATAATTTCGATAGGCGAAGTGAGTTTTGCGGACGCATGCAAAATATGTGCAATCTAGATAATAATTTAGTAAAAAATATTATTTTTTCGGATGAAGCTACGTTCTATTTGAATGGTAATGTGAACAGACAAAATTGTCGATATTGGGCAACAGAAAATCCGCATTGGACGATAGAGGTTCACAGCCAGTACCCTAAGAAAATAAATGTTTGGTGTGGAATCGTACGCGAAAGAGTAATTGGTCCATTTTTCTTTGAACAGTCTTTAACTGGACAAGTATATCTCGAATTTCTCCAACTAGAATTAATTCCAGCATTAGTGGCTTTATTTCCGAATCCATTGGATCCAGACTCCCCTGACGAAGAACTGATATTCCAACAAGATGGTGCTCCTCCGCACTATGCGGCCACTGTGCGCACATTTTTTGATGAAACCTTTCCCAATCGGTGGATTGGAAGGAGAGGACCTATCGAATGGCCTGCTAGGTCGCCAGACCTAACTCCGCTGGACTTTTTTTGTGGGGTTACCTCAAATCAAAAGTATTTGTTAACAGGCCAAACAATATGAGTTGAAAGAAAGGATCCGAAGAGAAGTGCGTGTCATAACTCCGGAAATGGTTGGAAACGTGCAAAGAGAGTTTATTGATCGTCTTGGATATTGTCAAGCCGTAAATGGCGCACATTTTCAACATTTAATTTGATTTTGTTGTGTTTTTTTTAATAAACAGGTCTTACTTATAGATATGTTCAATACTAATTTTTTCAATAACTGTTGAGTTTATGTATAGGACATGGTACATGAAACATGCTTAGAATTCAATGCAAAATTCAAAAATGAAATAAAAAATATATGTTTTCATTTGAAAAAATGAAGATGATGGTCGTAACTTATTTTTGAGCTACCCTGTATACATGAAATTACCACAAAAAAAAAATAAAAAAATCAAAATCGACGGGTACGAGCGTTTTTTGAAAAAACTTACCGCTGAATTTTAAATGAATTTAGACATTTCTTCTGGGACTCACTGTATGATAAAACAGATTCTACTGGTATCTAACTGATAGTAACTATTACTTATTTGTAGTGTCGTAGTTTAGGTAGCCTATTATAGCGTATGTTGTAGTTCAATGATTAATAAAAATTAGCATAGTCATATACTAAACATTGTGACTGGAAGAAAAGTTATTTTACTATTCATAGTAATAATCACTCAACGTAAAACATGGTTGCTTTATAGATAATAAATACAAAATTCAATAAGAACTATCAACACCAAGCCCAGATTCGACCATCACTAGAATACTGCTCTCATGTCTGGAGCTCTGCACCCAAACATACTCTTCGGCTACTGGATTCCATCGAAAGGAGGGCTATTCGTCTGATCGGAGACCACGAGCTGACGAAGAACCTCGACAGCCTAGAACATCGAAGACAGGTTGGGGATTTGACTCTTTTTTACAGATATTTTCATGGAAGGTGCTCGGCTGACCTTGCCCTCTTAATTCCGCCCAGAGCGACGCACCACTCCCAGAGTGCCCTAAAGGATTTTTCCTATAGTGCTTGTGATTGATCATAAAAAAAAAAAAAAAAAAAAAAAAAAAACACCATAGACAAAGGAAGAGAGGGGACGCGTAAAACCAGATGCTATTTTGTTACCGCCTGGCTCCTTATCGGATTTAGCAGTGGCGTTACATGAATATTTTCTTAGTTTTATCCCAGTACAAAATTATTATTTATGGAATATGGAAGTAATATTTTTATTGAATTGAATTTGTATATTGTGTCCCTTACTGAGTACAAATGTTCTTCTGCTTCTCAATAATTTATGAATGCTTAGTAAATATTAATTTTATTAGCCAAAAATATAATTTCATATAGGAAAGGTTGTGAAATTTGAATATCTTTCAACTTTAGGGAAAATGTAAGATAAAAACAAAATTGGTCGATTCAAAATTTATTACAAAGAAGCAACAAAATGTAATTACTGGTAGTTTTGAAAATATTGTTGGCACAGCACCTCCAAGTAATCGTACTCTTTCCTCAACTTTATAAAGAAGGACCTCTCAAAATGATCTGAACAAATCCTGTAGGCAGGAGAAGGTGTCCAATCTCTAAGTCCCATATTCTGCACCCAAATGTTTGCTTTTTGTGGATCTTTCGGAAATCTAAAAACAATACAACAATGTGTGAGCTTAGTGGTTTAAAATAAGTTTTAGCAGGACGCCATCCTTGTGAAACGACCTTCGCCTGAAGTCGTGTTTCTCAAAGACTATGACCTTTAACGATTCAAGACAAACGTTAATCGCTTTCTTTAAAAAAATAACACTGGTATGCGTTCGAAATAATATAATGCTTTCGCTAATAATTAACCAAAATTAAATAAGAAATAATTTAATTTTGTCAAAATATACAAATCATGCAGGTACGCCATTGAGTGACACACCCTCTCCAAGGGCAATTACCTGGTTCTTATTAGAAATCTTGAATGAAAAGTGCAACAAATCTAGTACAAATTACAAAGAAAGGTAGCTTTAACTATGGCCTTAATCATAGTTTCAAATAATATATACTGCTAAACTTACAAGGGAGATATCTAATATAAAATAAATGTATGCAAAAAATACAATTTGAATATTTACCGATGGGAAGTAATTCCAAGCTTCTTTCGTTCATTACGGCTTTTACAGCTATAGGAACAACAATTCACCATTTTTCTGTAAATAAACTGCTAATAGCTCTTCTCACCACAAATCACCAAAATACATTGGGTGCCACCTCGATTGTCTGGCTCCCTATCAATGGCGGCCGATCAATTTTAGGTAACACTTTCTGCGACGGCCCGTAAACCGGAATTATTCGTCCCCTCTCTTCCTTTGTCTATGATCAACACAATGTTAAATAAATTATATAAAACAAAAAAAAACACAACGAAACTGAACAAAAAACTAAAAGTTAACACAAAAATACCACTACTTAATAAATTGCGAATTGACATTCAAAATAACATTTGTTACTATAATTTTCGGAATACGCGTTTGCGCTACTAATATAGAATTTTAAATTTTAGTAGTAGTATAAGATGTATTTGGAACAGGATCTGGAACAGGAACAGAACATACCTGTTACCAAGGAATACTGGTTTTTAACTTTTGCTTCATTTATTAGGCATAGTGAGGTCCATTGTTCGCAACGTTTTAATTATAAATTACCATCATTTCTTTGATATAATACCAAAAAAACTATCATGCATTAGTTAAATGCCTAGAAAGCTATTGTAATAATGATTCGTATAGCCAGACATAATATTATGGAATAAAATATTAAAGGTTTATCTCAAAAATTTAATATGAATGAATTGTTAGGCAAAATCATATAATATAGATACTTGATATAGGAATTAAAACCTTAAGAGCAGGAATAATAGCATATTAATATCAAGAAATTTGGAGTCACAATGAAGAATCGGTTTGTTCAATGGACAATATTCAACCGTGTTACCAGTAGCCTATAAGTACTCGCTGGCCAATAGAGACCCAGACTCGGTTGACGGAAAAACTACTTTTTCTATTTTCTAGCTGCTAACAGAAATCTGCAATGAATTAACACTACCTGAAAATTATTATAATGTACAGGGTTAGTCAACGTTTGCGCGGAGTAAGTTTATGCATTGAAGATAAGATTTGTCGATAATGAGCTATTGTGTTGAGGTATGGTTGTATATTCTGCACATTTTAAAAATATTTTCAATTATACAGGGTGCGTTCAAAAAGTAGAGTGGCAGAAAGTTGTATTTTTTTAAATGGGACACCCAGTATTTTATTGTATATTTAGGTTCGTATTAGTGCCCTCTATAAATATCTAAAATATTATTTAATTTGCTTGGGTAGTTTAAGAGCAATAAATTAAAAACTAAAGAAAAAAAGTTTTGTAGTCCAGTAAAGAAAAATCAAAAAAACATTCTAAAATTATTTTTTTAACCACAGGATTGGGTAAGGTTTATAACAAGGGGTCTAGAGATACTACGCAATTAATAGTGTTTATGAATTTTATACAGTGTGTTCATAATAAGGTTCCAAAAACGAAACATTTCAAAATCATTTTTCTCAACATTTTCAAATGGAACACCCTGTATATTTTTATGCCATCTTATAGCTAGTATAATATTCTTCAACTTTTGTAGGAAGTATCCAATTCCTATCTCTAATGGTTTTCGAACTATTTTGGTTTTTCTGGTTTTTACCATTTTGAATAATTTGTCAATCGAACGAGGTAGCCATGGAAAACAAATTGAAAAATGTAAATGTCACTTTAATCAGTTTTCAAAATATTTTGATTTTTTTGGTTAACACACTATTTTTGTTACTTTAACATTCCAAGAAACAATCAGTTTCTTCTTCTTAATAAATGTTCGAATATATGTCCTTCTTGTTCAATACACATGTCACTTCTTTTAATGATATTTTCTCGGACATTAGATAACATGCCTGGGGTTATTGTTTGACATATATCCCTAATCCTATTATTCATGTCCTGCTTTGTCGTAGGAGGTGTAACATATAGGTACCCTATCCTTTACGTAGCCCCATAGAAAAAAATCTAACGGGGTAAGATCACAAGACCTTGGTGGCCATGCAACAAAACCGCCGCGGCCAATCCATCTTTGAGGATAGTGCTGATCCAAATATTCTCTCGCTTCACGATAAAAGTGGGAGGGAGCACCATCTTGTTGGAGCCACATATTTTGCCGTTCATCTAAATCTACTTCTGTTAATAGCCTTGGCAACTGCTGTTGCAAAAAAACTAAATAAGTACGTCCGTTTAATGGTTCATTAAAAAAATATGGACCTATAATTCTGTTGCGGAGTATGCCGCACCACACATTAACCGACCAATGGTTTTGGTGTTGGACCTCACGGACCCAGTGTGGGTTCTCCGTTGCCAATTTGTTTTCCATGGCTACCTCGTTCGATTGACAAAATAATTTAAAATGGTTAAAACCAGAAAAACCAAAATAGTTCGAAAACCATTAGAGATAGGAATTGGATACTTCCTACAAAAGTTGAAGAATATTATACTAGCTATAAGATGGCATATAAATATACAGGGTGTTCCATTTGAAAATGTTGAGAAAAATGATTTTGAAATGTTTCGTTTTTGGAACCTTATTATGAGCACACTGTCTAAAATTCATAAACACTATTAATTGCATAGTATCTCTAGACCCCTTGTTATAAACCTCACCCAATCCTGTGGTTAAAAAAATAATTTTAGAATGTTTTTTTGATTTTTCTTTACTGGACTACAAAACTTTTTTTCTTTAGTTTTTAATTTATTGCTCTTAAACTACCCAAGCAAATTAAATAATATTTTAGATATTTATAGAGCGCACTAATACGAACCTAAATATACAATAAAATACTGGGTGTCCCATTTAAAAAAATACAACTTTCTGCTACCCTACTTTTTGAACGCACCCTGTATAATTGAAAATATTTTTAAAATGTGCAGAATATACAACCATACCTCAACACTTGTACTAAACTAAAGGAATGATATTTTTGTCAAACATAGTTGGTTTTGGTTAACATAGTTGTTGCTAGTGACAACCCCTAAAAGATATGTTAATTTCTGCACTTAAACGCAGTCTTACTAAGAATTTGCTACTCTTTTTACAATAATGTTTTATTTATTGTCATATTTTTAAAAGTTGCTCGTCGGTTGTCTTGCGCACAATGTTGTCGCCGATATACAGGGTCCGCAAACGAAGCGTGGACGGAAGATTAAATCTTTATCGAAGAACTTATCAACAATACTAAAACAGCTTGAGATATTGGATTAAAAGCGGCATGTTTTAAAAATATTTTACATTATACAGGGTGGCACAAAAAAGTGTGACAGCATAAAGTTATATTTTTTTAAATGGGACACCCAGTATTTTATTGCATATTTAGGTTCATATTACTATCGTTTATAAGTGCCTCAAATTTTATTATATTTGGTTTTGTAGTTACGGTGAAATAAATTAAAAACTAAAAAAAAAGTTTGGCAGTCCTGAATAAAAAATCAAAAAAAAACAATCCAGAACTATTTTTTAATCTCGGCATTGAGTGAAATTTATGACAAGAGGTCTAGAGATACTATGAATGTAATTGCGTTTATTTATTTTATACATGGTGTTCATAATAAGCTTTCAAAAACCCCACATTTTAAAATAATTTTTCTCAAGTTTTTCAAATGGAATACCCTGTATATTATTTGGCTATTTCACGTAGAATTCATATACAATTTTTTTTGTAATACAAGCATATACGTTATATCCAGCCGTTTTCGAAATAATTATAAATATCATAAATTATGTTGTTTAAATATAGTTTTTATTGGGAAATTTTGTTATAGGCGACTAGACTAATAATTGTATACTAAAGTAAATGTTCAAAATAGCTTCCTTTTACTCTTACAGTTTATCGTATTTTAGTTATTTCGATATAGATTTTAAAAGCCTATATTTTTGCTACTTTTATTTATTTAATTTTATTTTTTATTCTTAATCGAGTTTCCATGATTTTTTTTGTTTAGATTGTCACTATGACAGCCAAATAAAATTATTTACATTTGTTCAGTCATCGAAATTAAGTACTAACTTACACAAAATGTCGAATTTTACAACTTTTGAAATGGTAAATATGATTTTTATACTGGGTGAATGTGCAAGAAATTGCCTACTCGCGAGCCGAGTGTATACTGAAAGATACCCAGATATTGAGAGAAAGCCGAGACCAGAAACCTGCCAGATTTGTAGCAACAGAACTGCATACACAAAAAGTATGATAATCAATAAACCCGTTATTAATGAAGAAAATGAATTAAGAGTTCTGTTGGCAGTAGAGGAAATTCATTAAATTAAGTAAAAGGAAGCTATTTTGAACATTTACTTTAGTTTACAATTATTAGTCTAGTCGCCTATAACAAAATTTCCCAATAAAAACTCTATTTAAACAACATAATTTATGATATTTATAATTATTTCGAAAACGGCTTGATATAACTTATATGCTTGTATTACAAAAAAAAATTGTCTATGAATTCTACGTCAAATAGTCAAATAATATACAGGGTGTTCCATTTGAAAAACTTGAGAAAAATTACTTTAAAATGTGGGGTTTTTGAAAGCTTATTATGAACACCCTGTATAAAATAAATAAACGCAATTACATTCATAGTATCTTTAGACCTCTTGTCATAAATTTCACTCAATGCCGAGGTTAAAAAATAGTTCTGGATTGTTTTTTTTCATTTTTTTATTCAGGACTGCAAAAAATTTTTTTTTAGTTTTTCATTTCAAACTACAAAACCAAATTATATAAAATTTGAGGCACTTATAAACGATAGTAATACGAACCTAAATATGCAATAAAATACTGGGTGTCCCATTTAAAAAATATAACTTTATGCTGTCACACTTTTTTGGCCCACCCTGTATAATGTAAAATATTTTTAAAACATGCCGCTTTTAATCCAATATCTCGAGCTGTTTTAGTATTGTTGATAAGTTCTTCGATAACGATTTAATCTTCCGTCCACGCTTCGTTTGCGGACCCTGTATTGCCGTTTAATCATTTTTATTAAGGGCGAAGTACGGTCCTGTTCGCTGATTAAGGTAAATAGTTTATGAGTCGGCATTGCGCATGACATCTGACGATCGGCTTTGTTTACAAGATATCCATAAATATAGGTCGGTCCTGTCCCCGTGTGCAGGGGGTTTCAGTCTCCTAGAAAAAATTTAATCTAGATTATCTTTTAACTACTCGCGCAGTGACGAACTAGGGGTATTTTAGTGAAGATGATCAATTTAAGGAACGAAACGTCGGAAAGCCAGTAAGTGTTATATACCACTGGACGTAGATTTCGGTCCTATTTCATAATTTAAACAAAAAGATCTAGGTCGGTATTTAAAAAAGTTAAGTTGATGATGGTGGCCCAAAGACAAAACGTCGCATTAAAAGCCCAATATTGCCATCTTGTGGAGAATAAAAAGCAGCAATGAGAAAGTGAAATTTATTTTTGGACATCTCTTCGAACAAAGTCAGGAAAAATTAAATTTAGATTTTTCCAAATATTTTGAAAGACCCTGTATTTATTTCTGATTTTTTGCGGTCCAGACGAAATTCCTGTTAGAGTTCTCAAGAGAGGCGCCGATGAACTAACACCAGTATTTTGTAGACTTTTTAACTTATCCTACAAACAAGGAATATTTCCATCGTGCTGGAAGACGGCGCGAGTCCAGCCTATACCAAAGAAAGATAAGGGAATAAGAGAACCCTGCCTAGCAACTATCGAGGAGTCGCATTGCTTTCAGTTATATCAAAAGTAGTGGAGAAAGCTATTAACCAACATCTTCGAAAGTACCTGGAAGGCTTCAACATTATCAGCGATCATCAATATGGTTTTCGGAAGTCCAGATCAACTGGAGATCTTCTAGCCTATGTCACCCATCTTTGGAACAACGCAATCGAACATCATGGGGAGTCTCGGGCTGTTGCACTGGATATTTCTAAAGCCTTTGATCGTGTTTGGCATGAGGGACTTCTAAGTAAACTGCGATCCTATGGTATGCCCAGTCGATTCTGTGCATGGTTGTCTAGCTTTCTTAAGGACCGCTCTCTACAAGTGGCGATTGACGGATTTCTCTCAGACACCTTAACCATCAATGCCGGTGTTCCTCAAGGGCCCATATTATCTCCCACTCTCTTCTTACTCTACATTAACGACCTTCTAGTGGAAACGAAAAACCCGATAGTTAGTTTTGCTGATGATAGCACACTTATATATCTTTCTCTTTGAATGCACAAATATCGGCTGCCGACGCACATCTTCGCAGACAGCATGAAGTATCACGCCTCAACAAAGATCTGGAAGAAATTTTGGCTTGGGGTGACAGTAATCAAGCCCAGATTCGACCATCACTAGAGTACTGCTCTCTTATCTGGAGCTCTGCACCCAAACATACTCTTCGGCTACTGGATTCCATCGAAAGAAGGGCCATTCGTATGATTGGAGACCACAAGCTGACGAAGAACCTCGACAGCCTAGAACATCGAAGACAAGTTGGAGATTTGACTCTCTTTTACAGATATTTTCATGGAAAGTGCTCGGCTGTCCTTGCCCTCTTAATTCCGCCCACAGCGGCCAATATCAGAAATACACGACGAACCACTGCCGCCCATCCATATGTTGTTAAGCTTAGCACTAATCGAACTTCATTATTTAAGAACTCTTTCATCTGGAGGACTTCATCCTTGTGGAACGATCTTCCCGAGATCGTTTTTCCCAACGAATATAACCTCCAACGATTCAAAACCAACGTGAATCGCTCTTTGCGCACACGCACCACTCCCGGAGTGCCCTAAAGGATTTTTCCTATAGTGCTTGTGTTTGATCATAAAAAAAACCCTGTATGTGCTGGGGAAGGAATGCACTTTACTGTGATTTAACAAAAAGCTTTATAAAAATATATTTATAAATTTTTATTACTGGCACGGTAAAAATTTTAATTGAAAGAATACAAAAGGTTGATTGATTGAAAAGATTCGATCATTCGATTATTTTTTAAATCTGTCAATGACTGGTTCGATCGCCTCTAAACGATTGATTTACACACCACAAGTAAGCCCTAAATGTTACTATCTTCATATTATGCCTAAATAAAATTATCCATTGTAATTTTTAGGTAAATCTCATAGACGAATTCGACATACTCCAAATCGTCGGCGAAGGATGGTTCGGCAAGATTCTTCTGGTGGAACACAAAGCGACAGATATGGAAATGGTTCTCAAAGCACTACCGAAACCTTATACACCATTAAAGGACTTTTACAGAGAATTTCATTATGGCCTTCATTTGGGGGTGCATAAGCATATCAATTCCGCATATGATGTAGCCTTTGAAACTGCTGGATTTTATGTGTTTTCACAGGAATATGCGCCATTAGGTAAGTTATGGATCCCAATAATATTATTAGGTTTAAAAAACTAGTGTTCTGATCGCTCGAGCGAAAAACCGCTTGAGTACCTACTCGATTATTGAAATAACCGACATCGCTCGATTATTAAAACAACTACTCGAGTTATAAATTCAAGCGAAAATCGTCGCTTGTCATTTATTACCTTCCAGTCGATACCCGAGCTTCGCTTGACGCCGACCGAAATGTGCTGCTTGGTAGTGTGATCGCTCGAGGTAAAAAACTGCTCGTATATTCGAGCAGTTTTTCGCTCGATAGGAAATACTACTCTAGTTATAAATTCAAGCGAAAAATCGAAAATCGTCGCCTTTCACTTGATACCGCCGCGCGCCACCCGAAATGTTCAAGTTTGATGCTCAGAAGGATTACACGACACACGTCTTTGTTCGGGACGAATGGCCCTCCTTTCGATGTAGTAGCCGAAGAGTATGTTTGGGTGCAGAGCTCCAGATATGAGAGCAGTACTCTAGTGATGGTCGAATCTGGGCTTGATTACTGTCACCCCAAGCCAAAATTTCTTCCAGATCTTTGTTGAGGCGTGATACTTCATGCTGTCTGCGAAGATGTGCGTCGGCAGCCGATATTTGTGCATTCAAAGAGAAAGATATATAAGTGTGCTATCATCAGCAAAACTAACTATCGGGTTTTTCGTTTCCACTAGAAGGTCGTTAATGTAGAGTAAGAAGAGAGTGGGAGATAATATGGGCCCTTGAGGAACACCGGCATTGATGGTTAAGGTGTCTGAGAGAAATCCGTCAATCGCCACTTGTAGAGAGCGGTCCTTAAGAAAGCTAGACAACCATGCACAGAATCGACTGGGCATACCATAGGATCGCAGTTTACTTAGAAGTCCCTCATGCCAAACACGATCAAAGGCTTTAGAAATATCCAGTGCAACAGCCCGAGACTCCCCATGATGTTCGATTGCGTTGTTCCAAAGATGGGTGACATAGGCTAGAAGATCTCCAGTTGATCTGGACTTCCGAAAACCATATTGATGATCGCTGATAATGTTGAAGCCTTCCAGGTACTTTCGAAGATGTTGGTTAATAGCTTTCTCCACTACTTTTGATATAACTGAAAGCAATGCGACTCCTCGATAGTTGCTAGGCAGGGTTCTCTTATTCCCTTATCTTTCTTTGGTATAGGCTGGACTCGCGCCGTCTTCCAGCACGATGGAAATATTCCTTGTTTGTAGGATAAGTTAAAAAGTCTACAAAATACTGGTGTTAGTTCATCGGCGCCTCTCTTGAGAACTCTAACAGGAATTTCGTCTGGACCGCAAAAAATCAGAAATAAATACAGGGTCTTTCAAAATATTTGGAAAAATCTAAATTTAATTTTTCCTGACTTTGTTCGAAGAGATGTCCAAAAATAAATTTCACTTTCTCATTGCTGCTTTTTATTCTCCACAAGATGGCAATATTGGGCTTTTAATGCGACGTTTTGTCTTTGGGCCACCATCATCAACTTAACTTTTTTAAATACCGACCTAGATCTTTTTGTTTAAATTATGAAATAGGACCGAAATCTACGTCCAGTGGTATATAACACTTACTGGCTTTCCGACGTTTCGTTCCTTAAATTGATCATCTTCACTAAAATACCCCTAGTTCGTCACTGCGCGAGTAGTTAAAAGATAATCTAGATTAAATTTTTTCTAGGAGACTGAAACCCCCTGCACACGGGGACAGGACCGACCTATATTTATGGATATCTTGTAAACAAAGCCGATCGTCAGATGTCATGCGCAATGCCGACTCATAAACTATTTACCTTAATCAGCGAACAGGACCGTACTTCGCCCTTAATAAAAATGATTAAACGGCAATACAGGGTCCGCAAACGAAGCGTGGACGGAAGATTAAATCGTTATCGAAGAACTTATCAACAATACTAAAACAGCTCGAGATATTGGATTAAAAGCGGCATGTTTTAAAAATATTTTACATTATACAGGGTGGGCCAAAAAAGTGTGACAGCATAAAGTTATATTTTTTAAATGGGACACCCAGTATTTTATTGCATATTTAGGTTCGTATTACTATCGTTTATAAGTGCCTCAAATTTTATATAATTTGGTTTTGTAGTTTGAAATGAAAAACTAAAAAAAAATTTTTTGCAGTCCTGAATAAAAAAATGAAAAAAAACAATCCAGAACTATTTTTTAACCTCGGCATTGAGTGAAATTTATGACAAGAGGTCTAAAGATACTATGAATGTAATTGCGTTTATTTATTTTATACAGGGTGTTCATAATAAGCTTTCAAAAACCCCACATTTTAAAGTAATTTTTCTCAAGTTTTTCAAATGGAACACCCTGTATATTATTTGACTATTTGACGTAGAATTCATAGACAATTTTTTTTTGTAATACAAGCATATAAGTTATATCAAGCCGTTTTCGAAATAATTATAAATATCATAAATTATGTTGTTTAAATAGAGTTTTTATTGGGAAATTTTGTTATAGGCGACTAGACTAATAATTGTAAACTAAAGTAAATGTTCAAAATAGCTTCCTTTTACTTAATTTAATGAATTTCCTCTACTGCCAACAGAACTCTTAATTCATTTTCTTCATTAATAACGGGTTTATTGATTATCATACTTTTTGTGTATGCAGTTCTGTTGCTACAAATCTGGCAGGTTTCTGGTCTCGGCTTTCTCTCAATATCTGGGTATCTTTCAGTATACACTCGGCTCGCGAGTAGGCAATTTCTTGCACATTCACCCAGTATAAAAATCATATTTACCATTTCAAAAGTTGTAAAATTCGACATTTTGTGTAAGTTAGTACTTAATTTCGATGACTGAACAAATGTAAATAATTTTATTTGGCTGTCATAGTGACAATCTAAACAAAAAAAATCATGGAAACTCGATTAAGAATAAAAAATAAAATTAAATAAATAAAAGTAGCAAAAATATAGGCTTTTAAAATCTATATCGAAATAACTAAAATACGATAAACTGTAAGAGTAAAAGGAAGCTATTTTGAACATTTACTTTAGTATACAATTATTAGTCTAGTCGCCTATAACAAAATTTCCCAATAAAAACTATATTTAAACAACATAATTTATGATATTTATAATTATTTCGAAAACGGCTGGATATAACGTATATGCTTGTATTACAAAAAAAATTGTATATGAATTCTACGTGAAATAGCCAAATAATATACAGGGTATTCCATTTGAAAAACTTGAGAAAAATTATTTTAAAATGTGGGGTTTTTGAAAGCTTATTATGAACACCATGTATAAAATAAATAAACGCAATTACATTCATAGTATCTCTAGACCTCTTGTCATAAATTTCACTCAATGCCGAGATTAAAAAATAGTTCTGGATTGTTTTTTTTTGATTTTTTATTCAGGACTGCCAAACTTTTTTTTTAGTTTTTAATTTATTTCACCGTAACTACAAAACCAAATATAATAAAATTTGAGGCACTTATAAACGATAGTAATATGAACCTAAATATGCAATAAAATACTGGGTGTCCCATTTAAAAAAATATAACTTTATGCTGTCACACTTTTTTGTGCCACCCTGTATAATGTAAAATATTTTTAAAACATGCCGCTTTTAATCCAATATCTCAAGCTGTTTTAGTATTGTTGATAAGTTCTTCGATAAAGATTTAATCTTCCGTCCACGCTTCGTTTGCGGACCCTGTATATCGGCGACAACATTGTGCGCAAGACAACCGACGAGCAACTTTTAAAAATATGACAATAAATAAAACATTATTGTAAAAAGAGTAGCAAATTCTTAGTAAGACTGCGTTTAAGTGCAGAAATTAACATATCTTTTAGGGGTTGTCACTAGCAACAACTATGTTAACCAAAACCAACTATGTTTGACAAAAATATCATTCCTTTAGTTTAGTACAAGTGTTGAGGTATGGTTGTATATTCTGCACATTTTAAAAATATTTTCAATTATACAGGGTGCGTTCAAAAAGTAGGGTAGCAGAAAGTTGTATTTTTTTAAATGGGACACCCAGTATTTTATTGTATATTTAGGTTCGTATTAGTGCGCTCTATAAATATCTAAAATATTATTTAATTTGCTTGGGTAGTTTAAGAGCAATAAATTAAAAACTAAAGAAAAAAAGTTTTGTAGTCCAGTAAAGAAAAATCAAAAAAACATTCTAAAATTATTTTTTTAACCACAGGATTGGGTGAGGTTTATAACAAGGGGTCTAGAGATACTATGCAATTAATAGTGTTTATGAATTTTAGACAGTGTGCTCATAATAAGGTTCCAAAAACGAAACATTTCAAAATCATTTTTCTCAACATTTTCAAATGGAACACCCTGTATATTTATATGCCATCTTATAGCTAGTATAATATTCTTCAACTTTTGTAGGAAGTATCCAATTCCTATCTCTAATGGTTTTCGAACTATTTTGGTTTTTCTGGTTTTAACCATTTTAAATTATTTTGTCAATCGAACGAGGTAGCCATGGAAAACAAATTGGCAACGGAGAACCCACACTGGGTCCGTGAGGTCCAACACCAAAACCATTGGTCGGTTAATGTGTGGTGCGGCATACTCCGCAACAGAATTATAGGTCCATATTTTTTTAATGAACCATTAAACGGACGTACTTATTTAGTTTTTTTGCAACAGCAGTTGCCAAGGCTATTAACAGAAGTAGATTTAGATGAACGGCAAAATATGTGGCTCCAACAAGATGGTGCTCCCTCCCACTTTTATCGTGAAGCGAGAGAATATTTGGATCAGCACTATCCTCAAAGATGGATTGGCCGCGGCGGTTTTGTTGCATGGCCACCAAGGTCTTGTGATCTTACCCCGTTAGATTTTTTTCTATGGGGCTACGTAAAGGATAGGGTACCTATATGTTACACCTCCTACGACAAAGCAGGACATGAATAATAGGATTAGGGATATATGTCAAACAATAACCCCCGGCATGTTATCTAATGTCCGAGAAAATATCATTAAAAGAAGTGACATGTGTATTGAACAAGAAGGACATATATTCGAACATTTATTAAGAAGAAGAAACTGATTGTTTCTTGGAATGTTAAAGTAACAAAAATAGTGTGTTAACCAAAAAAATCAAAATATTTTGAAAACTGATTAAAGTGACATTTACATTTTTCAATTTGTTTTCCATGGCTACCTCGTTCGATTGACAAATTATTCAAAATGGTAAAAACCAGAAAAACCAAAATAGTTCGAAAACCATTAGAGATAGGAATTGGATACTTCCTACAAAAGTTGAAGAATATTATACTAGCTATAAGATGGCATAAAAATATACAGGGTGTTCCATTTGAAAATGTTGAGAAAAATGATTTTGAAATGTTTCGTTTTTGGAACCTTATTATGAACACACTGTATAAAATTCATAAACACTATTAATTGCGTAGTATCTCTAGACCCCTTGTTATAAACCTTACCCAATCCTGTGGTTAAAAAAATAATTTTAGAATGTTTTTTTGATTTTTCTTTACTGGACTACAAAACTTTTTTTCTTTAGTTTTTAATTTATTGCTCTTAAACTACCCAAGCAAATTAAATAATATTTTAGATATTTATAGAGGGCACTAATACGAACCTAAATATACAATAAAATACTGGGTGTCCCATTTAAAAAAATACAACTTTCTGCCACTCTACTTTTTGAACGCACCCTGTATAATTGAAAATATTTTTAAAATGTGCAGAATATACAACCATACCTCAACACAATAGCTCATTATCGACAAATCTTATCTTCAATGCATAAACTTACTCCGCGCAAACGTTGACTAACCCTGTACATTATAATAATTTTCAGGTAGTGTTAATTCATTGCAGATTTCTGTTAGCAGCTAGAAAATAGAAAAAGTAGTTTTTCCGTCAACCGAGTCTGGGTCTCTATTGGCCAGCGAGTACTTATAGGCTACTGGTAACACGGTTGAATATTGTCCATTGAACAAACCGATTCTTCATTGTGACTCCAAATTTCTTGATATTAATATGCTATTATTCCTGCTCTTAAGGTTTTAATTCCTATATCAAGTATCTATATTATATGATTTTGCCTAACAATTCATTCATATTAAATTTTTGAGATAAACCTTTAATATTTTATTCCATAATATTATGTCTGGCTATACGAATCATTATTACAATAGCTTTCTAGGCATTTAACTAATGCATGATAGTTTTTTTGGTATTATATCAAAGAAATGATGGTAATTTATAATTAAAACGTTGCGAACAATGGACCTCACTATGCCTAATAAATGAAGCAAAAGTTAAAAACCAGTATTCCTTGGTAACAGGTATGTTCTGTTCCTGTTCCAGATCCTGTTCCAAATACATCTTATACTACTACTAAAATTTAAAATTCTATATTAGTAGCGCAAACGCGTATTCCGAAAATTATAGTAACAAATGTTATTTTGAATGTCAATTCGCAATTTATTAAGTAGTGGTATTTTTGTGTTAACTTTTAGTTTTTTGTTCAGTTTCGTTGTGTTTTTTTTTGTTTTATATAATTTATTTAACATTGTGTTGATCATAGACAAAGGAAGAGAGGGGACGAATAATTCCGGTTTACGGGCCGTCGCAGAAAATGTTACCTAAAATTGATCGGCCGCCATTGATAGGGAGCCAGACAATCGAGGTGGCACCCAATGTATTTTGGTGATTTGTGGTGAGAAGAGCTATTAGCAGTTTATTTACAGAAAAATGGTGAATTGTTGTTCCTATAGCTGTAAAAGCCGTAATGAACGAAAGAAGCTTGGAATTACTTCCCATCGGTAAATATTCAAATTGTATTTTTTGCATACATTTATTTTATATTAGATATCTCCCTTGTAAGTTTAGCAGTATATATTATTTGAAACTATGATTAAGGCCATAGTTAAAGCTACCTTTCTTTGTAATTTGTACTAGATTTGTTGCACTTTTCATTCAAGATTTCTAATAAGAACCAGGTAATTGCCCTTGGAGAGGGTGTGTCACTCAATGGCGTACCTGCATGATTTGTATATTTTGACAAAATTAAATTATTTCTTATTTAATTTTGGTTAATTATTAGCGAAAGCATTATATTATTTCGAACGCATACCAGTGTTATTTTTTTAAAGAAAGCGATTAACGTTTGTCTTGAATCGTTAAAGGTCATAGTCTTTGAGAAACACGACTTCAGGCGAAGGTCGTTTCACAAGGATGGCGTCCTGCTAAAACTTATTTTAAACCACTAAGCTCACACATTGTTGTATTGTTTTTAGATTTCCGAAAGATCCACAAAAAGCAAACATTTGGGTGCAGAATATGGGACTTAGAGATTGGACACCTTCTCCTGCCTACAGGATTTGTTCAGATCATTTTGAGAGGTCCTTCTTTATAAAGTTGAGGAAAGAGTACGATTACTTGGAGGTGCTGTGCCAACAATATTTTCAAAACTACCAGTAATTACATTTTGTTGCTTCTTTGTAATAAATTTTGAATCGACCAATTTTGTTTTTATCTTACATTTTCCCTAAAGTTGAAAGATATTCAAATTTCACAACCTTTCCTATATGAAATTATATTTTTGGCTAATAAAATTAATATTTACTAAGCATTCATAAATTATTGAGAAGCAGAAGAACATTTGTACTCAGTAAGGGACACAATATACAAATTCAATTCAATAAAAATATTACTTCCATATTCCATAAATAATAATTTTGTACTGGGATAAAACTAAGAAAATATTCATGTAACGCCACTGCTAAATCCGATAAGGAGCCAGGCGGTAACAAAATAGCATCTGGTTTTACGCGTCCCCTCTCTTCCTTTGTCTATGGTGTTTTTTTTTTTTTTTTTTTTTTTTTTTTTATGATCAATCACAAGCACTATAGGAAAAATCCTTTAGGGCACTCTGGGAGTGGTGCGTGTGCGCAAAAAGCGATTCATGTTGGTTTTGAATCGTTGGAGGTTATATTCGTTGGGAAAAACGACCTCGGGAAGGTCGTTCCACAAGGATGAAGTCCTCCAGATAAAAGAATTCTTAAATAGTGAAGTTCGAGGAGTACTAAGCTTAACCACATATGGATGGGCGGCAGTGGTTCGTCGTGTATTTCTGCTAATCGTCGCTCTGGGCGGAATTAAGAGGGCAAGGTCAGCCGAGCACCTTCCATGAAAATATCTGTAAAAAAGAGTCAAATCCCCAACCTGTCTTCGATGTTCTAGGCTGTCGAGGTTCTTCGTCAGCTCGTGGTCTCCGATCAGACGAATAGCCCTCCTTTCGATGGAATCCAGTAGCCGAAGAGTATGTTTGGGTGCAGAGCTCCAGACATGAGAGCAGTATTCTAGTGATGGTCGAATCTGGGCTTGGTGTTGATAGTTCTTATTGAATTTTGTATTTATTATCTATAAAGCAACCATGTTTTACGTTGAGTGATTATTACTATGAATAGTAAAATAACTTTTCTTCCAGTCACAATGTTTAGTATATGACTATGCTAATTTTTATTAATCATTGAACTACAACATACGCTATAATAGGCTACCTAAACTACGACACTACAAATAAGTAATAGTTACTATCAGTTAGATACCAGTAGAATCTGTTTTATCATACAGTGAGTCCCAGAAGAAATGTCTAAATTCATTTAAAATTCAGCGGTAAGTTTTTTCAAAAAACGCTCGTACCCGTCGATTTTGATTTTTTAATTTTTTTTTTGTGGTAATTTCATGTATACAGGGTAGCTCAAAAATAAGTTACGACCATCATCTTCATTTTTTCAAATGAAAACATATATTTTTTATTTCATTTTTGAATTTTGCATTGAATTCTAAGCATGTTTCATGTACCATGTCCTATACATAAACTCAACAGTTATTGAAAAAATTAGTATTGAACATATCTATAAGTAAGACCTGTTTATTAAAAAAACACAACAAAATCAAATTAAATGTTGAAAATGTGCGCCATTTACGGCTTGACAATATCCAAGACGATCAATAAACTCTCTTTGCACGTTTCCAACCATTTCCGGAGTTATGACACGCACTTCTCTTCGGATCCTTTCTTTCAACTCATATTGTTTGGCCTGTTAACAAATACTTTTGATTTGAGGTAACCCCACAAAAAAAGTCCAGCGGAGTTAGGTCTGGCGACCTAGCAGGCCATTCGATAGGTCCTCTCCTTCCAATCCACCGATTGGGAAAGGTTTCATCAAAAAATGTGCGCACAGTGGCCGCATAGTGCGGAGGAGCACCATCTTGTTGGAATATCAGTTCTTCGTCAGGGGAGTCTGGATCCAATGGATTCGGAAATAAAGCCACTAATGCTGGAATTAATTCTAGTTGGAGAAATTCGAGATATACTTGTCCAGTTAAAGACTGTTCAAAGAAAAATGGACCAATTACTCTTTCGCGTACGATTCCACACCAAACATTTATTTTCTTAGGGTACTGGCTGTGAACCTCTATCGTCCAATGCGGATTTTCTGTTGCCCAATATCGACAATTTTGTCTGTTCACATTACCATTCAAATAGAACGTAGCTTCATCCGAAAAAATAATATTTTTTACTAAATTATTATCTAGATTGCACATATTTTGCATGCGTCCGCAAAACTCACTTCGCCTATCGAAATTATCTTCAAATAACTCATGCACTGGAATAACTTTGTATGGGTGATATTTGTGCTTTTGAACTACTCGGTCAACAGATTTCGGCATGTATAAATCGGGCCCAATGTGCGACAGGGGAGTACATGGATTTTCTTCCAAGGAAAGCAAAACGTCAAGTTGTTCATTTTCATCTCGAGTAGGACGACCAGATTTAGGCAAATCTCTACATGACCGAATTCTCTAAACTTAGCCTCTATTCTACTCACCTAATGGAATCTCAACGTTTACGGGAATGGAGACTTAAATATTTAACAACATTTGACATATGGGAGGACGATCAGGATGGATTTCATTAAATAATTGGGCTGTTTCTATTTGAGTACGTGTTTTATCACCAAACCCAACCATGCATAGAATTTCAATTTTTTCCCGTTCCGCTAACTTCACCATTATTGTGAAAACCGCAACTTTGAAACTACGCTTGACAATAATTATACTTATTTGAAATAAAATTGTCATACAGTTTCTATGGAAATAAACGGTGACAGTGAGACAGTACACTCTTACTTATTATGGAGCCCAAAATGCCATATTGCCAGAAGATTTGATAGATTGTTGGATTCCCTAAATGATATGTTCAATCCTAATTTTTTCAATAACTGTTGAGTTTATGTATAGGACATGGTACATGAAACATGCTTAGAATTCAATGCAAAATTCAAAAATGAAATAAAAAATATATGTTTTCATTTGAAAAAATGAAGTTGATGGTCGTAACTTATTTTTGAGCTACCATGAAATTACCACAAAAAAAAATTAAAAAATCAAAATCGACGGGTACGAGCGTTTTTTGAAAAAACTTACCGCTGAATTTTAAATGAATTTAGACATTTCTTCTGGGACTCACTGTTAATAGTACGTATGTATAAATAAAAATACCCTTACTTCTTTTATAAACTTTAATGACATCAAATACCAGACCATCCGATGATACCTTATACAATAAGGGCGTATTTTTGTTTACACAGTAGCACCTTAAAATAGTAATTCTGTTTGAATAGTACTATCAAGAAAAGGAAGCCATTTCCATTGATAGAATGTCACCACCTTCAGACCGGTTTCGAACTTTTTTGTTCTCGTCAATACAGGGTAGGTGTCCATACACAGGACCAACACTCCATTCATAAATCTGTTGGAAAGTGAGTTTGCGATTGTTTGAAATGTTATTGAAAATCAGTAATGGGTGGAAGAGTGACAAAACATGTTGGTCTCCCTAATGGCAACAATGTTGAAGTCTGGTTAAATCAAAGATCTTACAAGGTTAAATCCAATAACGTTTAAAAGGTTATGGAGCGGTCTTCATCGCTATCACTAGTCTGGGCAAAAAGCCCAACAAGGGCGTATAATTTACTTTGAGATTCTTTACGTTTAACTATATTATCTATTCAAAAAGTGTAGTTTCGAATATTGGATATTTATAAAAAAGATAGAAATATTGATCCAGTTTTTATATACAGTGTATCTATTTATGTTTAGCATCAATATTTTTGGTGTATTCATTACTGGATGATACTCTCCAGATATAAGTGTATATCTCTAGCCAGATTGTCATATTTATCACTAAGACATCTTGCAAAATCCCAATTAAAAATTTGTAAATTTGACAATTACAACTGGTTTAAGGTTAATCCGCAATTGCTCTTAAAATAAGTTTATTTCTAATAATTTGGCTATTGCAGATTGATATACGATACTTTGATATTTTTTGAGGGTAGATGAATGTTACCATTGTGATGTATAACTGGTTTTCCACTGTCTGTAATTTATAAAATAACAATGTCTGTGATTTATAAAGTAATAATATATTGTGAAACGATGTTACATATAGTTATAGTACCATATTACTTTAGTAATGCACACACAAGCCACTAAGGCATATTGTACACTAAAGTGATTAATTAAATAAGTAAATTAAAATATTATGTACCTAAACAAGTTAGATCAAATATATAAAAATAAATAAATAAATTATATAAAACCTGTCTTCACGTACTTGTTACACTGCAAACGTTGTTTAAATATAGAAAAACAAAGATGTAAAATATTTTGACGGGACTGTTCCTTTCTTCAGTATTTTATTCCCATGTACATTACCTACATAATCTTCTTTTGTGAAGTATTTCTCACAAATAACTGTTGTATCACCTG
>CAXDRF010000049.1:0-156385 GCA_963991005.1 Barypeithes pellucidus
AATTTTGGAAATTTTTTTTGGAGAAATGTTGAAATAAAAAAAATCTTCGGAAAAATAATTTTTTTAAGGAAACTATTTTTTTCGATAATTTTAAAAATCTTTGGAAAAAAAGATTTTTTGAAACATTTCTTTGAAAAATAATTTTTAAAGATTTTTTGGAAAACAATTTATTTCGATAATTTTATAAAATCTTTGAAGAAAATAAGATTTTTGGAAAATATTTGGAAAATTAATTTTTTAAACATTCCTTGGAAAAAATAAACTTTTTAAAGTTCTGTCTGAAAAAAAGATTTTTGGAAAATAAATTTTTTAATTGGTTTGGGTTTGTTGGGTTTGTTGGGTTGAAAAATACCCATAGTAAAACCTTTGAGCCTTTGTACAGGGTCGAGGCTAATAATTCGAGAAACATAAATTGGCCAAAGTCGAACACTTGCAGAATTTGTTCCACTCAGAAATTAGCATAGGAGTACTCAGTCTATCGATCTTTAACCGAATAATACCCATAGTCGCACCTTTGAGCCTTTGTACAGGGTCGAGGCTAATAATTCGAGAAACATAAATTTGACAAAGTCGAAACCTTGCAGAATTTGTTCCACTCAGAAATTGGCATAGAAGTGTTTAGTCTATCGATCTTTAACCGAAAAATACCCATAGTCGAACCTTTGAGCCTTTGTACAGGGTCGAGGCTAATAATTCGAGAAACATAAATTGGCCAAAGTCGAAACCTTGCAGAATTTGTTCCCCTCAGAAATTGGCATAGAAGTGTTTAGTTTAACGATCTTTAACTGAAAAATACCCATATCGCACCTTTGAGCCTTTGTACAGGGTCGAGGCTAATAATTCGAAAAATATAAATTGGAAAAAGTAGAACACTTGCAGAACTTGTTCCACTCAGAAATTAGCATAGGAGTATTCAGTCTATCGACCTTTAACTGAAAAATACCCATAGTCGCACCTTTGAGCCTTTGTACAGGGTCGAGGCTAATAATTCGAGAAAACATAAATTGGCCAAAGTCGAAACCTTGCAGAATTTGTTCCACTCAGAAATTGGCATAGAAGTGTTTAGTCTAACGATCTTTAACTGAAAAATACCCATAGTCGCACCTTTGAGCCTTTGTACAGGGTCGAGGCTAATAATTCGAGAAAACATAAATTTGCCAAAGTCGAAACCTTGCAGAATTTGTTCCACTCAGAAATTGGCATAGAAGTGTTTAGTCTATCGATCTTTAACCGAAAAATACCCATAGTCGAACCTTTGAGCCTTTGTACAGGGTCGAGGCTAATAATTCGAGAAACATAAATTGGCCAAAGTCGAACACTTGCAGAATTTGTTCCACTCAGAAATTAGCATAGGAGTACTCAGTCTATCGATCTTTAACCGAAAAATACCCATAGTCGCACCTTTGAACCTTTGTACAGGGTCGAGGCTAATAATTCGAGGAACATAAATTGGCCAAAGTCGAACACTTGCAGAATTTGTTCCACATCGAAATTGGCATAGAAGTGTTTAGTCTATCGAACTTTAACCGAAAAATACCCATAGTCGCACCTTTGAGCCTTTGTACAGGGTCGAAGCTAATAATTCGAGAAAACATAAATTGGCCAAAGTCGAAACCTTGCAGAATTTGTTCCACTCAGAAATTAGCTTAGGAGTACTCAGTCTATCGATCTTTACCCGAAAAATACCCATAGTCGAACCTTTGAGCCTTTGTACAGGGTCGAGGCTAATAATTCGAGAAACATAAATTGGCCAAAGTCGAACACTTGCAGAATTTGTTCCACTCAGAAATTAGCATAGGAGTACTCAGTCTATCGATCTTTACCCGAAAAATACCCATAGTCGAACCTTTGAGCCTTTGTACAGGGTCGAGGCTAATAATTCGAGAAACATAAATTGGCCAAAGTCGAACACTTGCAGAATTTGTTCCACATCGAAATTGGCATAGAAGTGTTTAGTCTATCGAACTTTAACCGAAAAATACCCATAGTCGCACCTTTGAACCTTTGTACAGGGTCGAGGCTAATAATTCGAGAAACATAAATTGGCCAAAGTCGAACACTTGCAGAATTTGTTCCACTCAGAAATTAGCATAGGAGTACTCAGTCTATCGATCTTTAACCGAATAATACCCATAGTCGCACCTTTGAGCCATTGTACAGGGTCGAGGCTAATAATTCGAGAAACATAAATTTGCCAAAGTCGAAACCTTGCAGAATTTGTTCCACTCAGAAATTGGCATAGAAGTGTTTAGTCTAACGATCTTTAACTGAAAAATACCCATAGTCGCACCTTTGAGCCTTTGTACAGGGTCGAGGCTAATAATTCGAGAAAACATAAATTTGCCAAAGTCGATACCTTGCAGAATTTGTTCCACTCAGAAATTGGCATAGAAGTGTTTAGTCCATCGAACTTTAACCGAAAAATATCCATAGTCGCACCTTTGAACCTTTGTACAGGGTCGAGGCTAATAATTCGAGAAACATAAATTGGCCAAAGTCGAACACTTGCAGAATTTGTTCCACATCGAAATTGACATAGAAGTGTTTAGTCTATCGAACTTTAACCGAAAAATACCCATAGTCGCACCTTTGAGCCTTTGTACAGGGTCGAAGCTAATAATTCGAGAAAACATAAATTGGCCAAAGTCGAAACCTTGCAGAATTTGTTCCACTCAGAAATTGGCATAGAAGTGTTTAGTTTAACGATCTTTAACTGAAAAATACCCATATCGCACCTTTGAGCCTTTGTACAGGGTCGAGGCTAATAATTCGAAAAATATAAATTGGAAAAAGTCGAACACTTGCAGAACTTGTTCCACTCAGAAATTAGCATAGGAGTATTCAGTCTATCGACCTTTAACTGAAAAATACCCATAGTCGCACCTTTGAGCCTTTGTACAGGGTCGAGGCTAATAATTCGAGAAAACATAAATTGGCCAAGCATAGGAGTACTCAGTCTATCGATCTTTAACCGAAAAATACCCATAGTCGCACCTTTGAACCTTTGTACAGGGTCGAGGCTAATAATTCGAGAAAACATAAATTGGCCAAAGTAGAAACCTTGCGGAATTTGTTCCACATCGGGATTAGCATAGAAGTGTTTAGTCTATCGACCTTTAACCGAAAAATACCCATAGACTCACCTTTGAGCCTTTGTACAGGGTCGCGGCTAATAATTCGAGAAAACATAAATTGGCCAAAGTCGAAACCTTGCAGAATTTGTTCCACTCAGAAATTAGCATAGAAGTGTTTAGTCTA
The DNA here is from genome assembly GCA_963991005.1 of Barypeithes pellucidus. Classification (NCBI taxonomy): domain Eukaryota; kingdom Metazoa; phylum Arthropoda; class Insecta; order Coleoptera; family Curculionidae; genus Barypeithes; species Barypeithes pellucidus. Next base: position 3,259 of record CAXDRF010000049.1, read on the forward strand.
TCGACCTTTAACCGAAAAATACCCATAGTCGCACCTTTGAGCCTTTGTACAGGGTCGCGGCTAATAATTCGAGAAAACATAAATTGGCCAAAGTCGAAACCTTGCAGAATTTGTTCCACTCAGAAATTAGCATAGAAGTGTTTAGTCTATCGACCTTTAACCGAAAAATACTCATAGTCGCACCTTTGAGCCTTTGTACAGGGTCGAGGCTAATAATTCGAAAAATATAAATTGGCCAAAGTCGAACACGCGCAGAATTTGTTCCACTCAGAAATTAGCATAGGAGTACTCAGTCTATCGATCTTTAACCGAAAAATACCCATAGTCTTTTGAACCTTTGTACAGGGTCGAGGCTAATAATTCGAGAAAACATAAATTGGCCAAAGTCGAAACCTTGCGGAATTTGTTCCACATCGGGATTAGCATAGAAGTGTTTAGTCTATCGACCTTTAACCGAAAAATACTCATAGTCGCACCTTTGAGCCTTTGTACAGGGTCGAGGCTAATAATTCGAAAAATATAAATTGGCCAAAGTCGAACACGTGCAGAATTTGTTCCACTCAGAAATTAGCATAGGAGTACTCAGTCTATCGATCTTTAACCGAAAAATACCCATAGTCGCACCTTTGAACCTTTGTACAGGGTCGAGGCTAATAATTCGAGAAAACATAAATTGGCCAAAGTAGAAACCTTGCGGAATTTGTTCCACATCGGGATTAGCATAGAAGTGTTTAGTCTATCGATATTTAACCGAAAAATACCCATAGACTCACCTTTGAGCCTTTGTACAGGGTCGCGGCTAATAATTCGAGAAAACATAAATTGGCCAAAGTCGAAACCTTGCAGAATTTGTTCCACTCAGAAATTAGCATAGAAGTGTTTAGTCTATCGACCTTTAACCGAAAAATACCCATAGTCGCACCTTTGAGCCTTTGTACAGGGTCGCGGCTAATAATTCGAGAAAACATAAATTGGCCAAAGTCGAAACCTTGCAGAATTTGTTCCACTCAGAAATTAGCATAGAAGTGTTTAGTCTATCGACCTTTAACCGAAAAATACTCATAGTCGCACCTTTGAGCCTTTGTACAGGGTCGAGGCTAATAATTCGAAAAATATAAATTGGCCAAAGTCGAAACCTTGCGGAATTTGTTCCACATCGGGATTAGCATAGAAGTGTTTAGTCTATCGACCTTTAACCGAAAAAAACCCATAGACTCACCTTTGAGCCTTTGTACAGGGTCGCGGCTAATAATTCGAGAAAACATAAATTGGCCAAAGTAGAAACCTTGCGGAATTTGTTCCACATCGGAATTAGCATAGAAGTGTTTAGTCTATCGACCTTTAACCGAAAAATACCCATAGACTCACCTTTGAGCCTTTGTACAGGGTCGCGGCTAATAATTCGAGAAAACATAAATTGGCCAAAGTAGAAACCTTGCGGAATTTGTTCCACATCGGGATTAGCATAGAAGTGTTTAGTCTATCGACCTTGAACCGAAAAATACCCATAGACTCACCTTTGAGCCTTTGTACAGGGTCGCGGCTAATAATTCGAGAAAACATAAATTGGCCAAAGTCGAAACCTTGCAGAATTTGTTCCACTCAGAAATTAGCATAGAAGTGTTTAGTCTATCGACCTTTAACCGAAAAATACCCATAATCGCACCTTTGAGCCTTTGTACAGGGTCGCGGCTAATAATTCGAGAAAACATAAATTGGCCAAAGTCGAAACCTTGCAGAATTTGTTCCACTCAGAAATTAGCATAGAAGTGTTTAGTCTATCGACCTTTAACCGAAAAATACTCATAGTCGCACCTTTGAGCCTTTGTACAGGGTCGAGGCTAATAATTCGAAAAATATAAATTGGCCAAAGTCGAAACCTTGCGGAATTTGTTCCACATCGGGATTAGCATAGAAGTGTTTAGTCTATCGACCTTTAACCGAAAAAAACCCATAGTCGCACCTTTGAACCTTTGTACAGGGTCGAGGCTAATAATTCGAGAAAACATAAATTGGCCAAAGTAGAAACCTTGCGGAATTTGTTCCACATCGGAATTAGCATAGAAGTGTTTAGTCTATCGACCTTTAACCGAAAAATACCCATAGACTCACCTTTGAGCCTTTGTACAGGGTCGCGGCTAATAATTCGAGAAAACATAAATTGGCCAAAGTAGAAACCTTGCGGAATTTGTTCCACATCGGGATTAGCATAGAAGTGTTTAGTCTATCGACCTTGAACCGAAAAATACCCATAGACTCACCTTTGAGCCTTTGTACAGGGTCGCGGCTAATAATTCGAGAAAACATAAATTGGCCAAAGTCGAAACCTTGCAGAATTTGTTCCACTCAGAAATTAGCATAGAAGTGTTTAGTCTATCGACCTTTAACCGAAAAATACCCATAATCGCACCTTTGAGCCTTTGTACAGGGTCGCGGCTAACAATTCGAGAAAACATAAATTGGCCAAAGTCGAACACTTGCAGAATTTGTTCCACTCAGAAATTAGCATAGGAGTACTCAGTCTATCGATCTTTAACCGAAAAATACCCATAGTCGCACCTTTGAACCTTTGTACAGGGTCGAGGCTAATAATTCGAGGAACATAAATTGGCCAAAGTCGAACACTTGCAGAATTTGTTCCACATCGAAATTGGCATAGAAGTGTTTAGTCTATCGAACTTTAACCGAAAAATACCCATAGTCGCACCTTTGAGCCTTTGTACAGGGTCGAAGCTAATAATTCGAGAAAACATAAATTGGCCAAAGTCGAAACCTTGCAGAATTTGTTCCACTCAGAAATTAGCTTAGGAGTACTCAGTCTATCGATCTTTACCCGAAAAATACCCATAGTCGAACCTTTGAGCCTTTGTACAGGGTCGAGGCTAATAATTCGAGAAACATAAATTGGCCAAAGTCGAACACTTGCAGAATTTGTTCCACTCAGAAATTAGCATAGGAGTACTCAGTCTATCGATCTTTACCCGAAAAATACCCATAGTCGAACCTTTGAGCCTTTGTACAGGGTCGAGGCTAATAATTCGAGAAACATAAATTGGCCAAAGTCGAACACTTGCAGAATTTGTTCCACATCGAAATTGGCATAGAAGTGTTTAGTCTATCGAACTTTAACCGAAAAATACCCATAGTCGCACCTTTGAACCTTTGTACAGGGTCGAGGCTAATAATTCGAGAAACATAAATTGGCCAAAGTCGAACACTTGCAGAATTTGTTCCACTCAGAAATTAGCATAGGAGTACTCAGTCTATCGATCTTTAACCGAATAATACCCATAGTCGCACCTTTGAGCCATTGTACAGGGTCGAGGCTAATAATTCGAGAAACATAAATTTGCCAAAGTCGAAACCTTGCAGAATTTGTTCCACTCAGAAATTGGCATAGAAGTGTTTAGTCTAACGATCTTTAACTGAAAAATACCCATAGTCGCACCTTTGAGCCTTTGTACAGGGTCGAGGCTAATAATTCGAGAAAACATAAATTTGCCAAAGTCGATACCTTGCAGAATTTGTTCCACTCAGAAATTGGCATAGAAGTGTTTAGTCCATCGAACTTTAACCGAAAAATATCCATAGTCGCACCTTGAACCTTTGTACAGGGTCGAGGCTAATAATTCGAGAAACATAAATTGGCCAAAGTCGAACACTTGCAGAATTTGTTCCACATCGAAATTGACATAGAAGTGTTTAGTCTATCGAACTTTAACCGAAAAATACCCATAGTCGCACCTTTGAGCCTTTGTACAGGGTCGAAGCTAATAATTCGAGAAAACATAAATTGGCCAAAGTCGAAACCTTGCAGAATTTGTTCCACTCAGAAATTGGCATAGAAGTGTTTAGTTTAACGATCTTTAACTGAAAAATACCCATATCGCACCTTTGAGCCTTTGTACAGGGTCGAGGCTAATAATTCGAAAAATATAAATTGGAAAAAGTCGAACACTTGCAGAACTTGTTCCACTCAGAAATTAGCATAGGAGTATTCAGTCTATCGACCTTTAACTGAAAAATACCCATAGTCGCACCTTTGAGCCTTTGTACAGGGTCGAGGCTAATAATTCGAGAAAACATAAATTGGCCAAAGTCGAAACCTTGCAGAATTTGTTCCACTCAGAAATTGGCATAGAAGTGTTTAGTCTAACGATCTTTAACTGAAAAATACCCATAGTCGCACCTTTGAGCCTTTGTACAGGGTCGAGGCTAATAATTCGAGAAAACATAAATTTGCCAAAGTCGAAACCTTGCAGAATTTGTTCCACTCAGAAATTGGCATAGAAGTGTTTAGTCTATCGATCTTTAACCGAAAAATACCCAGTCGAACCTTTGAGCCTTTGTACAGGGTCGAGGCTAATAATTCGAGAAACATAAATTGGCCAAAGTCGAACACTTGCAGAATTTGTTCCACTCAGAAATTAGCATAGGAGTACTCAGTCTATCGATCTTTAACCGAATAATACCCATAGTCGCACCTTTGAGCCTTTGTACAGGGTCGAGGCTAATAATTCGAGAAACATAAATTTGCCAAAGTCGAAACCTTGCAGAATTTGTTCCACTCAGAAATTGGCATAGAAGTGTTTAGTCCATCGAACTTTAACCGAAAAATATCCATAGTCGCACCTTTGAACCTTTGTACAGGGTCGAGGCTAATAATTCGAGAAACATAAATTGGCCAAAGTGAACACTTGCAGAATTTGTTCCACATCGAAATTCGCATAGAAGTGTTTAGTCTATCGAACTTTAACCGAAAAATACCCATAGTCGCACCTTTGAGCCTTTGTACAGGGTCGAAGCTAATAATTCGAGAAAACATAAATTGGCCAAAGTCGAAACCTTGCAGAGTTTGTTCCACTCAGAAATTATCATAGAAGTGTTTAGTCTATCGACCTTTAACCGAAAAAAACCCATAGTCGCACCTTGGAGCCTTTGTACAGGGTCGAGGCTAATAATTCGAGAAAACATAAATTTGCCAAAGTCGAAACCTTGCAGAATTTGTTCCACTCAGAAATTGGCATAGAAGTGTTTAGTCTATCGATCTTTAACCGAAAAATACCCATAGTCGAACCTTTGAGCCTTTGTACAAGGTCGAGGCTAATAATTCGAGAAACATAAATTGGCCAAAGTCGAACACTTGCAGAATTTGTTCCACTCAGAAATTAGCATAGGAGTACTCAGTCTATCGATCTTTAACCGAAAAATACCCATAGTCGCACCTTTGAACCTTTGTACAGGGTCGAGGCTAATAATTCGAGGAACATAAATTGGCCAAAGTCGAACACTTGCAGAATTTGTTCCACATCGAAATTGGCATAGAAGTGTTTAGTCTATCGAACTTTAACCGAAAAATACCCATAGTCGCACCTTTGAGCCTTTGTACAGGGTCGAAGCTAATAATTCGAGAAAACATAAATTGGCCAAAGTCGAAACCTTGCAGAATTTGTTCCACTCAGAAATTAGCTTAGGAGTACTCAGTCTATCGATCTTTACCCGAAAAATACCCATAGTCGAACCTTTGAGCCTTTGTACAGGGTCGAGGCTAATAATTCGAGAAACATAAATTGGCCAAAGTCGAACACTTGCAGAATTTGTTCCACTCAGAAATTAGCATAGGAGTACTCAGTCTATCGATCTTTACCCGAAAAATACCCATAGTCGAACCTTTGAGCCTTTGTACAGGGTCGAGGCTAATAATTCGAGAAACATAAATTGGCCAAAGTCGAACACTTGCAGAATTTGTTCCACATCGAAATTGGCATAGAAGTGTTTAGACTATCGAACTTTAACCGAAAAATACCCATAGTCGCACCTTTGAACCTTTGTACAGGGTCGAGGCTAATAATTCGAGGAACATAAATTGGCCAAAGTCGAACACTTGCAGAATTTGTTCCACTCAGAAATTAGCATAGGAGTACTCAGTCTATCGATCTTTAACCGAATAATACCCATAGTCGCACCTTTGAGCCTTTGTACAGGGTCGAGGCTAATAATTCGAGAAACATAAATTTGCCAAAGTCGAAACCTTGCAGAATTTGTTCCACTCAGAAATTGGCATAGAAGTGTTTAGTCTAACGATCTTTAACTGAAAAATACCCATAGTCGCACCTTTGAGCCTTTGTACAGGGTCGAGGCTAATAATTCGAGAAAACATAAATTTGCCAAAGTCGATACCTTGCAGAATTTGTTCCACTCAGAAATTGGCATAGAAGTGTTTAGTCCATCGAACTTTAACCGAAAAATATCCATAGTCGCACCTTTGAACCTTTGTACAGGGTCGAGGCTAATAATTCGAGAAACATAAATTGGCCAAAGTCGAACACTTGCAGAATTTGTTCCACATCGAAATTGACATAGAAGTGTTTAGTCTATCGAACTTTAACCGAAAAATACCCATAGTCGCACCTTTGAGCCTTTGTACAGGGTCGAAGCTAATAATTCGAGAAAACATAAATTGGCCAAAGTCGAAACCTTGCAGAATTTGTTCCACTCAGAAATTGGCATAGAAGTGTTTAGTTTAACGATCTTTAACTGAAAAATACCCATATCGCACCTTTGAGCCTTTGTACAGGGTCGAGGCTAATAATTCGAAAAATATAAATTGGAAAAAGTCGAACACTTGCAGAACTTGTTCCACTCAGAAATTAGCATAGGAGTATTCAGTCTATCGACCTTTAACTGAAAAATACCCATAGTCGCACCTTTGAGCCTTTGTACAGGGTCGAGGCTAATAATTCGAGAAAACATAAATTGGCCAAAGTCGAAACCTTGCAGAATTTGTTCCACTCAGAAATTGGCATAGAAGTGTTTAGTCTAACGATCTTTAACTGAAAAATACCCATAGTCGCACCTTTGAGCCTTTGTACAGGGTCGAGGCTAATAATTCGAGAAAACATAAATTTGCCAAAGTCGAAACCTTGCAGAATTTGTTCCACTCAGAAATTGGCATAGAAGTGTTTAGTCTATCGATCTTTAACCGAAAAATACCCAGTCGAACCTTTGAGCCTTTGTACAGGGTCGAGGCTAATAATTCGAGAAACATAAATTGGCCAAAGTCGAACACTTGCAGAATTTGTTCCACTCAGAAATTAGCATAGGAGTACTCAGTCTATCGATCTTTAACCGAATAATACCCATAGTCGCACCTTTGAGCCTTTGTACAGGGTCGAGGCTAATAATTCGAGAAACATAAATTTGCCAAAGTCGAAACCTTGCAGAATTTGTTCCACTCAGAAATTGGCATAGAAGTGTTTAGTCCATCGAACTTTAACCGAAAAATATCCATAGTCGCACCTTTGAACCTTTGTACAGGGTAGAGGCTAATAATTCGAGAAACATAAATTGGCCAAAGTCGAACACTTGCAGAATTTGTTCCACATCGAAATTCGCATAGAAGTGTTTAGTCTATCGAACTTTAACCGAAAAATACCCATAGTCGCACCTTTGAGCCTTTGTACAGGGTCGAAGCTAATAATTCGAGAAAACATAAATTGGCCAAAGTCGAAACCTTGCAGAGTTTGTTCCACTCAGAAATTATCATAGAAGTGTTTAGTCTATCGACCTTTAACCGAAAAAAAACCATAGTCGCACCTTGGAGCCTTTGTACAGGGTCGAGGCTAATAATTCGAGAAAACATAAATTTGCCAAAGTCGAAACCTTGCAGAATTTGTTCCACTCAGAAATTGGCATAGAAGTGTTTAGTCCATCGAACTTTAACCGAAAAATATCCATAGTCGCACCTTTGAACCTTTGTACAGGGTCGAGGCTATTAATTCGAGAAACATAAATTGGCCAAAGTCGAACACTTGCAGAATTTGTTCCACATCGAAATTGACATAGAAGTGTTTAGTCTATCGAACTTTAACCGAAAAATACCCATAGTCGCACCTTTGAGCCTTTGTACAGGGTCGAAGCTAATAATTCGAGAAAACATAAATTGGCCAAAGTCGAAACCTTGCAGAATTTGTTCCGCTCAGAAATTGGCATAGAAGTGTTTAGTCTAACGAACTTTAACCGAAAAATACCCATAGTCGAACCTTTGAGCCTTTGTACAGGGTCGAGGCTAATAATTCGAGAAACATAAATTGGCCAAAGTCGAACACTTGCAGAATTTGTTCGACATCGAAATTGGCATAGAAGTGTTTAGTCTATCGAACTTTAACCGAAAAATATCCATAGTCGCACCTTTGAGCCTTTGTACAGGGTCGAAGCTAATAATTCGGGAAAACATAAATTGGCCAAAGTCGAAACCTTGCAGAATTTGTTCCACTCAGAAATTGGCATAGAAGTGTTTAGTCTAACGATCTTTAACTGAAAAATACCCATAGTCGCACCTTTGAGCCTTTGTACAGGGTCGAGACCAGTTATTCGAGAAAACATAAATTTGCCAAAGTCGAACACGTGCAGAACTTGTTCCACATCGAAATTGGCATAGAAGTGTTTAGTCTATCGATCTTTAACCGAAAAAAACCCATAGTCGCACCTTTGAAACTATGTACAGGGTCGAGGCTAATAATTCGAGAAAACATAAAGTGGCCAAAGTCGAACACTTGCAGAATTTGTTCCACTCAGAAATTAGCATAGGAGTATTCAGTCTATCGACTAACTGAAAAATACCCATAGTCGCACCTTTGAGCCTTTGTACAGGGTCGAGGCTAATAATTCGAGAAACATAAATTGGCCAAAGTCGAACACTTGCAGAATTTGTTCCACATCGAAATTGGCATAGAAGTGTTTAGTCTATCGATCTTTAACCGAAAAATACCAATAGTCGCACCTTTGAGCCTTTGTACAGGGTCGAGGCTAATAATTCGAGAAAACATAAATTGACCAAAGTCGAAACCTTGCAGAATTTGTTCCACATCGGGATTAGCATAGAAGTGTTTAGTCTATCGACCTTTAACCGAAAAAAACCCATAGTCGCCCCTTTGAGCATTTGTACAGGGTCGAGACCAGTTATTCGAGAAAACATAAATTGGCCAAAGTCGAACACGTGCAGAATTTGTTCCATTCAGAAATTGGATAGAAGTACTCAGTCTATCGATCTTTAACCGAAAAATGCCCATAGTCGCAACTTTGAGCCATTGTACAGGGTCGAGACCAGTTATTCGAGAAAACATAAATTGGCCAAAGTCGAAAAGTGGCAGAATTTGTTCCACTCAGAAATTGGCATAGAAGTGTTTAGTCTAACGATCTTTAACTGAAAAATACCCATAGTCGCATCTTTGAGCTTTTGTACATGGTCGAGACCAGTTATTCGAGAAAACATAAATTTGCCTAAGTCGAACACTTGCAGAATTTGTTCCACATCGAAATTGGCATAGAAGTGTTTAGTCTATCGATCTTTAAACGAAAAATACCCATAGTCGCACCTTTGAGCCTTTGTACAGGGTCGCGGCTAATAATTCGAGAAAACATAAATTGGCCAAAGTCGAAACCTTGCAGAATTTGTTCCACTCAGAAATTGGATTAGTACTCAGTCTATCGATCTTTAACCGAAAAATGCCCATAGTCGCAACTTTGAGCCATTGTACAGGGTCGAGACCAGTTATTCGAGAAAACATAAATTGGCCAAAGTCGAAAAGTGGCAGAATTTGTTCCACTCAGAAATTGGCATAGAAGTGTTTAGTCTAACGATCTTTAACTGAAAAATACCCATAGTCGCACCTTTGAGCTTTTGTACAGGGTCGAGACCAGTTATTCGAGAAAACATAAATTTGCCTAAGTCGAACACTTGCAGAATTTGTTCCACATCGAAATTGGCATAGAAGATCTTTAAACGAAAAATACCCATAGTCGCACCTTTGAGCCTTTGTACAGGGTCGCGGCTAATAATTCGAGAAAACATAAATTGGCCAAAGTCGAAACCTTGCAGAATTTGTTCCACTCAGAAATTAGCATAGAAGTGTTTAGTCTATCTACCTTTAACCGAAAAATACTCATAGTCGCACCTTTGAGCCTTTGTACAGGGTCGAGGCTAATAATTCGAAAAATATAAATTGGCCAAAGTCGAACACGTGCAAAATTTGTTCCACTCAGAAATTAGCATAGGAGTGCTCAGTCTATCGATCTTTAACCGAAAAATACCCATAGTCGCACCTTTGAACCTTTGTACAGGGTCGAGGCTAATAATTCGAGAAAACATAAATTGGCCAAAGTCGAAACCTTGCGGAATTTGTTCCACATCGGGATTAGCATAGAAGTGTTTAGTCTATCGACCTTTAACCGAAAAAAACCCATAGTCGCACCTTTGAACCTTAGTACAGGGTCGAGGCTAATAATTCGAGAAAACATAAATTGGCCAAAGTAGAAACCTTGCGGAATTTGTTCCACATCGGGATTAGCATAGAAGTGTTTAGTCTATCGACCTTTAACCGAAAAATACCCATAGACTCACCTTTGAGCCTTTGTACAGGGTCGCGGCTAATAATTCGAGAAAACATAAATTGACCAAAGTCGAAACCTTGCAGAATTTGTTCCACATCGGGATTAGCATGGAAGTGTTTAGTCTATCGACCTTTAACCGAAAAAAACCCATAGTCGCCCCTTTGAGCCTTTGTACAGGGTCGAGGCTAATAATTCGAGAATACATAAATTGGCCAAAGTCGAACACGTGCAGAATTTGTTCCACTCAGAAATTGGATAGAAGTACTCAGTCTATCGATCTTTAACCGAAAAATGCCCATAGTCGCAACTTTGAGCCATTGTACAGGGTCGAGACCAGTTATTCGAGAAAACATAAATTGGCCAAAGTCGAAAAGTGGCAGAATTTGTTCCACTCAGAAATTGGCATAGAAGTGTTTAGTCTAACGATCTTTAACTGAAAAATACCCATAGTCGCACCTTTGAGCTTTTGTACATGGTCGAGACCAGTTATTCGAGAAAACATAAATTTGCCTAAGTCGAACACTTGCAGAATTTGTTCCACATCGAAATTGGCATAGAAGTGTTTAGTCTATCGATCTTTAAACGAAAAATACCCATAGTCGCACCTTTGAGCCTTTGTACAGGGTCGCGGCTAATAATTCGAGAAAACATAAATTGGCCAAAGTCGAAACCTTGCAGAATTTGTTCCACTCAGAAATTAGCATAGAAGTGTTTAGTCTATCGACCTTTAACCGAAAAATACTCATAGTCGCACCTTTGAGCCTTTGTACAGGGTCGAGGCTAATAATTCGAAAAATATAAATTGGCCAAAGTCGAACACGTGCAGAATTTGTTCCACACAGAAATTAGCATAGGAGTACTCAGTCTATCGATCTTTAACCGAAAAATACCCATAGTCGCACCTTTGAACCTTTGTACAGGGTCGAGGCTAATAATTCGAGAAAACATAAATTGGCCAAAGTCGAAACCTTGCGGAATTTGTTCCACATCGGGATTAGCATAGAAGTGTTTAGTCTATCGACCTTTAACCGAAAAAAACCCATAGTCGCACCTTTGAACCTTTGTACAGGGTCGAGGCTAATAATTCGAGAAAACATAAATTGGCCAAAGTCGAAACCTTGCAGAATTTGTTCCACTCAGAAATTAGCATAGAAGTGTTTAGTCTATCGACCTTTAACCGAAAAATACCCATAGTCGCACCTTTGAGCCTTTGTACAGGGTCGAGACCAGTTATTCGAGAAAACATAAATTGGCCAAAGTCGAAACCTTGCAGAATTTGTTCCACTCAGAAATTGGCATAGGAGTATTTAGTCTATCGATCTTTAACTGAAAAATACCCATAGTCGCACCTTTGAGCCTTTGTACTTGGTCGAGGCTAATAATTCGAGAGAACATAAATTGGCCAAAGTCGAAACCTTGCGGAATTTGTTCCACATCGGTATTAGCATAGAAGTGTTTAGTCTATCGACCTTTAACCGAAAAATACCCATAGTCGCACCTTTGAGCCTTTGTACAGGGTCGAGGCTAATAATTCGAAAAATATAAATTGGTGAAAGTCGAACACTTGCAGAATTTGTTCCACTCAGAAATTAGCATAGGAGTATTCAGTCTATCGACCTTTAACTGAAAAATACCCATAGTCGCACCTTTGAGCCTTTGTACAGGGTCGCGGCTAATAATTCGAGAAAACATAAATTGGCCAAAGTCGAAACCTTGCAGAATTTGTTCCACTCAGAAATTAGCATAGAAGTGTTTAGTCTATCGACCTTTAACCGAAAAATACCCATAGTCGCACCTTTGAGCCTTTGTACAGGGTCGAGGCTAATAATTCGAAAAATATAAATTGGCCAAAGTCGAACACTTGCAGAATTTGTTCCACTCAGAAATTAGCATAGGAGTATTCAGTCTATCGACCTTTAACTGAAAAATACCCATAGTCGCACCTTTGAGCATTTGTACAGGGTCGAGACCAGTTATTCGAGAAAACATAAACTGGCCAAAGTCGAAACCTTGCAGAATTTGTTCCACTCAGAAATTGGAATAGAAGTGTTTAGTCTAACGATCTTTAACTGAAAAATACCCATAGTCGCACCTTTGAGCCTTTGTACAGGGTCGAGACCAGTTATTCGAGAAAACATAAATTGGCCAAAGTCGAAGCCTTGCAGAATTTGTTCCACTCAGAAATTGGCATAGAAGTGTTTAGTCTAACGATCTTTAACTGAAAAATACCCATAGTCGCACCTTTGAGCCTTTGTACAGGGTCGCGGCTAATAATTCGAGAAAACATAAATTGGCCAAAGTCGAACACGTGCAGAATTTGTTCCACTCAGAAATTAGCATAGGAGTACTCAGTCTATCGATCTTTAACCGAAAAATACCCATAGTCGCACCTTTGAACCTTTGTACAGGGTCGAGGCTAATAATTCGAGAAAACATAAATTGGCCAAAGTAGAAACCTTGCGGAATTTGTTCCACATCGGGATTAGCATAGAAGTGTTTAGTCTATCGACCTTTAACCGAAAAATACCCATAGACTCACCTTTGAGCCTTTGTACAGGGTCGCGGCTAATAATTCGAGAAAACATAAATTGGCCAAAGTCGAAACCTTGCAGAATTTGTTCCACTCAGAAATTAGCATAGAAGTGTTTAGTCTATCGACCTTTAACCGAAAAATACCCATAGTCGCACCTTTGAGCCTTTGTACAGGGTCGCGGCTAATAATTCGAGAAAACATAAATTGGCCAAAGTCGAAACCTTGCAGAATTTGTTCCACTCAGAAATTAGCATAGAAGTGTTTAGTCTATCGACCTTTAACCGAAAAATACTCATAGTCGCACCTTTGAGCCTTTGTACAGGGTCGAGGCTAATAATTCGAAAAATATAAATTGGCCAAAGTCGAACACGCGCAGAATTTGTTCCACTCAGAAATTAGCATAGGAGTACTCAGTCTATCGATCTTTAACCGAAAAATACCCATAGTCTTTTGAACCTTTGTACAGGGTCGAGGCTAATAATTCGAGAAAACATAAATTGGCCAAAGTCGAAACCTTGCGGAATTTGTTCCACATCGGGATTAGCATAGAAGTGTTTAGTCTATCGACCTTTAACCGAAAAATACTCATAGTCGCACCTTTGAGCCTTTGTACAGGGTCGAGGCTAATAATTCGAAAAATATAAATTGGCCAAAGTCGAACACGTGCAGAATTTGTTCCACTCAGAAATTAGCATAGGAGTACTCAGTCTATCGATCTTTAACCGAAAAATACCCATAGTCGCACCTTTGAACCTTTGTACAGGGTCGAGGCTAATAATTCGAGAAAACATAAATTGGCCAAAGTAGAAACCTTGCGGAATTTGTTCCACATCGGGATTAGCATAGAAGTGTTTAGTCTATCGACCTTTAACCGAAAAATACCCATAGACTCACCTTTGAGCCTTTGTACAGGGTCGCGGCTAATAATTCGAGAAAACATAAATTGGCCAAAGTCGAAACCTTGCAGAATTTGTTCCACTCAGAAATTAGCATAGAAGTGTTTAGTCTATCGACCTTTAACCGAAAAATACCCATAGTCGCACCTTTGAGCCTTTGTACAGGGTCGCGGCTAATAATTCGAGAAAACATAAATTGGCCAAAGTCGAAACCTTGCAGAATTTGTTCCACTCAGAAATTAGCATAGAAGTGTTTAGTCTATCGACCTTTAACCGAAAAATACTCATAGTCGCACCTTTGAGCCTTTGTACAGGGTCGAGGCTAATAATTCGAAAAATATAAATTGGCCAAAGTCGAAACCTTGCGGAATTTGTTCCACATCGGGATTAGCATAGAAGTGTTTAGTCTATCGACCTTTAACCGAAAAAAACCCATAGTCGCACCTTTGAACCTTTGTACAGGGTCGAGGCTAATAATTCGAGAAAACATAAATTGGCCAAAGTAGAAACCTTGCGGAATTTGTTCCACATCGGAATTAGCATAGAAGTGTTTAGTCTATCGACCTTTAGCCGAAAAATACCCATAGACTCACCTTTGAGCCTTTGTACAGGGTCGCGGCTAATAATTCGAGAAAACATAAATTGGCCAAAGTAGAAACCTTGCGGAATTTGTTCCACATCGGGATTAGCATAGAAGTGTTTAGTCTATCGACCTTGAACCGAAAAATACCCATAGACTCACCTTTGAGCCTTTGTACAGGGTCGCGGCTAATAATTCGAGAAAACATAAATTGGCCAAAGTCGAAACCTTGCAGAATTTGTTCCACTCAGAAATTAGCATAGAAGTGTTTAGTCTATCGACCTTTAACCGAAAAATACCCATAATCGCACCTTTGAGCCTTTGTACAGGGTCGCGGCTAATAATTCGAGAAAACATAAATTGGCCAAAGTCGAAACCTTGCAGAATTTGTTCCACTCAGAAATTAGCATAGAAGTGTTTAGTCTATCGACCTTTAACCGAAAAATACTCATAGTCGCACCTTTGAGCCTTTGTACAGGGTCGAGGCTAATAATTCGAAAAATATAAATTGGCCAAAGTCGAACACGTGCAGAATTTGTTCCACTCAGAAATTAGCATAGGAGTACTCAGTCTATCGATCTTTAACCGAAAAATACCCATAGTCGCACCTTTGAACCTTTGTACAGGGTCGAGGCTAATAATTCGAGAAAACATAAATTGGCCAAAGTAGAAACCTTGCGGAATTTGTTCCACATCGGGATTAGCATAGAAGTGTTTAGTCTATCGACCTTTAACCGAAAAATACCCATAGACTCACCTTTGAGCCTTTGTACAGGGTCGCGGCTAATAATTCGAGAAAACATAAATTGGCCAAAGTCGAAACCTTGCAGAATTTGTTCCACTCAGAAATTAGCATAGAAGTGTTTAGTAGTCTATCGACCTTTAACCGAAAAATACCCATAGTCGCACCTTTGAGCCTTTGTACAGGGTCGCGGCTAATAATTCGAGAAAACATAAATTGGCCAAAGTCGAAACCTTGCAGAATTTGTTCCACTCTGAAATTAGCATAGAAGTGTTTAGTCTATCGACCTTTAACCGAAAAATACCCATAGTCGCACCTTTGAGCATTTGTACAGGGTCGAGACCAGTTATTCGAGAAAACATAAACTGGCCAAAGTCGAAACCTTGCAGAATTTGTTCCACTCAGAAATTGGAATAGAAGTGTTTAGTCTAACGATCTTTAACTGAAAAATACCCATAGTCGCACCTTTGAGCCTTTGTACAGGGTCGAGACCAGTTATTCGAGAAAACATAAATTGGCCAAAGTCGAAGCCTTGCAGAATTTGTTCCACTCAGAAATTGGCATAGAAGTGTTTAGTTTAACGATCTTTAACTGAAAAATACCCATAGTCGCACCTTTGAGCTTTTGTACAGGGTCGAGACCAGTTATTCGAGAAAACATAAATTTGCCTAAGTCGAACACTTGCAGAATTTGTTCCACATCGAAATTGGCATAGAAGTGTTTAGTCTATCGATCTTTAAACGAAAAATACCCATAGTCGCACCTTTGAGCCTTTGTACAGGGTCGCGGCTAATAATTCGAGAAAACATAAATTGGCCAAAGTCGAAACCTTGCAGAATTTGTTCCACTCAGAAATTAGCATAGAAGTGTTTAGTCTATCGACCTTTAACCGAAAAATACTCATAGTCGCACCTTTGAGCCTTTGTACAGGGTCGAGGCTAATAATTCGAAAAATATAAATTGGCCAAAGTCGAACACGTGCAGAATTTGTTCCACTCAGAAATTAGCATAGGAGTACTCAGTCTATCGATCTTTAACCGAAAAATACCCATAGTCGCACCTTTGAACCTTTGTACAGGGTCGAGGCTAATAATTCGAGAAAACATAAATTGGCCAAAGTAGAAACCTTGCGGAATTTGTTCCACATCGGGATTAGCATAGAAGTGTTTAGTCTATCGACCTTTAACCGAAAAATACCCATAGACTCACCTTTGAGCCTTTGTACAGGGTCGCGGCTAATAATTCGAGAAAACATAAATTGGCCAAAGTCGAAACCTTGCAGAATTTGTTCCACTCAGAAATTAGCATAGAAGTGTTTAGTAGTCTATCGACCTTTAACCGAAAAATACCCATAGTCGCACCTTTGAGCCTTTGTACAGGGTCGCGGCTAATAATTCGAGAAAACATAAATTGGCCAAAGTCGAAACTTTGCAGAATTTGTTCCACTCAGAAATTAGCATAGAAGTGTTTAGTCTATCGACCTTTAACCGAAAAATACTCATAGTCGCACCTTTGAGCCTTTGTACAGGGTCGAGTCTAATAATTCGAAAAATATAAATTGGCCAAAGTCGAACACGTGCAGAATTTGTTCCACTCAGAAATTAGCATAGGAGTACTCAGTCTATCGATCTTTAACCGAAAAATACCCATAGTCGCACCTTTGAACCTTTGTACAGGGTCGAGGCTAATAATTCGAGAAAACATAAATTGGCCAAAGTCGAAACCTTGCGGAATTTGTTCCACATCGGGATTAGCATAGAAGTGTTTAGTCTATCGACCTTTAACCGAAAAAAACCCATAGTCGCACCTTTGAACCTTTGTACAGGGTCGAGGCTAATAATTCGAGAAAACATAAATTGGCCAAAGTAGAAACCTTGCGGAATTTGTTCCACATCGGAATTAGCATAGAAGTGTTTAGTCTATCGACCTTTAACCGAAAAATACCCATAGACTCACCTTTGAGCCTTTGTACAGGGTCGCGGCTAATAATTCGAGAAAACATAAATTGGCCAAAGTCGAAACCTTGCGGAATTTGTTCTACATCGGAATTAGCATAGAAGTGTTTAGTCTATCGACCTTTAACCGAAAAAAACCCATAGTCGGACCTTTGAACCTTTGTACTGGGTCGAGGCTAATAATTCGAGGAAACATAAATTGGCCAAAGTAGAAACCTTGCGGAATTTGTTCCACATCGGGATTAGCATAGAAGTGTTTAGTCTATCGACCTTTAACCGAAAAATACCCATAGACTCACCTTTGAGCCTTTGTACAGGGTCGCGGCTAATAATTCGAGAAAACATAAATTGGCCAAAGTCGAAACCTTGCAGAATTTGTTCCACTCAGAAATTAGCATAGAAGTGTTTAGTCTATCGACCTTTAACCGAAAAATACCCATAGTCGCACCTTTGAGCCTTTGTACAGGGTCGAGACCAGTTATTCGAGAAAACATAAATTGGCCAAAGTCGAAACCTTGCAGAATTTGTTCCACTCAGAAATTGGAATAGAAGTGTTTAGTCTAACGATCTTTAACTGAAAAATACCCATAGTCGCACCTTTGAGCATTTGTACAGGGTCGAGACCAGTTATTCGAGAAAACATAAATTGGCCAAAGTCGAAACCTTGCAGAATTTGTTCCACTCAGAAATTGGAATAGAAGTGTTTAGTCTAACGATCTTTAACTGAAAAATACCCATAGTCGCACCTTTGAGCCTTTGTACAGGGTCGAGACCAGTTATTCGAGAAAACATAAATTGGCCAAAGTCGAAGCCTTGCAGAATTTGTTCCACTCAGAATTTTTAATAAAATAAAAAATAGTAAATATTAGAATAAAAAATAATAAATATTAGAATAAAAAATAATAAATATTAAAATAAAAATAGTGAATATTAAAATAAAAAATAATAAATATTAGAATAAAAAATAATAAATATTAAAATAAAAAATAATAAATATTAGAATAAAAAATAGTAAATATTAAAATAAGAAATAATAAATATTAGAATAAATAATAGTAAATATTAAAATAAAAAATAATAAATATTAGACTAAAAAATAGTAAATATTAAAATAGAAAATAATAAATATTAAAATAAAAAATAGAAACTATTAGAATAAAAACTAGTAAATATTAAAATAAAAAATAGTAAAATTAGAATAAAAAATAATAAAAAATAATAAATATTAAAATAAAAATAGCGAATATTAAAATAAAAAATAATAAATATTAGAATAAAAAATAATAAATATTAAAATAAAATATAATAAATATTAGAATAAAAAATAGTAAATATTAAAATAAAAAATAGTAAATATTAGAATAAAAAATAGTAAATATTAAAATAAAAAATTATAAATATTAAAATAAAAAATAGTAAATATTAAAATAAAAAATAATAAATATTAGAATAAAAAATAATAAATAATAGAATAAAAAATAATAAATATTAAAATAAAAAATAATAAATATTAAAATAAAAAATAGAAACTATTAGAATAAAAAATAGTAAATATTAAAATAAAAAATAGTAAAATTAGAATAAAAAATAATAAATATTAGAATAAAAAATAATAAATATTAAAATAAAAATAGCGAGGTCTTTGAAAAAAAGATTTTTGGAAAATATTTGGAAAATAAATTTTTTAAAAATTTCTTGAAAAAATAGTTTTTTTAAGATTTTTTGCAAAAACAATTTTTTTCGATAATTTTAATAAATCTGAAAAAAAAGATTTTTTGAAAAATAATTTTTTAAACATTTCTTGGAAAAAATAATTTTTTTAAATATTTTTTGGAAATTTCTTAATTTTTTATTACAAATATTTATTTTCTAAAAAATAATTTTTTCGGACAAAATTTTGAAAAATAACATCTTTGGAGAAAAAAGATTTTTCCATCGGCCCTACCCCGACGCATGACCGGCCACCGTTGGATCGAATAAAAGCCGCTCGAAGCGAAACTTACGTTTTTAACCTTTAACGCATTAACTTAAATACAAGTTTAAAAATTTAAATAACGATCGTCTGAAGTGTATATAAGTAATTTTAGAAGTCACGCAAAATATAAATAAATCCCCAACAGAATGCATATAATATTATATTGCATATTGCAATCATAGGACCACGGAGATGACGTCACAAGACAGCGCTTTGTACTTGTTTTCTAGGAGTTGTTGATTGTACTCGTCGCGATAATTTTGAACAAACCCGAACAAACCCGAACAAACCCGACAAACCCGAACAAACCCTTTAAAAAATTTATTTTTTCCAAGGAATGTTTAAAAAATTAATTTTCGAAATATTTTCCAAAAATCTTTTTTTCTTCAAAGATTTTTTTTTTAAATTATCGAAAAGAATATTTTTTCAAAAAATATTTAAAAAAATTATTTTTTCCAAGAAATGTTTAAAAAATTATTTTTCAAAATCTTTTTTTTTCCATAGATTTTATAAAATTATCGAAAAAAATTATTTTTCCAAAAAATCTTAAAAAATTATTTTTTCCAAGGAATGTTTAAAAATTATTTTTCGAAATATTTTCCAAAAATCTTTTTTCTCCAAAGATTTTATTTTTCAAAATTTTATCAAAAGAATATTTTTTCAAAAAAATCTTTAAAAAATTATTTTTCCAAGAAATGTTTCAAAAAATCTTTTTTTCATAAAAATAACCGGGGCTATAACGATCTGGTTTTATCTCATTTGCTTTAAGCTGCCTACATTTCCATAATATTTTTACAAAATCGCAATCCCCGGAATACTTATAGTGGTCCGCAAGGGGGTCGTCTCCTTTTTTCCATCCGCTAAATTCGCAATGGCAAAAAGCGCATCTTACTATGTCAGAATGTTGGGTGTAATAAAATCCAGCACGCGCCAAATCTTCAGGACAGACTTTCTTACGCCACCCTGTATATGTAATTAATCTATCTTCAAAATTATACATGGTGCCATCATCAGCGCAATCTAAACAATCCATGCTATACATGCTGACGCCAAAGCTGCTTCAACTATACTAAGTAATAAAACACTAAAGTCTTTATTTATACATTTATTAAACATCTGAATTCATATACAATTTATCAAAATCATCTAGAACTTTCTGCGGGTTATAATATAATAGCTCCAAGACATAAGAATCTTTCTCCGTAAGGACACTACAGATACCTTTTTTTAGTTTATCAATAAAATTATCCTTTACATCCATATTACCTACATAAGATAAAATTCTTTCATAATTAGTTTGAACATCAAGCTGTTTCACTAATTCTAACTTATAACTAATCAAATCTCGAATGTTAAAAACAGAATCGAGATCAGCACAACAAAAACATAAAGTAATATCGTCACACTTTAGTTTTATAATTGTTTCACCTAAAAGAAGTACAGAAGACATAGTGAAATTCTCGTCTATAGACGCCATATCAGCGCCACCAGAACCATTCAATATATTTTCAGCCATTTCCAAAAATTCCTGCCAGCTAGTAGTCGAAAATGAGATGGACACTTGATCCTCGGACAAATTTAACAGCGTATAAATCAACCGAACGCTTGGAATCATCCCCCGGGCAACGCTCAAACCTACAGCTACCTTGAAATTACCGGCAGGATAACATACTTCATTTAAAAATCGCCGTTCTTTTCTAATCTCGTTCTTACTTCGCAGCAACATACTATCAAGATATTTCTCGAATGGTGACGAACAGGACGACATTTCACTAAGCTCATCGGAGAAGGTAGGATATTCTTCAGCCATGATTGGAACGAAACTAACGGCAGATGGGATATCAGTCTATATATCAGCTATACCCCCACCCCTCAGCTAATTTTATTAATGTTAAGTTCCAAGAACAGGAGCTTGGATAAAGCCCACCCGCTCCCCATCTCGCTAAATTCCGACGCTTTTTCGAGTAAAACATGCATATATTCAGCATAAAAATCTTGTAAATTACTATTCTGTCCAATGCAGCCATATTTGGAGTTGAACGATTTGATATCTGAATCCATAGTCGTGCCCAATAAATAGAACCCATATAATTCCATATTAGCACTAATATTTTTATGAATAGTTAAGGCATTCTTCAACAAGCCAATTACTTTGTTCCTCACTGATTCTAAATATAGCTTAACATCAGACAAGTGAGAATCACTCGATATGTGATACGTAACAATTCGGTTCTTAAAAGCCGTTTGAACAAGTTTCACATCAGAATCAAAGACCACACTGCAATTCTGCTTATGTTTAGTGGTACGCCTATGATGACTAAGCGATTTAACCTCGCAGTCACACTCAGTGCAATGTACCATGATGACTGATTAAAATTACCGAAATTAGATATTTATACAAATTTAAACAACGTCTTTTGATATGTCTATCCAGCTGTTATGTGACGCATCAAACCCCACCCATTTGACATACATCTTTCTACCCTTTTTACGCAAAATCTGCTCGATAAGAAATACATCTGGTTGTTTAGTTTTTTGCAGTTCTTCTTCATAAAAACCGCCACTGATTGGATGGCCATGCATATCTTCTAATAAATATGTTGTAGGAGCAGTAATTTTTACTTTTAAAATTTTAAATAATTCTGCCGTCCAATTAGGCACATATCCTTTTTCAAACACGTGTTTAGCTTTACTTATCCGAACGATATCCCCCACTTTAAATTTCTGTCTACCAACAACCTTGAGATTGTTATAAGCCGAATCCAACACCATTTTTTCATTATTCTTAGAAACATTCTTTGGCTTCATTTTGGTTGTGCAATGTTTTGTATTATTATAAGTATTTACAACATGTTCCAACAAGTCGATCCATTTATGATTGCCATTCAAGGTAAACAACTTAAACAACTTTTCCTTGATTGTTCGAATTACGCGCTCGGCAATAGATGCTTTTAAAATACTAAATGTGCTGTAATGATGGATGCCATGTTTCTTCATAAGACCTTGAAAGCTAGCGTTGTAATATTCCTTCCCATTATCTGTAACTATCTTTTTCGGAATTCTCTTAGACTGCGCGAGTATCTGCGCCATAGCATTAGTCACATCTTTGGCATTTTTAGACTTTATAGGTCGAGCCCATAAATATTTCGAAAAACAATCAATAACAACCAATATATACTTAAACCCTCTATTTTCGCGAGAATACTGATCAAGCTGCGCAAGATCAGAGGCAAAAGTATCATCTAAGCCATATTGAATAAATCTGCGTCGTTTAAATTTTGTTCTGGCGGGCTTATGCAGCTCATTAACAACCTGTTCTCTCGCTTTAGTAATACTCGCTGCCATTTTCAAACATGTAATAAAAACTAATTACTATGCAGATGCTTTTATAACTTACTTCTATCAACCCTCTGTTTTAATTTATTAACATTTATATTTATTTTTTTAACATCATCAGCAATAGGCTTAATAGATTGTTTAACAGTAGTAGTTATATACCCCTTTAAAATATTTTCAAGGTTATCAAATTGCTTAGATACCTGCACTATAGATGCTTGATGTGCAGACTGAATCTCTTGAAGTTGTTTTCTAAATTCCATATCTAATTTCAAAATCTCGCTCTTCAACTTATCATCAGTAAGTTTAAGCGAATTTTTATAATCCGACATTTCCTTATTTAAAATAGTCATATGATCACGCATTTGCGCAGATATTAATTCCGTATTAACCTTACTAGAATTCGTCAATTCATTCTTAACTCTATCAATAGAGTTGTAGGCATCTTGCATTCTAACCGCAACCAAATGATTAAGATTAGCCGAAAGAGAACTTATTGAATCATCTATAAATTTTTTATTCGCAGCATCAGAGCCATCTGTAGGTAGCTTTACGTTTACAAGTTTATGATCGCGAAGATTATAGTCACCATCTTTATTAACGGGTATTGATTAGGGGCTTTCCTTATACCTTTTTGACGCGTCGGCAGGGCACGTCCAAACTTGTTCATGGCTAAGCTGATACTAAGACGAGAGACGGTATATAACTATTTATAAAACTCAATCACCCCCAACCGCTCCAGCTCATGCAAAATATTCATAATTTCATTTAGGTTATTGGTGTTGCCAGCCTGGCGAGATGCATGTAGCTTTCTAAAACGATCTACCAACTCGTTAATATCATCGTAATACACAAACTCTTTCGGGACCTCGTCGTATTGTAACAAAGCCTGCCCTGTCCTCCCAGAGTTTAATCGAGTCGTTCTGCTAGGCACTGACGACGTAGATTTAGAGGCTCTAGGAGTTGATGAAGACGGTGATGGTAATTTAGATGTGGTGCTTAGGAGTGGCTTAACAATCGTCATATATTTTTGAGATCTATTTCCCTTTAAGGCACCACTTTCCTTCCTGTATACGCCTGTTCGTTTAAGGATATCTTTATATTCTAAGTTATCGGAATTGGTGTTATATTGGGGATTCTTTAAAAATAACAAGTCATACAACCCCTGCGTACCCTTATACGTGACATCTCCTACTTGTATATCGCCACTCGCTAAAAAGTCTACTCGCTCGGATCCCAATTGCCAAGCATCATTATCGGAATAATATGATACTCCTTTAGCATCTATCGATGAAGAGTTGTCCCAATATTTTTTTAAATAACTCTGAGCAATCGGGGGATATTGTGCGATAAACTGATTTGCAACCTTAAGTAACGTAGTGAAATCCTCTTGTACTTCATGGAATGAAGGATATGATGGCTCATCAGTAAACACGTCATCCTCGGCATCGCCGTAGCGCGTCTCATCTGCTAGAAAGCTAGGTTGCTTTACTTCTCGAGCATCTATCTTTTGCGGTTCAATCTTTATGAGAGGTGCATCCTCTGTTTTAATTTTGCGTTTACGAGACTGTTTTTCAACAGAAGCTTCCACAAGTTTATTTAAAGGATCGGTAATAGGTGTTAGAAATTTATTTAGTGCATCGTCTTCTTCTCCACGCTCCAACTTTAACGCCAAGTATTTTTTCCGTATAACATTTGCGGTATTAATAATGCGCTGCTTAACATCCTTATCGAGTCCACTCAAATTAGAAGCCATGATATACAACAGGAATAGCCACTCCAGAAACAGAAAAACCAGAAACAGGAAAACCGCTCCAGAAACAGGAAAAACCGCTCCAGACACAGGAAAACCACTTTAATAAACCGCTAGAAACAGGAAAAACCGCTCCAGAAACAGGAAAAACCGCTCCAGAAACAGGAAAACCACTTTAATAAACCGCTAGAAACAGGAAAAACCGCTCCAGAAACAGGAAAACCACTTTAATAAACCGCTAGAAACAGGAAAAACCGCTCCAGAAACAGGAAAAACCGCTCTAGAAACAGGAAACCCACTTTAATAAACCGCTAGAAACAGGAAAAACCGCTCCAGAAACAGGAAAACCACTTTAATAAACCGCTAGAAACAGGAAAACAACCACACAATACGACCGCCCTCTATGACGTCAAGTGGTAGACTGATGTAATATATTTAGGGGATTAAATATATATCAAACTTGTTCCTGTATCGTCCTTTATCAATATCACAGTCTTTGACCAAAACTAAAAACCCATGCTTGTCTTTCCAGCATGTGGAACATAGCCGTTTAAAGACATCGAAGGACATGTCGGTATTTACATGATCGGTATATACATGCTTCAAATTCAAATCATCCTGTTTAAATAGAATTAATACGTTGGCATTGTCGCGAACCAGCTGTTTGGGAATTTTTGAATATGTTTGCGTTAAATAAAACGAATCGATATCATGGTGTCTGCCCATACAGAAATAATTGCGTATTTTATCCTGTTTCTCACAAGCAACATCGTCAAATATAATAATAGAATGAGGTTTGGCGCTAGAAGGATCTAGAACATCGTCATTGTCGCTGTACCCGAAATATCCAAGTCGGGCCTGTTTTAATGTTTTCTGCAGAAATGCATATTTGTCTTGCTGTAGAGATTTTGAATATACGTATACATTCTCAAATTTCAAGCCATTTTCATCAGCCAATAAACTTATCATAACAGCAGTTTTACCACACGAACTAGGTCCGCAGATTATTGCCCTAATGGTTGATGGCAAAACGGTACTATGCTTATTCGGATTTTGCTGGGTCCCCATATTGAAATCATGTATTTGAATTGAACGTTTCTGCTTTTCTTGACGCATCTTTCTATAAGTACCACTCTGCATTCATTCGCAACTACATTAGTAATGCAGACGTCGCAGGGTGCAGGTGTGTTAAATAGTATCATCAATAAATTACCAGTCGAACTTCATCTGCCCGGATATTCTTATTGCGGCCCTGGTACAAAGCTTCAAGAACGTTTAGCCCGTGGAGATAAACCCAAGAATAAATTGGATAGTTATTGCAAAGATCACGACATTGAATACGCAAAGTCCACAGACTTGAACCATCGTAATCAAGCTGATCAGGTGTTGGAAAGCAAAGCTTGGAAACGTGTCAAGGCCAACGATTCGAGTCTTGGTGAGCGAACCTCTGCGATGTTAGTAACAAACATCATGAAGGTCAAGCGAAAGTTGGGCGCCGGATGCAAGAAGCATGAATTATGTAAGCTTATTAGCCCGCTAAAGAAACATGGTTCTGGTAGTGATAAAAAAGCGTTGAGTGGCATGCTCAAAGCTGCACGCATCAGAGTTAAGAAGCTTGGAGGAAAAAGACGAATCAAAATACCTAGAATCATACCCCTGCCAAAACAAGGCGGCATCTTACCTTTGATCCCGATATTCGCTGGGCTTAGCGCCCTCGGGGCATTAAGTAGCGGCGTAGCCGGAATTACCAAGGCGGTTAATGATGTACAGAATGCTAAAGCCAAGTTGCAAGAATCACAGCGTCATAATGAAACAATGGAAGCCATCGCCTTGGGCAAGAAGGGGGATGGCTTGTATTTGAAAAATCACAAGACCGGATATGGATTGTTTTTACGTAAAATGCCAAAAAACTCTCAATAAAGCTGCCCAAACGTCCTTTATCCGATCAAGATATTAAATCATATGTAAAACGTCTAAAGATCCCTAATTTTAGAGGTGTATTTATGCGAGATACTTTACCAAAATCACCGAAACATACAGAGAGCGGTGTTTTAAATTTAGATGGATACAAAGGAGATGGGACACACTGGGTAGCTTACAAGAAGAAAGGAGATAGAGTTGTTTATTTTGATAGTTTTGGCAACTTGAAGCCGCCAAAAGAATTTGTAGAGTATATGAAAAATTATAAGATTTATTTCAACTATGATCAATATCAGGATTATGGTACGATAAATTGCGGCCATCTGGCGTTGACGTTTCTCGTTAATTCATTATAAATCGAAATGACGCCATTAACCATCATCAGTCATGTCTCAAACATTCACTTTAAAGGGTCGTTCTCACCGGCTTGAAGCATACTTTGTGCCGCCTATAGAACTAGACTCGAGATTTGATTACTCTCTGGCATTAATATCTCTAAATACGTGGAATACCATACCAAATATAGAACCTGGACGTAATAAGGTTTATTATACAATCAACGGCAAGGAGCACGTTTTAAAAATACCAACCGGTTCTTATGAGTTGGAGGATATCGAGTACTATTTGCAAAGTCAGCTTGCTGGGGCGGAATTATCGGATGCTGAACGTAAAGAAATCCTATCACTTCGAGCTAATAACAATACCTTAAAGTGCGAGCTGCAGAGTATCTACAATATAAATTTCAAGCCCAAGGATAGCATTGCTCAGTTATTAGGGTTCTCTCCTCAAGTGTTGACGGCTGGTCAAGTTCATGAATCTGACTTACCAGTTGAAATTATACAAGTGGTTACTATTAGGGTTGAGTGCAACATTATTTCTGGTTCTTACTATACAAATAATCCGGCGCATACTTTATACGAATTTTCTCCAACTGTTGATCCCGGATATAGTATTAATATAGAACCCCGAAATCTTATTTATCTACCTGTCAACGACAGAAATATATATAATATTACTCTAACGCTATTGGATCAAGATTCGAGACCGGTTAATTTCAGAGGCGAAGAAGTTGTAATCAGATTAGAACTTAGACGAAATGGGCTTAGTATTTAATAGTTATTTAAATACCTCTACTCCTACTCCAGAATCATTCTGTAATCAGAAGCCAAAGAGAACACTCGCGCTTGTCAATATTATTTTTTTACAGTCCGCTAGCAGTCTATATAACTATCATGTCAGAAAAACTTCAGCTATTTAACCCCATTAAAAGCGATGAGTCAATCATGCGCGAAGAATGGCATACTTACCATCCTTTCACCAAGTCTTTTAATAACAACGACGAAATTGAGATTGTCATCAATCAACAAGATGTATTTTTAGACATGAGCGAGGCTCAGCTTTATATCGAAGGGTCGTTTAAAGCAGAGGACACAGCTGGCAAGACTGGTGACTGTACATTAACCAATAATGCTGCAGCCTTTATTTTTGACAGCATGTCGTATGAAGTGAATGGTAAAGAGATTGAAAAAGTTCGCGATCCTGGTATAGTTAGCGCCGTTAAAAACCTGCTATGCTTGAGCGATGCAGAAAGTCGCACTTTAGATATTGCCGGCTGGAATTGGCCTAGCGGTACTATAAAAACATTGGATGAAACTAGTAAAGAATTCAACTTTCGCATTCCGCTACACATGCTGTTTGGGGTGTTTGCCGATTACAAGAATGTTCTGATGGGTAAACAGAAGCTTAAACTGGTTCGAGCTCGTCACGATGAAAATTGCTACAAGTCAACTGGTGACAAAAAGGCGGCGATTACGCTAAAGACTGTTGAATTGAAGGTTAAGCACATTTATCCTAGTGACGCAGTTAAACTTAGACTTTTGGATGACATTGCAAAAAATAAGCCTATATTTATCCCGTTTAGAACTTGGGAGATTCACGAGCTTCCTGCTTTGAGAACGACAAAGAGAGATATTTGGACTGTAAAGACGATGACAGAGAGGGCAAGATATGTTATTGTATTTTTTATGAAAAATCGTAAAGATAACTACAAGTCAGATTGCTGTTATTTTGATAACTTAAATATTACCGATGTCAAGTTGCATCTAAACTCTGAGATATATCCCTATGAGTCTCTAAATTTAGATTTTGCCAATCGCCAATATTCAGAAGTCTATAAGATGTATACAGACTTTCAAAAATCTTATTTAGGCAAGCCGCTAAGCGAGCCTATTTTAGACTTTACGACTTTTGCTAGTAGGGCCCTATTTGTTATTGATTGCACCAAGCAAAATGAATCTCTAAAGAGCACTGCTATTGATGTCAAGTTGGAGTTTCAGAGTTCTTCTAATTTTTCCAACGATTCACGAGCCTTTTGTATTATTATTCACGATCGTGTCCTTGAGTACCAGGCTTTAACCGGCCAGGTGAGAGAACTATTGTAGTTCCAACCCTTGCAAGATGAAGTTTGCTGTAGTCGACGTCCAGGGATTCCAGGTACCAGAATTTCAAGCTAAAGAACTAACCATTTATGATGGAAAACACATGAAGAGCTACCACGTGTGTTTTAATATAGCGTTCTAATAATATTTAATCATTTACCCTCGAGCTTGTGATGTCGTCGGTCAGAGTCAAGTTGCAAGAACACCTACGTAATATACATAACCTCAAAAAAGATATAAAGTGCTACGAAGATTATCGGTTTATATCACGTGGTTTTTTAAACCTCTCCATGGATCCTTCTGGCTGGGACAAGGCGTGTCCTAGGACTGTGGAAGCCCCGCCCCTTTGTAGGATTAGACCAAACAGAGTACATGAAATTGACGACTATATAACCGTCATATTTAAAAACACAGGACAAGTAGTAGTAGATACTATAGGATATGGAAAGATTTATTTTACTAGTGTGGAATTTGAAGAATTTTTAAGCAATTTTGACTGCTTCAACACTCACTGGGTTGACATATTTTTGATTATTGGAAAGTATACCTTGGTGTTTCATCATAATGAAGAAAAACGAAGCCTAAAATTCGAAGAGGCGGATACAGACAAGTACCTATTTCGATGGACCGATAAATTAATTAGATTATTTGCAAGACATGCATATCAGTTGTATAAACTAAATATTGAATATTATTCCATGAAATAAAAATATTGCGCTAACATGTTGTTTTATTTATAGGGTATAGGTGGGTAAATAAAACAATTTGGGAATGTGGGGTAAAGAAAACATTTATTAAACACAGGTTCTGTATATGAATAAAATATGTATATAGAAAGTCTTATAGCGTGTAAAGGATGCTACAAAATACTTTATAATAAATACTTAAACTATAATAAATATATAATAAATAACCTAATATCACAGCCTCTAACACCACCTAAAGAAATTGAAGCAAATCAGTCTTGACTTGGAATTTCCAAGGTCTCCTTATATAATGCTATATCCTGGTGACCCCAAGCAAGCGTGTTCTCTAGGTCTCCGGGTATAAGGTAACGCTTATCGTCCGCGTATGATAGCGCTACCTTATTTTTAAGTTCCACATACATATCATGTGAATGTGAGCGGAAAGTATTCATCTCGCGATGTATTTCGGTCCCTTCTACGTTAACCGCTTCTTTATAGTCTTCAACTGACAGCTGAGATTTGGTAACGTAGTCGGGGACGCCTTTTGCTTTTTTTGTAACTTTCCCCTCTACATTCACACAATATGCTTTAGCCCCGGTCCCGTAGAATTCCCATAAAACCTTTCCTGCATACTCATCTTTCATTTTTCCCAATATCGATTGGTTTACAGGAACATTATGTGGGTTATCTGGAGAATAGTTGGAGGTGTCAAATCTATCTAAATTTTCTGTCATATCATCATAAAAATTTTCTGTTGTAACATTTAAAATTAGAGAGTCAGTGTCCGTGTATAACAAGGTCGCGTTGTTGCCATATTTAGGCCTAATGTACCCGTACAAAAAGTCATACATAATAATCTTGGATAACTCCAAGATTCCAAACCCTGCGTATATGGGTTTATTATATACCACTTTCTGTTTATTCATCTGAATAGATATCAGGTTCTCGCTATAGATTGTGCGGTCCTTGAAATGAGGTTTCGCGATCAACGCCCCAGCACCAAGCCTCCTACCAATATTTTCCCAATGGGATACTAATTTTACGTCTACCCGTTTCTCCACGTTTTCCATTGTCTTTCCAAACACAGAATTGTTCATCAGCTTGAAAAAGTCCTTTTCAAACTTATTTTTTGCTTGATTGCGCAACCCTGTGTTTAGGTCGATGTACGGTTTAAGCCACGGTGATTGGTCGAAAGATATCACGCGGTGAATTTTAGTCAGCTTAAGGCCATACTTTAAAGCCTGCTGTAAATTTTGATAATGAATAATATATTTAGTTTTCTTTAAAAAGTTTGGGATTAATTTTGTTATTTTCGGAAATTTGGATTCTGGTGGCGCAATGGATTCTGGGCAAAAGGGTAGTTCATTATGCGAATAATGCAAATCTTCCGGGTATGTTAAATCGACTTCTAAGACGTATCCTGTTTGTGAATCAGGTGCGATGTTTATATAATCTAAATTTTGAATTTCGATTTCGTCTAGCCATTTAAAGTTCCTTGTGGGTAAATATTGAGACATGGCTGCACCGTATAAATTTGTTGCATCCAAATATAAAATGTAGGAGGTAGGTTTTGAAGCGTCGTATGTGGGTATAAATTTATTATTCGCAATAGCTTTTCTTACACTACACTGACTGACTCCGCCACGAATCCCGTGTTTAAAAAAGTGCACCATATCTAGATCGGTCAGTAACTCAAGATTTATGGATAATGCCTTAAGTGCGGCTGACATCGACAATCCTGGAGCTGTAAAAAATTGGCTCGGGTCAAGACCGTATGTAGATATGCACACATTTCTAAAACTTTCAAACACATCTGTCAAAATTAATACGTCGGATTTTAAATAAATGTCTGAATATTCGCCTAAAGTTTTGCATTTAAATAGATCCCATACCTTCAACGCACGCTTGTAATCATCTTCAGTAATATGCTCGTTTTTTAGTTTATTAAAAAAGCCTTCACGTGATGGCAGCATTGTATCGTCTAATTTTGAAATATGATCCACGTAGTTATACGGGAAGACACCCTTCTGTCGAATAAGTTTAAATTTTTCCTCGTCAGGGAAATATTTACGTACGGCCCTGCATTGTTCGGGCTTTAAATTTTGACTTAATTTATCCAAGCCTGTGGCCATAAATCGAAAACTATCTAAAAACCGTAATTTTAAAAATACCTTCCGTTGTTTCCCATCCTCTTCGATGCTATCCACCAATATATGTTTACTAAAGGAAATATATTTTTCCTTATTTTGGGGGATAACATCAATCTTTTCTTCGTCCGACGCCAATTCTTTAACAAAGAGGTGGGAATCGAACCCGGACATATTATGGAAAAAGATCGGTATGAATGTCGGAATTTTGAAATTTAAATTACATACAGGGTGAGAGGGACCTCGATACAGCCCTGTAAGATGATCATGGTCATGAACACGCATGTCTTCTGTATTAAATGGCTTTTCGCAAATATGGCAATGTGTTGCGGCCTGATGCGCATGCTCTTGTTCAGCAGTTATAGGGATCATGGGTACTATTTTCTTCATAAAGCGATTGTATATTGATTTACAATCAGCATCTAATCGCTTTACAAATTCTTTATGTGCGTCAGGACCTCTATAACATTGATAAATTGAATGCGCGTCATCAAAGTCACATTTAATATAGTAGGCAAACGAGTATGGAACGTGTTTATGCGTGCGTACTGTATATGAGGTATCAGGGTCTCTCTCACTTTGTTCTGTAGGTAGTGGTTCTAAAACTGTTTCGAAATCCGCGTAAACAACAAAAGGTACTTTTAATTTCTTTTCAAAGTTTGTAAATTTAAAAATATTCTCAGGTATCTCTTCACCGTATTTATTCTTTTTCAAATCGGTAGTCGGCACTTTGGCCAAAACGTGTCCGCAATCGTGTTCTTGATGAGCTTTTAACTTCAGCTCGGAATAGAAATACGTTAAACAGCCGTCACATAAATACTTTGTGGCATGACGCGAAGATAATTGCCTTGAGATCAGACGAGATAAACTTCTTATTAAACAGTAATGAGTATTTTCATTATCATCACTGATTACTAACAAATTTACATGTCTTTCATTGCGAGATTTAGTAAAATATAAGGGACCCACGACATCAATACTATTTTTACCATTGTCGTAGTTTCGTTCTAAACCATAGACATTGATAGAAATATTATTCTGCCGTTCAAACTTTGAAATATCTTTCAGTTGTATTGGAAATTCCATACCTGTAAAGTCCAGCTCGTTCTCAAAAGATAAATAGTTCACGACTCTATTTGCATTTTGAGTCCGACCAAGAGGATGTAAGGCTGCCAAGACTGACCACATGAAACATTTTTGATCCGTGTTTTGAATGTTCAAAACAGCTTTCTTTGCTTCAATTTCTTTTGGCAGCGGAAGGTATGATGATGGCGTTAGAGGCTTGATTTTGCTAATTCCTATTTCTAAGTGGAGAAGTTGTTGAAGAGCCCACCCTGTAACAATAGACATATTGTTTTATAACCATTACCAGATACTTAGTATTATTTAACTAAAAAGATTGTAATACTCACCACTGTCCTTTTCCGAGAACTCTGAATATTTGCGGTCTAGGATAGCACTGAACTGCCCAAACAGCTCCTCCAGGTCTGTTACCCCATTTACCATAACATGCCGGGTGTTTAATGATTTCACCTCTATCGACTCGCTCGTTTGCAGGAGGAAGCGGCCGAAAAGCTCCACACCGACTTTAAGCTGTTCATATTTTTGAACTATATTCCCCACCAACCTGATGAATTTTTCCCTAAGATGTTCCAGGAACTGTGGCACATTGGTGGGGTCTTGGCTTGATTTCAGTCGGTAGGTAGCAATCCGGCTTCGGAACGACGTTTTAATTAGTTCAACACCATCCTCCTGCGCCATGCAGCAGTTCTCCCGATGACGTAGGGTCCTTAGGTGAGCGACCCATCGGGAGCTTGGAACGTCCATATTACATTCACTACAATGCTGCATCGATTCATCTGAAATGATATTAATAAATTTTATCTCGGAACCCTGCTGTATTCCTACTAACTAGTTTTCTAAAAATATTTAAAAAAAAAATATTTAAAAAAAAAAAATACTCACCATCTGACGGAGCGAGTCTTGCCCGTTTGGCAATGGCTACTTGCGAGGGGGTGGCTTGTCGTTTAGGGGCTCTATGCATCTCCTTCTGGTGCGTCTGGAGTGCTCTTCTCGAAGGAGCGCTTTCCCCACAGTCTGGACATGTTTTTACAACCTCTCTACAATCCCCATGCCGTTTTAAATTATCTTTCCTAGCGAAGGACCGCTGGCAGTGCTCGCATATAAACATTTTTCCTAAAATCAAACACTTTATAAGTCTATAAGTTCTAATTATTAACACCAAACTATTTTTAATCAATATTTTTTCTAGCTTGTATCGTTGTAACAACGTATCCCCCTGTATACCATTTAATACAATAACTACTTATTTAACTTAATTCCTGCTTGTACCACGAGCTCATAATATAAATCAATACATAAGCCATAACACATTTAACCTATAAGTCTATTTACCTGGTTGTATTTTTATTCACTTTCACTATAGCACCTTATCTGCTTGCCCTACTGTATTCGGATAGTTCTCTAGGTCAACTGTAACTCGCATCCAGCACTGCCGATATTTATAGGCGGGGTTGTAACGCGTCGTTTAGACTTCTAGAATTGTCTATGTATTGCAATTCTCGAAACACATTGCATTAGCTTTTGCTATTGACTTGGCTTGGTCTTGAATATTAATGAGGTACCCGTTTGCTTATCTTATGAATAGTAATTAGGCATGGCGCCGGGTAGACTATGCAGTGGTTTAAAATGATGCATTATATTTTAAAACCCATCATTTTGGGGTTTTTTGTCGGTTTTGTATAGGACCATTCTATTCTTTCTATACCACATATGCTAACTTTTTCAGGTTTAATATTACCCGCGACTTTGGGGCCCCCCTCGTTACCCCGGGCTGGCGGACCGCGTATCGCGCGCTAGCCGCGAATCCCGGAAGCGCGCCGGTGAGGTATTTAGTGCCTATGTAGTTAGTACCCATGGTATTTAGGGCCACTGGTAGTTAGGGCTACTGGTAGTTAGGGCTACTGGTAGTTAGGGCTATTGGTAGTTGGGGCCACTGGTAGTTAGGGCCACTGACAGATGACAGATGACACATGACACATGACAGATGACAGATGACAGCTGACAGGCATGCGCAGTAGGTGTGAGTAAATTGATGCAGAAGGAATCAACTATCTCTACTCCTTTGTACAGGGTCGAGGCTAATAATTCGAGAAACATAAATTGGCCAAAGTCGAACACTTGCAGAATTTGTTCCACTCAGAAATTAGCATAGGAGTACTCAGTCTATCGATCTTTAACCGAAAAATACCCATAGTCGCACCTTTGAAAATTTGTACAGGGTCGAGGCTAATAATTCGAGGAACATAAATTGGCCAAAGTCGAACACTTGCAGAATTTGTTCCACATCGAAATTGGCATAGAAGTGTTTAGTCTATCGAACTTTAACCGAAAAATACCCATAGTCGCACCTTTGAGCCTTTGTACAGGGTCGAAGCTAATAATTCGAGAAAACATAAATTGGCCAAAGTCGAAACCTTGCAGAATTTGTTCCACTCAGAAATTAGCTTAGGAGTACTCAGTCTATCGATCTTTACCCGAAAAATACCCATAGTCGAACCTTTGAGCCTTTGTACAGGGTCGAGGCTAATAATTCGAGAAACATAAATTGGCCAAAGTCGAACACTTGCAGAATTTGTTCCACTCAGAAATTAGCATAGGAGTACTCAGTCTATCGATCTTTACCCGAAAAATACCCATAGTCGAACCTTTGAGCCTTTGTACAGGGTCGAGGCTAATAATTCGAGAAACATAAATTGGCCAAAGTCGAACACTTGCAGAATTTGTTCCACATCGAAATTGGCATAGAAGTGTTTAGTCTATCGAACTTTAACCGAAAAATACCCATAGTCGCACCTTTGAGCCTTTGTACAGGGTCGAGGCTAATAATTCGAGAAACATAAATTGGCCAAAGTCGAACACTTGCAGAATTTGTTCCACTCAGAAATTAGCATAGGAGTACTCAGTCTATCGATCTTTACCCGAAAAATACCCATAGTCGAACCTTTGAGCCTTTGTACAGGGTCGAGGCTAATAATTCGAGAAACATAAATTGGCCAAAGTCGAACACTTGCAGAATTTGTTCCACATCGAAATTGGCATAGAAGTGTTTAGTCTATCGAACTTTAACCGAAAAATACCCATAGTCGAACCTTTGAGCCTTTGTACAGGGTCGAGGCTAATAATTCGAGAAACATAAATTGGCCAAAGTCGAACACTTGCAGAATTTGTTCCACTCAGCAATTAGCATAGGAGTACTCAGTCTATCGATCTTTACCCGAAAAATACCCATAGTCGAACCTTTGAGCCTTTGTACAGGGTCGAGGCTAATAATTCGAGAAACATAAATGGGCCAAAGTCGAACACTTGCAGAATTTGTTCCACATCGAAATTGGCATAGAAGTGTTTAGTCTATCGAACTTTAACCGAAAAATACCCATAGTCGCACCTTTGAACCTTTGTACAGGGTCGAGGCTAATAATTCGAGAAACATAAATTGGCCAAAGTCGAACACTTGCAGAATTTGTTCCACTCAGAAATTAGCATAGGAGTACTCAGTCTATCGATCTTTAACCGAATAATACCCATAGTCGCACCTTTGAGCCTTTGTACAGGGTCGAGGCTAATAATTCGAGAAACATAAATTTGCCAAAGTCGAAACCTTGCAGAATTTGTTCCACTCAGAAATTGGCATAGAAGTGTTTAGTCCATCGAACTTTAACCGAAAAATATAAATAGTCGCACCTTTGAACCTTTGTACAGGGTCGAGGCTAATAATTCGAGAAACATAAATTGGCCAAAGTCGAACACTTGCAGAATTTGTTCCACATCGAAATTCGCATAGAAGTGTTTAGTCTATCGAACTTTAACCGAAAAATACCCATAGTCGCACCTTTGAGCCTTTGTACAGGGTCGAAGCTAATAATTCGAGAAAACATAAATTGGCCAAAGTCGAAACCTTGCAGAGTTTGTTCCACTCAGAAATTATCATAGAAGTGTTTAGTCTATCGACCTTTAACCGAAAAAAAACCCATAGTCGCACCTTGGAGCCTTTGTACAGGGTCGAGGCTAATAATTCGAGAAAACATAAATTTGCCAAAGTCGAAACCTTGCAGAATTTGTTCCACTCAGAAATTGGCATAGAAGTGTTTAGTCCATCGAACTTTAACCGAAAAATATCCATAGTCGCACCTTTGAACCTTTGTACAGGGTCGAGGCTAATAATTCGAGAAACATAAATTGGCCAAAGTCGAACACTTGCAGAATTTGTTCCACATCGAAATTGACATAGAAGTGTTTAGTCTATCGAACTTTAACCGAAAAATACCCATAGTCGCACCTTTGAGCCTTTGTACAGGGTCGAAGCTAATAATTCGAGAAAACATAAATTGGCCAAAGTCGAACACTTGCAGAATTTGTTCCACATCGAAATTGGCATAGAAGTGTTTAGTCTATCGGACTTTAACCGAAAAATATCCATAGTCGCACCTTTGAGCCTTTGTACAGGGTCGAAGCTAATAATTCGGGAAAACATAAATTGGCCAAAGTCGAAACCTTGCAGAATTTGTTCCACTCAGAAATTATCATAGAAGTGTTTAGTCTATCGACCTTTAACCGAAAAAAACCCATAGTCGCACCTTGGAGCCTTTGTACAGGGTCGAGGCTAATAATTCGAGAAAACATAAATTTGCCAAAGTCGAAACCTTGCAGAATTTGTTCCACTCAGAAATTGGCATAGAAGTGTTTAGTCTATCGATCTTTAACCGAAAAATACCCATAGTCGAACCTTTGAGCCTTTGTACAGGGTCGAGGCTAATAATTCGAGAAACAAAAATTGGCCAAAGTCGAACACTTGCAGAATTTGTTCCACTCAGAAATTAGCATAGGAGTACTCAGTCTATCGATCTTTAACCGAATAATACCCATAGTCGCACCTTTGAGCCTTTGTACAGGGTCGAGGCTAATAATTCGAGAAACATAAATTGGCCAAAGTCGAACACTTGCAGAATTTGTTCCACTCAGAAATTAGCATAGGAGTACTCAGTCTATCGAACTTTAACCGAAAAATACCCATAGTCGCACCTTTGAGCCTTTGTACAGGGTCGAAGCTAATAATTCGAGAAAACATAAATTGGCCAAAGTCGAAACCTTGCAGAATTTGTTCCACTCAGAAATTAGCATAGGAGTACTCAGTCTATCGATCTTTACCCGAAAAATACCCATAGTCGAACCTTTGAGCCTTTGTACAGGGTCGAGGCTAATAATTCGAGAAACATAAA
This sequence comes from Barypeithes pellucidus, assembly GCA_963991005.1. Classification (NCBI taxonomy): domain Eukaryota; kingdom Metazoa; phylum Arthropoda; class Insecta; order Coleoptera; family Curculionidae; genus Barypeithes; species Barypeithes pellucidus. Next base: position 40,911 of record CAXDRF010000049.1, read on the forward strand.
TTGGCCAAAGTCGAACACTTGCAGAATTTGTTCCACATCGAAATTCGCATAGAAGTGTTTAGTCTATCGAACTTTAACCGAAAAATACATATAGTCGCACCTTGGAGCCTTTGTACAGGGTCGAGGCTAATAATTCGAGAAAACATAAATTTGACAAAGTCGAAACCTTGCAGAATTTGTTCCACTCAGAAATTGGCATAGAAATGTTTAGTCTATCGATCTTTGACCGAAAAATACCCATAGTAAAACCTTTGAGCCTTTGTACAGGGTCGAGGCTAATAATTCGAGAAACATAAATTGGCCAAAGTCGAACACTTGCAGAATTTGTTCCACTCAGAAATTAGCATAGGAGTACTCAGTCTATCGATCTTTAACCGAATAATACCCATAGTCGCACCTTTGAGCCTTTGTACAGGGTCGAGGCTAATAATTCGAGAAACATAAATTTGACAAAGTCGAAACCTTGCAGAATTTGTTCCACTCAGAAATTGGCATAGAAGAGTTTAGTCTATCGATCTTTAACCGAAAAATACCCATAGTCGAACCTTTGAGCCTTTGTACAGGGTCGAGGCTAATAATTCGAGAAACATAAATTGGCCAAAGTTGAAACCTTGCAGAATTTGTTCCCCTCAGAAATTGGCATAGAAGTGTTTAGTTTAACGATATTTAACTGAAAAATACCCATATCGCACCTTTGAGCCTTTGTACAGGGTCGAGGCTAATAATTCGAGAAACATAAATTGGCCAAAGTCGAACACTTGCAGAATTTGTTCCACTCAGAAATTAGCTTAGGAGTACTCCGTCTATCGATCTTTACCCGAAAAATACCCATAGTCGAACCTTTGAGCCTTTGTACAGGGTCGAGGCTAATAATTCGAGAAACATAAATTTGCCAAAGTCGAAACCTTGCAGAATTTGTTCCACTCAGAAATTGGCATAGAAGTGTTTAGTCTAACGATCTTTAACTGAAAAATACCCATAGTCGCACCTTTGAGCCTTTGTACAGGGTCGAGGCTAATAATTCGAGAAAACATAAATTTGCCAAAGTCGATACCTTGCAGAATTTGTTCCACTCAGAAATTGGCATAGAAGTGTTTAGTCCATCGAACTTTAACCGAAAAATATCCATAGTCCCACCTTTGAACCTTTGTACAGGGTCGAGGCTAATAATTCGAGAAACATAAATTGGCCAAAGTCGAACACTTGCAGAATTTGTTCCACATCGAAATTGACATAGAAGTGTTTAGTCTATCGAACTTTAACCGAAAAATACCCATAGTCGCACCTTTGAGCCTTTGTACAGGGTCGAGGCTAATAATTCGAGAAACATAAATTGGCCAAAGTCGAACACTTGCAGAATTTGTTCCACATCGAAATTCGCATAGAAGTGTTTAGTCTATCGACCTTTAACTGAAAAATACCCATAGTCGCACCTTTGAGCATTTGTACAGGGTCGAGACCAGTTATTCGAGAAAACATAAATTGGCCAAAGTCGAAACCTTGCAGAATTTGTTCCACTCAGAAATTGGAATAGAAGTGTTTAGTCTAACGATCTTTAACTGAAAAATACCCATAGTCGCACCTTTGAGCCTTTGTACAGGGTCGAGACCAGTTATTCGAGAAAACATAAATTGGCCAAAGTCGAAGCCTTGCAGAATTTGTTCCACTCAGAAATTAGCATAGGAGTACTCAGTCTATCGATCTTTAACCGAGAAATTCCCACTGTCGCACCTTTGAAACTATGTACAGGGTCGAGGCTAATAATTCGAGAAAACATAAATTGACCAAAGTCGAAACCTTGCAGAATTTGTTCCACATCGGGATTAGCATAGAAGTGTTTAGTCTATCGACCTTTAACCGAAAAAACCCCATAGTCGCCCCTTTGAGCCTTTGTACAGGGTCGAGGCTAATAATTCGAGAATACATAAATTGGCCAAAGTCGAACACGTGCAGAATTTGTTCCACTCAGAAATTGGATAGAAGTACTCAGTCTATCGATCTTTAACCGAAAAATGCCCATAGTCGCAACTTTGAGCCATTGTACAGGGTCGAGACCAGTTATTCGAGAAAACATAAATTGGCCAAAGTCGAAAAGTGGCAGAATTTGTTCCACTCAGAAATTGGCATAGAAGTGTTTAGTCTAACGATCTTTAACTGAAAAATACCCATAGTCGCACCTTTGAGCTTTTGTACAGGGTCGAGACCAGTTATTCGAGAAAACATAAATTTGCCTAAGTCGAACACTTGCAGAATTTGTTCCACATCGAAATTGGCATAGAAGTGTTTAGTCTATCGATCTTTAAACGAAAAATACCCATAGTCGCACCTTTGAGCCTTTGTACAGGGTCGCGGCTAATAATTCGAGAAAACATAAATTGGCCAAAGTCGAAACCTTGCAGAATTTGTTCCACTCAGAAATTAGCATAGAAGTGTTTAGTCTATCGACCTTTAACCGAAAAATACTCATAGTCGCACCTTTGAGCCTTTGTACAGGGTCGAGGCTAATAATTCGAAAAATATAAATTGGCCAAAGTCGAACACGTGCAAAATTTGTTCCACTCAGAAATTAGCATAGGAGTGCTCAGTCTATCGATCTTTAACCGAAAAATACCCATAGTCGCACCTTTGAACCTTTGTACAGGGTCGAGGCTAATAATTCGAGAAAACATAAATTGGCCAAAGTCGAAACCTTGCGGAATTTGTTCCACATCGGGATTAGCATAGAAGTGTTTAGTCTATCGACCTTTAACCGAAAAAAACCCATAGTCGCACCTTTGAACCTTAGTACAGGGTCGAGGCTAATAATTCGAGAAAACATAAATTGGCCAAAGTAGAAACCTTGCGGAATTTGTTCCACATCGGGATTAGCATAGAAGTGTTTAGTCTATCGACCTTTAACCGAAAAATACCCATAGACTCACCTTTGAGCCTTTGTACAGGGTCGCGGCTAATAATTCGAGAAAACATAAATTGACCAAAGTCGAAACCTTGCAGAATTTGTTCCACATCGGGATTAGCATGGAAGTGTTTAGTCTATCGACCTTTAACCGAAAAAAACCCATAGTCGCCCCTTTGAGCCTTTGTACAGGGTCGAGGCTAATAATTCGAGAATACATAAATTGGCCAAAGTCGAACACGTGCAGAATTTGTTCCACTCAGAAATTGGATAGAAGTACTCAGTCTATCGATCTTTAACCGAAAAATGCCCATAGTCGCAACTTTGAGCCATTGTACAGGGTCGAGACCAGTTATTCGAGAAAACATAAATTGGCCAAAGTCGAAAAGTGGCAGAATTTGTTCCACTCAGAAATTGGCATAGAAGTGTTTAGTCTAACGATCTTTAACTGAAAAATACCCATAGTCGCACCTTTGAGCTTTTGTACATGGTCGAGACCAGTTATTCGAGAAAACATAAATTTGCCTAAGTCGAACACTTGCAGAATTTGTTCCACATCGAAATTGGCATAGAAGTGTTTAGTCTATCGATCTTTAAACGAAAAATACCCATAGTCGCACCTTTGAGCCTTTGTACAGGGTCGCGGCTAATAATTCGAGAAAACATAAATTGGCCAAAGTCGAAACCTTGCAGAATTTTTTCCACTCAGAAATTAGCATAGAAGTTTTTAGTCTATCGACCTTTAACCGAAAAATACTCATAGTCGCACCTTTGAGCCTTTGTACAGGGTCGAGGCTAATAATTCGAAAAATATAAATTGGCCAAAGTCGAACACGTGCAGAATTTGTTCCACACAGAAATTAGCATAGGAGTACTCAGTCTATCGATCTTTAACCGAAAAATACCCATAGTCGCACCTTTGAACTTTTGTACAGGGTCGAGGCTAATAATTCGAGAAAACATAAATTGGCCAAAGTCGAAACCTTGCGGAATTTGTTCCACATCGGGATTAGCATAGAAGTGTTTAGTCTATCGACCTTTAACCGAAAAAAACTCATAGTCGCACCTTTGAGCCTTTGTACAGGGTCGAGGCTAATAATTCGAAAAATATAAATTGGCCAAAGTCGAACACGTGCAGAATTTGTTCCACACAGAAATTAGCATAGGAGTACTCAGTCTATCGATCTTTAACCGAAAAATACCCATAGTCGCACCTTTGAACCTTTGTACAGGGTCGAGGCTAATAATTCGAGAAAACATAAATTGGCCAAAGTCGAAACCTTGCAGAATTTGTTCCACTCAGAAATTAGCATAGAAGTGTTTAGTCTATCGACCTTTAACCGAAAAATACCCATAGTCGCACCTTTGAGCCTTTGTACAGGGTCGAGACCAGTTATTCGAGAAAACATAAATTGGCCAAAGTCGAAACCTTGCAGAATTTGTTCCACTCAGAAATTGGCATAGGAGTATTTAGTCTATCGATCTTTAACTGAAAAATACCCATAGTCGCACCTTTGAGCCTTTGTACTTGGTCGAGGCTAATAATTCGAGAGAACATAAATTGGCCAAAGTCGAAACCTTGCGGAATTTGTTCCACATCGGTATTAGCATAGAAGTGTTTAGTCTATCGACCTTTAACCGAAAAATACCCATAGTCGCACCTTTGAGCCTTTGTACAGGGTCGAGGCTAATAATTCGAAAAATATAAATTGGCCAAAGTCGAACACTTGCAGAATTTGTTCCACTCAGAAATTAGCATAGGAGTATTCAGTCTATCGACCTTTAACTGAAAAATACCCATAGTCGCACCTTTGAGCCTTTGTACAGGGTCGCGGCTAATAATTCGAGAAAACATAAATTGGCCAAAGTCGAAACCTTGCAGAATTTGTTCCACTCAGAAATTAGCATAGAAGTGTTTAGTCTATCGACCTTTAACCGAAAAATACCCATAGTCGCACCTTTGAGCCTTTGTACAGGGTCGAGGCTAATAATTCGAAAAATATAAATTGGCCAAAGTCGAACACTTGCAGAATTTGTTCCACTCAGAAATTAGCATAGGAGTATTCAGTCTATCGACCTTTAACTGAAAAATACCCATAGTCGCACCTTTGAGCATTTGTACAGGGTCGAGACCAGTTATTCGAGAAAACTTAAACTGGCCAAAGTCGAAACCTTGCAGAATTTGTTCCACTCAGAAATTGGAATAGAAGTGTTTAGTCTAACGATCTTTAACTGAAAAATACCCATAGTCGCACCTTTGAGCCTTTGTACAGGGTCGAGACCAGTTATTCGAGAAAACATAAATTGGCCAAAGTCGAAGCCTTGCAGAATTTGTTCCACTCAGAAATTGGCATAGAAGTGTTTAGTCTAACGATCTTTAACTGAAAAATACCCATAGTCGCACCTTTGAGCCTTTGTACAGGGTCGCGGCTAATAATTCGAGAAAACATAAATTGGCCAAAGTCGAACACGTGCAGAATTTGTTCCACTCCGAAATTAGCATAGGAGTACTCAGTCTATCGATCTTTAACCGAAAAATACCCATAGTCGCACCTTTGAACCTTTGTACAGGGTCGAGGCTAATAATTCGAGAAAACATAAATTGGCCAAAGTAGAAACCTTGCGGAATTTGTTCCACATCGGGATTAGCATAGAAGTGTTTAGTCTATCGACCTTTAACCGAAAAATACCCATAGACTCACCTTTGAGCCTTTGTACAGGGTCGCGGCTAATAATTCGAGAAAACATAAATTGGCCAAAGTCGAAACCTTGCAGAATTTGTTCCACTCAGAAATTAGCATAGAAGTGTTTAGTCTATCGACCTTTAACCGAAAAATACCCATAGTCGCACCTTTGAGCCTTTGTACAGGGTCGCGGCTAATAATTCGAGAAAACATAAATTGGCCAAAGTCGAAACCTTGCAGAATTTGTTCCACTCAGAAATTAGCATAGAAGTGTTTAGTCTATCGACCTTTAACCGAAAAATACTCATAGTCGCACCTTTGAGCCTTTGTACAGGGTCGAGGCTAATAATTCGAAAAATATAAATTGGCCAAAGTCGAACACGCGCAGAATTTGTTCCACTCAGAAATTAGCATAGGAGTACTCAGTCTATCGATCTTTAACCGAAAAATACCCATAGTATTTTGAACCTTTGTACAGGGTCGAGGCTAATAATTCGAGAAAACATAAATTGGCCAAAGTCGAAACCTTGCGGAATTTGTTCCACATCGGGATTAGCATAGAAGTGTTTAGTCTATCGACCTTTAACCGAAAAATACTCATAGTCGCACCTTTGAGCCTTTGTACAGGGTCGAGGCTAATAATTCGAAAAATATAAATTGGCCAAAGTCGAACACGTGCAGAATTTGTTCCACTCAGAAATTAGCATAGGAGTACTCAGTCTATCGATCTTTAACCGAAAAATACCCATAGTCGCACCTTTGAACCTTTGTACAGGGTCGAGGCTAATAATTCGAGAAAACATAAATTGGTCAAAGTAGAAACCTTGCGGAATTTGTTCCACATCGGGATTAGCATAGAAGTGTTTAGTCTATCGACCTTTAACCGAAAAATACCCATAGACTCACCTTTGAGCCTTTGTACAGGGTCGCGGCTAATAATTCGAGAAAACATAAATTGGCCAAAGTCGAAACCTTGCAGAATTTGTTCCACTCAGAAATTAGCATAGAAGTGTTTAGTCTATCGACCTTTAACCGAAAAATACCCATAGTCGCACCTCTGAGCCTTTGTACAGGGTCGCGGCTAATAATTCGAGAAAACATAAATTGGCCAAAGTCGAAACCTTGCAGAATTTGTTCCACTCAGAAATTAGCATAGAAGTGTTTAGTCTATCGACCTTTAACCGAAAAATACTCATAGTCGCACCTTTGAGCCTTTGTACAGGGTCGAGGCTAATAATTCGAAAAATATAAATTGGCCAAAGTCGAAACCTTGCGGAATTTGTTCCACATCGGGATTAGCATAGAAGTGTTTAGTCTATCGACCTTTAACCGAAAAAAACCCATAGTCGCACCTTTGAACCTTTGTACAGGGTCGAGGCTAATAATTCGAGAAAACATAAATTGGCCAAAGTAGAAACCTTGCGGAATTTGTTCCACATCGGAATTAGCATAGAAGTGTTTAGTCTATCGACCTTTAACCGAAAAATACCCATAGACTCACCTTTGAGCCTTTGTACAGGGTCGCGGCTAATAATTCGAGAAAACATAAATTGGCCAAAGTAGAAACCTTGCGGAATTTGTTCCACATCGGGATTAGCATAGAAGTGTTTAGTCTATCGACCTTTAACCGAAAAATACCCATAGACTCACCTTTGAGCCTTTGTACAGGGTCGCGGCTAATAATTCGAGAAAACATAAATTGGCCAAAGTCGAAACCTTGCAGAATTTGTTCCACTCAGAAATTAGCATAGAAGTGTTTAGTCTATCGACCTTTAACCGAAAAATACCCATAGTCGCACCTTTGAGCCTTTGTACAGGGTCGCGGCTAATAATTCGAGAAAACATAAATTGGCCAAAGTCGAAACCTTGCAGAATTTGTTCCACTCAGAAATTAGCATAGAAGTGTTTAGTCTATCGACCTTTAACCGAAAAATACTCATAGTCGCACCTTTGAGCCTTTGTACAGGGTCGAGGCTAATAATTCGAAAAATATAAATTGGCCAAAGTCGAACACGTGCAGAATTTGTTCCACTCAGAAATTAGCATAGGAGTACTCAGTCTATCGATCTTTAACCGAAAAATACCCATAGTCGCACCTTTGAACCTTTGTACAGGGTCGAGGCTAATAATTCGAGAAAACATAAATTGGCCAAAGTAGAAACCTTGCGGAATTTGTTCCACATCGGGATTAGCATAGAAGTGTTTAGTCTATCGACCTTTAACCGAAAAATACCCATAGACTCACCTTTGAGCCTTTGTACAGGGTCGCGGCTAATAATTCGAGAAAACATAAATTGGCCAAAGTCGAAACCTTGCAGAATTTGTTCCACTCAGAAATTAGCATAGAAGTGTTTAGTAGTCTATCGACCTTTAACCGAAAAATACCCATAGTCGCACCTTTGAGCCTTTGTACAGGGTCGCGGCTAATAATTCGAGAAAACATAAATTGGCCAAAGTCGAAACCTTGCAGAATTTGTTCCACTCAGAAATTAGCATAGAAGTGTTTAGTCTATCGACCTTTAACCGAAAAATACCCATAGTCGCACCTTTGAGCATTTGTACAGGGTCGAGACCAGTTATTCGAGAAAACATAAACTGGCCAAAGTCGAAACCTTGCAGAATTTGTTCCACTCAGAAATTGGAATAGAAGTGTTTAGTCTAACGATCTTTAACTGAAAAATACCCATAGTCGCACCTTTGAGCCTTTGTACAGGGTCGAGACCAGTTATTCGAGAAAACATAAATTGGCCAAAGTCGAAGCCTTGCAGAATTTGTTCCACTCAGAAATTGGCATAGAAGTGTTTAGTTTAACGATCTTTAACTGAAAAATACCCATAGTCGCACCTTTGAGCTTTTGTACAGGGTCGAGACCAGTTATTCGAGAAAACATAAATTTGCCTAAGTCGAACACTTGCAGAATTTGTTCCACATCGAAATTGGCATAGAAGTGTTTAGTCTATCGATCTTTAAACGAAAAATACCCATAGTCGCACCTTTGAGCCTTTGTACAGGGTCGCGGCTAATAATTCGAGAAAACATAAATTGGCCAAAGTCGAAACCTTGCAGAATTTGTTCCACTCAGAAATTAGCATAGAAGTGTTTAGTCTATCGACCTTTAACCGAAAAATACTCATAGTCGCACCTTTGAGCCTTTGTACAGGGTCGAGGCTAATAATTCGAAAAATATAAATTGGCCAAAGTCGAACACGTGCAGAATTTGTTCCACTCAGAAATTAGCATAGGAGTACTCAGTCTATCGATCTTTAACCGAAAAATACCCATAGTCGCACCTTTGAACCTTTGTACAGGGTCGAGGCTAATAATTCGAGAAAACATAAATTGGCCAAAGTAGAAACCTTGCGGAATTTGTTCCACATCGGGATTAGCATAGAAGTGTTTAGTCTATCGACCTTTAACCGAAAAATACCCATAGACTCACCTTTGAGCCTTTGTACAGGGTCGCGGCTAATAATTCGAGAAAACATAAATTGGCCAAAGTTGAAACCTTGCAGAATTTGTTCCACTCAGAAATTAGCATAGAAGTGTTTAGTAGTCTATCGACCTTTAACCGAAAAATACCCATAGTCGCACCTTTGAGCCTTTGTACAGGGTCGCGGCTAATAATTCGAGAAAACATAAATTGGCCAAAGTCGAAACTTTGCAGAAATTGTTCCACTCAGAAATTAGCATAGAAGTGTTTAGTCTATCGACCTTTAACCGAAAAATACTCATAGTCGCACCTTTGAGCCTTTGTACAGGGTCGAGTCTAATAATTCGAAAAATATAAATTGGCCAAAGTCGAACACGTGCAGAATTTGTTCCACTCAGAAATTAGCATAGGAGTACTCAGTCTATCGATCTTTAACCGAAAAATACCCATAGTCGCACCTTTGAACCTTTGTACAGGGTCGAGGCTAATAATTCGAGAAAACATAAATTGGCCAAAGTCGAAACCTTGCGGAATTTGTTCCACATCGGGATTAGCATAGAAGTGTTTAGTCTATCGACCTTTAACCGAAAAAAACCCATAGTCGCACCTTTGAACCTTTGTACAGGGTCGAGGCTAATAATTCGAGAAAACATAAATTGGCCAAAGTAGAAACCTTGCGGAATTTGTTCCACATCGGGATTAGCATAGAAGTGTTTAGTCTATCGACCTTTAACCGAAAAATACCCATAGACTCACCTTTGAGCCTTTGTACAGGGTCGCGGCTAATAATTCGAGAAAACATAAATTGGCCAAAGTTGAAACCTTGCAGAATTTGTTCCACTCAGAAATTAGCATAGAAGTGTTTAGTAGTCTATCGACCTTTAACCGAAAAATACCCATAGTCGCACCTTTGAGCCTTTGTACAGGGTCGCGGCTAATAATTCGAGAAAACATAAATTGGCCAAAGTCGAAACTTTGCAGAATTTGTTCCACTCAGAAATTAGCATAGAAGTGTTTAGTCTATCGACCTTTAACCGAAAAATACTCATAGTCGCACCTTTGAGCCTTTGTACAGGGTCGAGTCTAATAATTCGAAAAATATAAATTGGCCAAAGTCGAACACGTGCAGAATTTGTTCCACTCAGAAATTAGCATAGGAGTACTCAGTCTATCGATCTTTAACCGAAAAATACCCATAGTCGCACCTTTGAACCTTTGTACAGGGTCGAGGCTAATAATTCGAGAAAACATAAATTGGCCAAAGTCGAAACCTTGCGGAATTTGTTCCACATCGGGATTAGCATAGAAGTGTTTAGTCTATCGACCTTTAACCGAAAAAAACCCATAGTCGCACCTTTGAACCTTTGTACAGGGTCGAGGATAATAATTCGAGAAAACATAAATTGGCCAAAGTAGAAACCTTGCGGAATTTGTTCCACATCGGAATTAGCATAGAAGTGTTTAGTCTATCGACCTTTAACCGAAAAATACCCATAGACTCACCTTTGAGCCTTTGTACAGGGTCGCGGCTAATAATTCGAGAAAACATAAATTGGCCAAAGTCGAAACCTTGCGGAATTTGTTCTACATCGGAATTAGCATAGAAGTGTTTAGTCTATCGACCTTTAACCGAAAAAAACCCATAGTCGGACCTTTGAACCTTTGTACTGGGTCGAGGCTAATAATTCGAGGAAACATAAATTGGCCAAAGTAGAAACCTTGCGGAATTTGTTCCACATCGGGATTAGCATAGAAGTGTTTAGTCTATCGACCTTTAACCGAAAAATACCCATAGACTCACCTTTGAGCCTTTGTACAGGGTCGCGGCTAATAATTCGAGAAAACATAAATTGGCCAAAGTCGAAACCTTGCAGAATTTGTTCCACTCAGAAATTAGCATAGAAGTGTTTAGTCTATCGACCTTTAACCGAAAAATACCCATAGTCGCACCTTTGAGCCTTTGTACAGGGTCGAGGCTAATAATTCGAAAAATATAAATTGGAAAAAGTCGAACACTTGCAGAATTTGTTCCACTCAGAAATTAGCATAGGAGTATTCAGTCTATCGACCTTTAACTGAAAAATACCCATAGTCGCACCTTTGAGCATTTGTACAGGGTCGAGACCAGTTATTCGAGAAAACATAAATTGGCCAAAGTCGAAACCTTGCAGAATTTGTTCCACTCAGAAATTGGAATAGAAGTGTTTAGTCTAACGATCTTTAACTGAAAAATACCCATAGTCGCACCTTTGAGCCTTTGTACAGGGTCGAGACCAGTTATTCGAGAAAACATAAATTGGCCAAAGTCGAAGCCTTGCAGAATTTGTTCCACTCAGAATTTTTAATAAAATAAAAAATAGTAAATATTAGAATAAAAAATAATAAATATTAGAATAAAAAATAATAAATATTAAAATAAAAATAGTGAATATTAAAATAAAAAATAATAAATATTAGAATAAAAAATAATAAATATTAAAATAAAAAATAATAAATATTAGAATAAAAAATAGTAAATATTAAAATAAGAAATAATAAATATTAGAATAAATAATAGTAAATATTAAAATAAAAAATAATAAATATTAGACTAAAAAATAGTAAATATTAGAATAGAAAATAATAAATATTAAAATAAAAAATAGAAACTATTAGAATAAAAAATAGTAAATATTAAAATAAAAAATAGTAAATATTAGAATAAAAAATAATAAAAAATAATAAATATTAAAATAAAAAATAGTAAATATTAAAATAAAAAATAATAAATATTAGAATAAAAAATAATAAATAATAGAATAAAAAATAATAAATATTAAAATAAAAAATAATAAATATTAAAATAAAAAATAGAAACTATTAGAATAAAAAATAGTAAATATTAAAATAAAAAATAGTAAAATTAGAATAAAAAATAATAAATATTAGAATAAAAAATAATAAATATTAAAATAAAAATAGCGAGGTCTTTGAAAAAAAGATTTTTGGAAAATATTTGGAAAATAAATTTTTTAAAAATTTCTTGAAAAAATAGTTTTTTTAAGATTTTTTGGAAAAACAATTTTTTTCGATAATTTTAATAAATCTGAAAAAAAAGATTTTTTGAAAAATAATTTTTTAAACATTTCTTGGAAAAAATAATTTTTTTAAATATTTTTTGGAAATTTCTTAATTTTTTATTACAAATATTTATTTTCTAAAAAATAATTTTTTCGGACAAAATTTTGAAAAATAACATCTTTGGAGAAAAAAGATTTTTCCATCGGCCCTACCCCGACGCATGACCGGCCACCGTTGGATCGAATAAAAGCCGCTCGAAGCGAAACTTACGTTTTTAACCTTTAACGCATTAACTTAAATACAAGTTTAAAAATTTAAATAACGATCGTCTGAAGTGTATATAAGTAATTTTAGAAGTCACGCAAAATATAAATAAATCCCCAACAGAATGCATATAATATTATATTGCATATTGCAATCATAGGACCACGGAGATGACGTCACGTCACAAGACAGCGCTTTGTCCTTGTTTTCTAGGAGTTGTTGATTGTACTCGTCGCGATAATTTTGAACAAACCCGAACAAACCCGAACAAACCCGAACAAACCCGACAAACCCGAACAAACCCTTTAAAAAATTTATTTTTTCCAAGGAATGTTTAAAAAATTAATTTTCGAAATATTTTCCAAAAATCTTTTTTTCTTCAAAGATTTTTTTTTTAAATTATCGAAAAGAATATTTTTTCAAAAAATATTTAAAAAAATTATTTTTTCCAAGAAATGTTTAAAAAATTATTTTTCAAAATCTTTTTTTTTCCATAGATTTTATAAAATTATCGAAAAAAATTATTTTTCCAAAAAATCTTAAAAAATTATTTTTTCCAAGGAATGTTTAAAAATTATTTTTCGAAATATTTTCCAAAAATCTTTTTTCTCCAAAGATTTTATTTTTCAAAATTTTATCAAAAGAATATTTTTTCAAAAAAATCTTTAAAAAATTATTTTTCCAAGAAATGTTTCAAAAAATCTTTTTTTCCAAAGATTTTACTTCTATCAAAATTTTCTCCAAAAAAAATATTTTTTAGAAAATAAATTTTTGTTAAAAAAATTTTTTTCGATAATTTTGAACAAACCCAAACCCGAACAAACCCGACAAACCCGAACAAACCCGAACAAGCCCGACAAACCCGAACAAACCCTTTAAAAAATGTATTTTTTCCAAGGACTGTTTAAAAAATTAATTTTCGAAATATTTTCCAAAAATCTTTTTTTCTTCAAAGATTTTATAAAATTATCGCAAAAAACTGTTTTCCAAAAAATCTTAAATTATTTTTTCCAAGGAATGTTTAAAAATTATTTTTCGAAATATTTTCCAATAATCTTTTTCCTCCAAAGATTTTATTTTTCAAAAGAATATTTTTTCCAAAAAATCTTTAAAAAATTATTTTCCAAAAAAACTTTTTTTCCAAAAAATTATAATAATAAATATTAAAATAAAAAATAGTAAATAATAAAATAAAAAAATAGTAAATATTAGAATAAAAAATAATAAATATTAAAATAAAAAATAATAAATATTAAAATAAAAAATAGTAAATATTAGAATAAAAAATAATAAATATAGAATAAAAAATAATAAATATTAAAATAAGAAATAGCAAATAATAAAATAAAAAATAGTAAATATTAGAATAAAAAATAATAAATATTAAAATTAAAAATAATAAATATTAAAATGAAAAATAATAAATATTAGAATAAAAAATAATAAATATTGAAATAAAAAATAGTAAATATTAAAATAAAAAATAGTAAATATTAAAATAAAAAATAGTAAATATTAGAATAAAAAATATTAAATATTAAAATAAAAAATAGTAAATATTAGAATAAATAATAATAAATATTAAAATAAAAAATAATAAATATTAGAATAAAAAATATTAAATATTAAAATAAAAAATAGTAAAATTAGAATGAAAAATAGTAAATATTAAAATAAAAAATAATAAATATTAGAATAAAAAATTATAAATATTAAAATAAAAATAGTAAATATTAAAATAACAAATAGTAAATATTAAAATAAAAAATAGTAAATATTAAAATAAAAAATAGTAAATATTAAAATAAAAAATAGTAAATATTAGAATAAAAAATAATAAATATTAAAATAAAAAATAATAAATATTAAAAAAATAAAAAATAGTAAATATTAAAATAAAAAATAATAAATATTAAAATAAAAAATAGTAAATATTTAAATAAAAAATAATAAATATTAGAATAAAAAATAATAAATATTAGAATAAAAAATAATAAATATTAAAATAAAAATAGTAAATATTTAAATAAAAAATAATAAATATTAGAATAAAAAATAATAAATATTTAAATAAAAAATAGTAAATATTAAAATAACAAATAGTAAATATTAAAATAAAAAATAGTAAATATTTAAATAAAAAATAATAAATATTAGAATAAAAAATAATAAATATTAGAATTAAAAATAATAAATATTAAAATAAAAACAGTAAATATTTAAATAAAAAATAATAAATATTAAAATAAAAAATAATAAATATTAGAATAAAGAATAATAAATATTAGAATAAAAAATAATAAATATTAAAATAAAAAAGTGTTTAGTCTATCGATCTTTAACCGAAAAAAACCCATAGTCGCACCTTTGAGCCTTTGTACAGGGTCGAGGCTATTAATTCGAGAAAACATAAATTGGCCAAAGTCGAAGCCTTGCAGAATTTGTTCCACTCAGAAATTAGCATAGGAGTACTCAGTCTATCGATCTTTAACCGAGAAATTCCCACTGTCGCACCTTTGAAACTATGTACAGGGTCGAGGCTAATAATTCGAGAAAACATAAAGTGGCCAAAGTCGAACACTTGCAGAATTTGTTCCACTCAGAAATTAGCATAGGAGTATTCAGTCTATCGACTAACTGAAAAATACCCATAGTCGCACCTTTGAGCCTTTGTACAGGGTCGAGGCTAATAATTCGAGAAACATAAATTGGCCAAAGTCGAACACTTGCAGAATTTGTTCCACATCGAAATTGGCATAGAAGTGTTTAGTAGTAGGGTTGAAACTATCATTGAGCTCCTCACGTCGCGACGCCTTCGACGCCGTCCCAGGGTTAAGCAGGTGTACAATAAGCACACGTGTGCTCTTCGTTATTTTGTCCTTGTTTTTTATGCACCCACGCCTGACCTTAAAACAGCAGGTGTGCTTTATTTGTTTCTTCTTTTTTATAGTACACAGGTGTTAAATTTTACCTTGACATTGCATCCCCATATGATTTTTATACTCCCACGTTCCTTTCCAGGGACCCCATAAAATAGAAAAATCTGTTTTTTATTTAAATTGGCTCTGTAACCTTGTTCACATACGTGGTTAGTTGTTTCTTATGATTTTACCTTGACATTGGATCCCCTATGATTTTTTAATACTCTCACGTTCCTTTCTAGAAACCCCATAAAATAATAAAGCTGTTTTTTTATTTTAATTGACCTTGTATTCGATTCACACACAGGAAGAAGATCCAGTGCAGCTATATTTTTTTTTTTAATAATCCTTACTAGTTCACTTGTGCTACGTTATTTTACTCCCCTTTCCACATTCAATTGATACTTATTAACCTTGAATATTTGCATAAATACGATGCCATTTTGTTACCACCTTCAAAGTCACACTAGCATTGACGCTACCAATATCTGCCGCCTTGAAAGATAAATAAATAAAGTAAATAGAAATATTTTATTTGTGCTTGTGTTGTGTTTCCTGAAAGTGTCTATTAAAGGTAAATAATTGTTTTATTGCATATTTCAACAATAACAATGAGCATTTCACAGCAGACCTTGAGTGAAATTAATAATATGATAAATAAAGATTTTGAATTTCCTGAGCGCAGGAAGTTATCAACCTTGGGGGTGGGAATGGGTTATATTATTAAAAAAATGACTCCGACAACAACGCGCTTTGGGAAAACTATTGTTGCTACCTTATATGATCAACGGAATGATGTTACATTTCAAACATTTCTGCCGAAACGTGTATCTGATGCATTTACTCAGATTTTCATCGACGATATGAATATGTCAGGTGAGAAATATACTTTGACATATATGGGCCAGAGTTCAAATGCATCACCAGGGGGTAATACGCGCGCGTTAATAAATTTTGGTTGTTCAGAATAAATCATTTTTTAAATTGAAATCTTCTATTGTTTATCATATTATTATTATTTAAGTATTAGTTGGATATGTAATAGAATAGTTTTTGATAGCACACGTGTGAAGCATATACATAAGCAATAAAAATATTCTCTATTATTTAAGATGTGTGACGAATTTATTAAAAGAGAAAACCAAGATTCCTATGTGCATAATTTGATATTAAACCTACGACAAATGGCTGAAGATATTTTAAACTTTGAAAAAGATGATGGGTTCGATATGGATTCGCAACGAAAATACATGAGGGAAGCAATGGATTTTCTATCTGGAGCCCATTGTTGTGAAAGATTCCTATATGGTACCATATGTGAGGATCAATTCTGTTTTGAAATGGTTGAACAAAATCTGGGACACTTCTTGGTGGAAATTCCACATTTAAACATTAATTTATTGGAATATTATGGTTTGATTCCCCATGAGGATGGTGTCAATGATGGCGATGAAGAAGATAGTGGTTGCGAGAATGGGAATGGAGACAATAATGGCAGATTATTTACTTCCAATGATGACATTGATGAGCGTATTATGTATAAAAATTTGAAATTGTAAATTATATGTATTACAATGACTAAAAAAAAAGTATAAATAAATTATGTTTAGCTACATATTGTTTTATTCCCCCCTAATACACTATATAAAATTAATTTGATATAAGTAGGTAATATTTAAAAAAATTGATTGAAACATGGGTCGTGTTAACAGCAACAACACAATTGATAAATTTGGTCGTCAGAGGGTAAATACATCAGTGCAATTATTACGGGGTTTACCTGGACTTGGTTTTAAACTCACATCTGACGGTCAATATGACATCGAGGGGAAATGTTTGTGTAATGTAGCAAAACCTACCAAAGATGATGATGCGGCCACTCGACTATATGTGCTTGAGGAAATTTCCGACGTACGAAAGCAAATATATAAAATAATCAATGAGGAAATTTCGACACATTTTACCAAACTACAAAACGAATTTGAAGAAAGCTATAATAAACGTTTATTAGCCACTCTTGATCGAATAATCAATAATGAATTTGTGCCACATATACATAAACTACAAAATGAATTTGAAGAACGCTATAATAATCGCTTGACCAAGTTTGATAGGCGACTTGTTGACCTTGAGAACCAACCTCAGCTATCAGATATTCCATTGTATTCTGGTGGTACAATTGCATCGTCTTAGACATACATCATTCCAAGACCAGAAATGTTTACACAAGGATGAATTGTGTAAATTTAATTTTATGCCTTAAGTTGTATAATACAAGTATAAAATTAAAAAAAAAATAAAAATTATATTTTATCTGTGTTTTATTTTAATTGTCCCTGCAATTCACGTATAACAAAACGTGGCTTTATTATGTTATATGACCTTGAATATGTGCAGATGGACGATAATGAGGTGTGCTTATGTGGGCGGGTGTTTTTATGACCTTAACCATATACACTTGAGTGGGGTAGTTTCTATGACCCTGACATTGAATTCAGTTTGTTATAAAAAGGTGGGAGGAGGAGTTGAATATTTCAGTATTTACTTATCAATCGTCTGCGTAGAAGTTCCCATTGCTCATCATCATAATGAATAATTACGTGTGTGAACACTGTGGTAGATCATTTACACGGAGTTACAATATGTTGCGACACAAAAAAGATTCGTGTAGATTTAGATTCGCAAATGTGGGTAAAGGTAAACGGTGTAGACTAGATGGTAGCGCTTCACCACCACCAAGTGTGCAAACTTGTGCTGCATGTAATATTACTGTAGCAGCAAATCATATGGCGGCCCATCAAAGAACATTACAACATAAGAATAATACTTGCAGACCATTTTCTCAAGGTGTTCAAATTATTGACAGTGCATTTAAAAACAGAATAATTACCTACCGTGTAAATAGTGGTAACGAGCATATAGACTTTACAGCATTCTTCGATGAAATAAGATCGAAAGTGTTGGATTTAATAAAGGAGTTGTTGGTAGTGCATCAATCATTAAAAATAAACGCGGTTGTGGTGGGACGATATATTTTACCCTCACAAGACATTATAAGTGATAAATCGTTTAATACGTCAAATGAGGTAGTTGTTGCTGGCAGCGATTTGAATATGGTGTATGGAATATTTACTGAAGCAATGAAAACCCAGTCAACTGAATTTCAAGAAAAAGATTCAGGTATGTTAAGCAAACGATGTTGTAGTGTATTATTGAAGAGAGAGAGAGTATTAATTTTGTGAATGTTTGACCGTATTGTTGAAGAGAGTATTAATTTTGTAATCTCTTTATAGGATGGGCGTTAGAGAGAATTCTCTACCTCGAGTTAAATGTTAACAAGTACAAACCGTTTGGAGGGTCATCGTACATCACAATACCACGACCAATTCAAGCCAAGAGGGCTGTCATCAATGTCATCAATCAAGATGAGTGTTGTTTTGCATGGGCTATAGTGTCAGCATTGTTTCCAACTGATGGACAGCCATCACAGATATCATCCTATCCTCATTATTCTAGTGTGCTTAATTTAACAGGTATGGATTTTCCAGTTAAGCTCCGTGATATAAATAAATTTGAAGAAATTAATAATATTTCAGTGAATGTATATGGCTTGGAATCTATATTTGAGGCCAACAAATTAAGATATGAAGTCGTTGGTCCGCTATATTATTCGGGGAAAAAACGCATAAATCATGTTAATTTGTTGCTTATAACTAAAGATTGCGATGTAAAAGACGATAATATACATAATTGTAATGCAAGTTGCTCAAAAAGTCATTATTGTTGGATTAAAGATTTATCGCGTTTAGTGTCTAGTCAAATATCAAAAAGTCATGATAAAATGTACTTTTGTGATGGTTGTTTAACCTATTTTAGTCCGAGAGATAGGTTAGCAGCACATCAACAATATGACTGCAGCCATATATATTCACTGACTCCCTCAGTAGATTTCAAAATAGATAAATTTGGAAAAAGTGTACCTGAAAACATTTTAAAGTTTGAAAATATTGAGAAACAAATGCGAGTTCCTTTTGTAGTGTATGCAGACTTTGAATCTATTTTAAAACCAGTTATAAATGTGGAACCAAACCCCCAAAATTCTTATACAATGCAAAGCTTTAAACATGAGCCATACTCTTTTTCGTATTTAATTAAATGCTCTTTTGACGATTCAATTTCTAAGTTTGAATTATATCGGGGGGCTGATGCGGCCCAAGTTTTTGTTTCGCGAATTGAAAGCGATTTAAGGTTTTTATATAATACATATTTAAAGGATATAACAAAAATGAAAAGCTTAACAGCTCAGCAGAAGGAAGAGTTCGCAAATGCTAAGATTTGTGGCATATGTGAAGGTCATATAACTGATACAGATGTGAAAGTAAGAGACCACTGTCACATAACGGGTGAAAAAAGATTTGGTGCCGCACATTCTATTTGTAATTTAAATTATAAATTACCCAATTTTATTCCAATAATTTTTCACAATTTGAGTGGTTACGATAGCCATCTTTTCATAAAAGAATTGTGTAAACATGGGGATAAAATTGATGTAATAGCCCAAAGTAAAGAAAAGTACGTGTCGTTCACAAAGAGCATTTACGTGCATGATTATGTTGAGAAACTTACTGGTATCACTAAACGTAAATATTTAAAGTTACGATTTATTGATAGCTTTAAATTCTTATCATCATCATTGGAAAATTTGGGCAACGGGTTAGATATTACCGAATTTAGAGAAACAAGAAAACATTTTCCCAATACTAATGAATTTAATATGATGCGCAGAAAAGGTGTTTTTCCCTATAGTTTCGTAGATTCCATTGAAAAAATGGATAATACAACACTTCCACTAAAAAGTGAGTTTTACGATCATTTGCGGGAAGAACACATTAGCGACGAGAGTTATGATCGTGCTAAAGAAGTATGGCATATGTTTGGGTGTAAGAATTTGGGTGAATACTCGGATTTGTATCTCAAATCAGACGTCTTATTATTAACAGATGTTTTTGAGCAGTTTCGAGATATGTGTTTGAATATTTATAAGCTCGATCCTGCGCAGTACTATACCCTTCCAAGTTTATCGATTGTATGTTGCGCATGACCAAGGTAGAGTTAGAACTACTGACAGACATAAACACAATTCATTTTTTTAAAAAAGGTATTCGAGGTGGTATAAGTCAGTGTACGGAAAGGAAGCATATTGCCAATAATTCATATTTACCAAATTACGATACCACAAAACCATCGTCATTTATCACCTATCTTGATGCCACAAACCTATATGGTCATAGCATGTCGCAGGCATTGCCATTTGGCGGTTTCAGGTGGCTGTCAGAACGTGAAATTATCGATCTAAATATTATGGCGGTTGATGATGATAGTCCCCAGGGATATGTTCTAGAGGTGGATGTGCATTATCCTGAATATCTACATAATGCACATGCTGACCTACCATTCTTAGTGGAAAGCATGGTCCCTCCTACGGACACAGCAAAATTACCAAAATTAATACCAAATCTAAATGATAAAAAGCGATATATTGTACATTATAGAACGTTGAAACAAGCTATCAATAGCGGCCTAATGGTAATGCAGACACATAGAATTTTAAAATTTGATCAATCTAAATGGTTAAAAAAATACATAGATTTTAATACTGAGTTGCGAAATAAATCAACAACGAAATTTGGTAAAGATTTATTTAAATTAATGGTAAATGCTAATTTCGGCAAAACAATGGAAAATGTGGAAAATCGTAAAGATATAAAGTTAATAACTGACTGGGATAACACAATAGGTAAAGTTGGAGCTAGAGCTTTAATCGCCCGCCCTAATTTTAAAAGCTGCTCGATATTTTCAGAAGATTTAGTAGCCATTCATATGGGCAAAACAAAAATAATTTACAATAAGCCAATTTATATAGGGTTTTCCATATTGGACATGTCGAAAACAGTTATTTACGATTTTTTTTACAACTTTATCAAGGCAAAGTTTGGTGATAATGCTTCCTTGCTATACACTGACACCGATTCTCTTATACTAAAAATTTTTACAGAGGATTTCTATCGTGTTATGTTGCAGAACCCGGATAAATTTGATACATCAAATTATCCAGAGAAAAATTTATTCAATATTAAAAAAAGTACATCAGTATTGGGTAGAATGAAGGATGAATTTCCAGGTGATCCGATAACATGTTTTTATGGTACTGGGGCGAAGGCTTACTATGTCAATTCATTAAATAAGGAGTTGAAAAAGGCCAAGGGTATTAAAAAATATGTTGTCGAGAACCATCTTCACCTGGAAGATTACCAAAAAATTGTAGAACGCGGTGGTCTATTATTTCGAAAAATGAAAACGTTTCGAAGTTTAAAACATGACATATACACGGAGGTAATAAATAAAGTAGCTCTTTCCCATAAAGACGATAAACGTTTCATTATCCCATCCTCAACGAAAACTCTACCTTGGGGTCATCCAGATATTGAGTTCTACCAACGCGGACCTGAAGAAAATTTAAAAATTTTGTTGCAAGTCATCGAGTCTTTTAATTCCAATATTGATAATTGAAAAAAATAACCGGAAAATCCATACCAAAATAACATTTAATTATACTTTAAATTTAGTATTAAAATAAAATGTTTTATTTAAACCCATATGAAACAAGCATTTAACCGTAGTTGGTTGGTTTTGATGATTTATGTATATTTTAAAAAATAAGGATAAACAAAACATTGTTCATTATATGAAATTTATATTATATTTGTGTTTTGAACAAACCCGAACAAACGCATATGAAGCAAACATTTAATCATAGTTTTAATTTATATATATATTTTTGGCTGTGATGATTTATGTATATTTTTAAAAATAAGGATAAATAAAACATTGATCATTATATGAAATTTATATTATATTTGTGTTTTATTTCAAATATTAACAAATCTTTCTTGATACATTCTATTTCTATAGGTCCATGCTAAAACGCTTGCCAGAAGGGTTTCCAGTTCATTTATTCTTCTTTGGAAACGATATCTATCGGCCATTAGCTGTTTTAAGTTACTTTGTCGCGCTTTTCTGTATGCAAAACTCCAAACACATGTTTGTTGTATTGTATTTTTCTCTTCATTAAATCTTACTTTCTTCATGGTTACTATACAAATAAAATTGTTTTACATGTTTAGTTACATTTATTTACATTATAGATATAACTTATTAAATGCTTAATTTAACATAATTGATATATCTGTAATGATATTTATACAATATCAGACTTATCTATCCAAGAGTTAAAATTGATTGGAAATCCTAACCATTTTACAAATAATTGGTCAATGTGATTTTTCTTGCGTTTTTTGAGAATTTTTTCCACTAAATATACATCTGGACTGTTAGTTTTTTGTAGTTCGGGTTCATAAAAACATCCTTTAATCGGCTGGCCTTCTAATGATTCCAATAGATATGTAGGTGGATTAGTTACATTAACTTTTGATATTTTAAATAGCTCTGTTGACCATGAAGGTGTATATCCCTTGTCAAATATGCTCTTATACTTGCTGATGCGAACAATATCACCCAAACGATACTTTATTTTCTTCGGAACAATTTTCAAATAGTTGTATGCATTAATTTTTGTAGCTTCTTTCACATCTTTCGGTTTCATCCCAATGGTACGGTGTTTAGTGTTATTATAGGCTTTCGTTATAGATGATAATATTTGCAACCATCTATACGAGCCCCTAGCCGAGAATTGCTTATATAGACTATTTTTTAAAGTTCTTATAACACGTTCAACAATTGCAGCTTTCTTCGTACTATACGTGGAATAATGGTTTATGTTGTATTTTCTTATAAGAGCTTGAAAGTTGCTATTATAAAACTCTTTTCCTTGGTCACTTTGCAAACTGGCTGGTGTGTATGAGGCCTCTTCAATGATGCTTTTCATCGCATTCGTTACTTCAACGCCGCTCTTATTTTTAACTGCTCTTGTATAAACATACTTGGAATAACAGTTTATACATACGACAATGTAACGATAACCATCGTTTTCATCAGCATATTGTTGCATTTCCGCCAAATCGATTTGCCACAAATCTTTATATCCTTTTATTATAGTATGTCTTCTAGTGAAATTTTTTCTTGCACTTCTATGTAGTTCATTAACTATTTTAATTTTTTCGGGGGTAGGATCCATAGTATAAGTGACGTCTTATTCAACACTGATGAACGTAATGAATTGTAATTCTTAATATATTATACCCTCCTCTCGAAGCTCTTCAATAATTGACATAATTTCATTATCGTGTCCAGTATGTCCGGCTACTTTTGAACTCCACAATAATCGTAATCGATCCACCAACTCACTGGGTTTATTCCAGTAGACATATTGAGATAATTTAGATGATAAAGTCTTCTTTATAGGTAACCGAATTTTGGATTTCCTTTTTTCTCGCAAACCAGCACCAAGCTTAGTTTCCTCCATTAGTGGTTTTATAATTTGTCTATATTTTAGCCATCGGGTTTCCCTTAAACCCATAGCCTTATTATAATTAATATATGCAGCATTTGTTAATTCCAAAATATCTTTATATTCTCGAAGAGTGTCTTTGTTCCATTCACTTTCTTCGTTCAGGATTGGAGGATTTTTTAGGAAAATCAGGTCATAAAGTTCATTTGTTCCATTGAATATAGCAATATTTCTGTTGTTTTTATATAATGACACCTGTCCGTTAGGAAAACGAACTTCTACATTACCAATAAATGATTTTTTTTTATTTACATTATCATAATGGACACCATAAACTGTATCATACTTCGATGGTTGCTTTTGTAACCCCTTCAGATAGATATTAACGTTTTTCAAAGATGGCGTAGAAGGTGAACTAGATAAGTCGGATTTGTTTGATGGGGGTGGTGTTGCAAAAAATGACTCATCGTATATTCTGTGTTTCGGTGTAGATGACTCCCCTGCTAATTCAGACGGTTCGATTGGCATTGCATCTGTTGTTAATTCCATACTTGGGCTCGAACTACGACTTTGTGGTTTAGTTTTAGTAACTGATTTTTGTGTTAATATTGGTTGATTTTGCTGCTTCACTACTACATTGGATATGGATTTTAATGGTTTAGTAATAGGTTCGTAAAACTGTTCCAAATCAATGTTATTTTGTGCTTTAGCTGCTTTAATTTGCTTGAATTTTTTTCTCACAGCACTGGTCGTTTCCAGCAGCTTACGTTTTAAATCGATTTCTTCATTCATGATGTTTTCAAATTACCGGACAATGATGAAATGAGCTGCTATGGTTACTTCTATAAATATATATAGCTATCGAAACCCTTGCGATATCTTCCCGAATTTACATTACTATCTTTATCGATAACTAAAAAACCATACTTGCTGTCCCAGCATTTAGAGCACATTTGTTGAAATTGCGGAAACGTCAGATCAGGTGAAACATGATCGGAAAATATGTGTCGCATATTCATCTCATCCTGTTTAAACATTACAATGAAGTTGGCATTATCTCGCTACCAGTAGCCCTAACTACCAGTGGCCCTAAATACCATGGGTACTAACTACATAGGCACTAAATACCTCACCGGCGCGCTTCCGGGATTCGCGTCTGGCGCGCGTGATACGCGGTCCGGCAACCCGGGGTAACGAGAGGGGCCCCAAAACCGCGGGTAATATTAATCCTGAAAAAAAGTTCAACATCCAACCAGGCTCGAACCGCCGACCTCTAGATTGGTAGCCGTGAGCTATTCCATTGCACCACAGACGTGATTGATGTATTTTCGCAAATAGACGTTCTGTTAACGCCGATGCATGTGTTTAATTAAACAACAAATGTATCGAAAAGATATTTATTTCACAATATTACACATCTGGTTTCTAGTAATGGTGACTACACAACGGGTTTGTTCGGGTTTGTCGGGTTTGTTCGGGGTTTGGGTTTGTTCGGGTTTGTTCAAAATTATCGCGACGAGTACAATACGATAAAATCATAAAAAAATTCAAGCTATAACTTCCTTAATACTAATGCTAGACCCATCTAGTTTGGGCTCATTTGAAAGGGCTTGTTCGGGTTCGTCGGGTTTGTTCGAGTTTGTTCGGGTTTGGGTTTGTTCGGGTGTGTTCAAAATTATCGAAAAAAAATTGTTTAACAAAAATTTATTTTCTAAAAAATATTTTTTTAACAAAAATTTATTTCTAAAAAATATTTTTTTTTGGAGAAAATTTTGATAGAAGTAAAATCTAATTTTATAAAATCTTTGAAGAAAAAAAGATTTTTGGAAGATATTTCGAAAATTAATTTCATTCCATATTCCTTGAACATTCCTTGGAAAAAATAAACTTTTTAAAGGGTTTGTTCGGGTTGTTCGGTCTTTGAAAAAAAGAGTTTTGGAAAATATTTGGAAAATAAATTTTTTAAAAATTTCTTGAAAAAATAATTTTTTTTAAGATTTTTTGGAGAAACAATTTTTTTCGATAATTTTAAAAAATCTGGAAAAAAAAAGATTTTTTGAAAAATAATTTTTTAAACATTTCTTGAAAAAAAATAATTTTTTTTTAAATATTTTTTGGAAATTTCTTAATTTTTTATTACAAATTTTTTTTGAGAAAATTTTGATAGAGTAAAATCTTTGGAAAAAAAGATTGAAGAAAATATTTATATCGAAAATTAATTTTTAAACATTGGAAAAAATTTTTTTTTTTAAAGATTTTGTGAAAAAAAAATTTTTTTCGATAATTTTGAAAAAATAAATTTTGGAAATTTTTTTTGGAGAAATGTTGAATAAAAAAAATCTTCGGAAAAATAATTTTTTTAAGGAAACTATTTTTTTCGATAATTTTAAAAATCTTTGGAAAAAAAGATTTTTTGAAACATTTCTTTGAAAAATAATTTTTAAAGATTTTTTGGAAAAACAATTTATTTCGATAATTTTATAAAATCTTTGAAGAAAATAATCACAGCACTGGTCGTTTCCAGCAGCTTACGTTTTAAATCGATTTCTTCATTCATGATGTTTTCAAATTACCGGACAATGATGAAATGAGCTGCTATGGTTACTTCTATAAATATATATAGCTATCGAAACCCTTGCGATATCTTCCCGAATTTACATTACTATCTTTATCGATAACTAAAAAACCATACTTGCTGTCCCAGCATTTAGAGCACATTTGTTGAAATTGCGGAAACGTCAGATCAGGTGAAACATGATCGGAAAATATGTGTCGCATATTCATCTCATCCTGTTTAAACATTACAATGAAGTTGGCATTATCTCGCACAAGTTGTTTAGGAACACGTGAATATGTTTGGGCTAAGTAAAAAACATCCACATTTTTATGGCGTCCCATACTAAAATATGATCTTATGACATCCTGTTTCTCACACATAACATCATCAAAAATGAACACAGAATTTGGTTTTGCATCTGACGGTTCCACTATATTATTTCCATCACTAAATGTATAGTAACCAAGACCTTTAATTGGTAATAAAATTTTTCTTAAATATTCATATTTTGGTTGATATAGCGACTTTGAGTAAATGTAGACATTTTCAAAACGCAGTCCCAACGGATGTGTAAGCAGTGATATCATTACGTTGGTTTTCCCGCAGTTCGAGGGGCCAATTAACAGCCCGCGAATAGATGACGGGAGCAGTGGACCATGTCTCCTTAATATTTTCTGATCTTGTCCGGATCCAACTTTCCCATCAAGATTATCGACTGGTAATTTTTGTTTCAGCTCCACAATTCTCATTTTATCTATATTTTATAGCTGTTTTACATTGATCGTAGTCATTCCGATGTCACACGTCAAACGAAGTGGACGGTCTGGTTTATCGAGTAAGACTGGCACTGGTATTGTTAATACATTAATTAATAGACTACCGTTTGAGGTACATATTCCCGGTTACCAGTATTGTGGGCCCGGTACCAAAGTAATAAAACGTGTTAAAAGAGGCGATCCAGGAATAAATCCGTTGGATGCTGCTTGCAAAAAACACGATTTAGCTTATTTACATAATAGTGAAAATTTGAGTGAACGCCACGAAGCCGATTACGAACTTGAGCAAAGCGCTTGGAAAATAGTAAAATCAAAGGAGGCTAGTGCAAAAGAAAGAGCTGCAGCTTGGTTAGTAACCAACATTATGAAAACAAAACAACGTTTCGGTATGGGTATGCAGACTGGGCAAAACAAGCGGTCTCGTCGTCGTCGTGGAAGGAAAGTTTCGAAAAGAAATCGGGTTAATAGACGGCGTCAACAGAAAAAAGCGTTTGGTTCAGCTATTAGACAACCAATTCGATTACAATTATTAAAAGCTGGAGGAAAAAAGGGTCTTGAAAAGAATGTAATGAAAGCATCAAAAATAGCCATTATCGCTGCCCGAAAATCTTTAAAAACAGCCGGTGGCAAACGTAAAATTCGACTTCCTCGAATTATACCGATCCCTAAAACTGGTGGCATACTACCACTGATACCAATATTTGCAGGACTGTCAGCGTTGGGATCCTTAGCTGGCGGTGCAGCTAGTATTGTGCGTGCTATAAAGACGGTAAAAAATGCGAATGCTGAGAAGACAGGTGCTACCATACATCTGCACTCAAAAAAAGGAAATGGATTGCTTCTTAAACCATACCGTGCAGGTATGGGTCTATTTCTGAATAGTGCAAAATCAAAAAACTATTAAAATCCCTACCTCATCGTCCACTATCCAATATTGATTTACAAAAGTATGCTTTAAAGATGAAAATACCACATTTTAGAGGGGTCTATATGAGAGACTCG
The DNA here is from genome assembly GCA_963991005.1 of Barypeithes pellucidus. NCBI lineage: Eukaryota > Metazoa > Arthropoda > Insecta > Coleoptera > Curculionidae > Barypeithes > Barypeithes pellucidus. The sequence continues at coordinate 68,968 of CAXDRF010000049.1, forward strand.
CTGCCAGTGCGCGGACCCCAACGTAATGAAGCTGCAATTATTAATTTGGATGGTATGGTGGGGGGTGGGACTCATTGGGTAGCATATAGAAAAGACAAATCGAATGTGACATATTATGATAGTTTTGGTGATTTACCCCCACCCATTGAATTGGTACATTATCTGCAAAAGGGTTCTGAAGCATCGAAGAAAATTTTCTATACATACGATCGTCAACAAGATTTTGGTACAGTTTGGTGTGGACATTTGTGTTTGACGTTTCTTTCAAAAAAATCATGAGGGCTATGACACCACAAATGGATCGTGATAACTACACGAAAATGTTGTTGTCGCTTAAAGCGTATCGTCAAGTCGGCTGTGAATTGAGAAAAATGACTGTAAAACAGCTGGAAAACATGCCTAAGGAAGTAATGATCGCTTTAGCACCAAATGAAATCGCACTAGTTTGGGATAGGTTACCTGATCATATGCGGAGTGACATCGATATGCTAAAATATCAGTACTGCAGCGAACATTATAAAAAATGTAATTCCGATGAGGATGAAGGAGATGGACCCACACCAAAAAAACTATTTTGTTGTTATTGTAAAATCAGTGATGTCAAAATAACAGCTGAAACGGCGAAAGAAGTGAGACGAGACGGAAGCTTACCAAACCTTCGGAACTGTTGCAAACAGCAATAAAACACATACGTAAATTGTTTTATTGTCAGTCATGTCGTACACGTTCACATTATCGGGACACTCCAGTGTCTTGGATGCAAATTTTTATCCTCCTGTTGAATTGAAATCATCCTCTAAGTATGGTCTTGCACTGTTGGGGTTTTACACATATAATTCAATTTTTAATGTTGACGCAAGTAACAATGGGTTTGCATACAAAACGAAGGACAGCCCAAAGACCACGCTTTTAAGGATTCCACCTGGAGCTTACGAAATTGATGAAATTGGTAAAGCAATATACACAAGTTTAAAAGAATATTGCAGAGGAGAAGAATGTGATGGATTATTTTCATTAGTAGCCAATAATAATACATTAAAATGTGAGCTCAAGTCGACATACGATATTGATTTTCGTGTAAAAAACAGTATTGGTGGACTATTGGGTTTTGGGCGGGTACTGTTAAAAAGTGGAAAACGCCACGAATCAAGCAATAATGTGGACATAATGAAAGTGCGCATTATAAGAGTGGATTGCAATATAACTTCAGGAGCATATCTAAACTCTAGAGAAAGCCACACATTATTTGAATTTGATATTGATGTTGAACCTGGTTACAAAATTTCAAAGGAACCACAAAATAATATTTATATGCCGATAATGCCTGAGGGGCGGCAGTCAATAGACAACATTACTCTACGCATCTTGGACGATCGCGGTGATTTAATAGACTTTGGAGGTGAAAAAATTATTGTGAAATTAGAACTGAAAAAAATTACATAATTATGGGTTTTTGCCTCAATCGTCAATTGACTATGCTGTCAACTGCTCGAGGTGAAACAACAATAAAACATAAAAGTAAACATATTACACATCCAAGGATCATTCACAATTCAGACACTAGATTGGAAAGACGTTCGAGTCGTAAACAGCTCTCAGCGAAAGATTGCAAATTTCTACAATCGATTGGTTTAGAAGTACGACGCTGAAGAAAATAGTGAAAAATGGTCACAACTAGTGACAAAATTGAAGTTTTTACCGAACCAATTTTCGATAATTCCATTATCAGTTTACAAGAACACACATACAAACCATATGGATCTCCAGCATTTAACAATTCTGATGAAATTCGTATTCCAGTACACTTTCAAGATATAATTTTGGATATATCCGATAGCTACATCTATATTGAGGGAACTTTTAAACCCAGTGATGTTACCAAAAAATGTTACCTATCAAATAATGCACTCGCTTTCCTGTTCGATGAAATCCGCTATGAAATGGGGGGTGAGCAAGTGGCTGTTGTTCGAAAACCCGGAATTACGTCAACATTAAAAACAATGGCATCTTTGGGTGCATCCCAACAAAAAACCCTTTTGGGATGTGGATGGGGACTGAATGAGACAAACCAAGGCATTTTCGATGCTACGAGTAACGTATTTTGCGGAAAGCTACCTCTAAAATATCTCATGGGATTTGCTGAGGATTACTCAAAAGGGATATTCAATGTTAAACAAGAGCTAATTTTAATAATTGCCCGTACGTTTAATAATTCCTATATCGGAGAAGTTGATGCAGCCGTTACTATTGACAAGATTGAATGGAAAATCCGTCATATTATTCCCGACGATCGACAAAAATTGAAAATATTATCCCGCATCAATAAAGGTGGAAGTAGTTCATCAAACATTCCTATGGCCTTCCGTAAATGGGATCTTTACGAACTACCAGCTTTGCGTGAAACATCATCAGATGTCTGGTCGTTAAGAACTAGCACGAGTCTCGAAAAACCTAGGTATTTGATCCTGGGATTCCAGAAAAGCACTTATTCAGACAATAGAGCAAAGGATGCCACACAATTTACTACGGCCGATATCAGTGACATCACGCTGTATCTGAATACAAGCAAATTCCCATACGAACGGTTTAATTTGGATTTCACGAAGAAATTATATGCACCCGCATATTATAGCTATGAAAACTTCCAAGTAAGCTATTACCAACGCGAACTTAATGACCCGATTATGAGCTTTGCCGATTATCTCACAAATCCAGTATTCGTTATCGATTGTAGTCATCAACCGGAAGCTATCAAGTCATCGACGGTAGACGTTAAGATCGAATTTGAAACACGGAAGAGCAAATTTCCTAAAGACATTAAAGTGTATGCACTAATAATACACGATTCATATGTTACTTACAATATATTAAATGGGTCTGTCACTAATAAATCAATTTAATAGTTTTATATAATGTAGTATTTAGTTATTATTCATATAATGTAAGAAATAAATCAATAAAAACCATATAACTTTTATTTCATTCCCAACGAACTTTTAAACCCAATTATATGGATTAAGCAATATATAGTATAAATATTAACTATGAACATTTGGGGATGTTCAGGGTCATATGAGTTCAAGGTCATATGATAGTGTGGGGTTAATGCGAATTGGTATATCTCTACTACTGGGAGGGTGTTGCAATGGTTTCCTTTACTACTAGGTACTACTATTTTTCATTTTACAGAATATTCAATATTTTAAGGTTAAAATGCGTATCAGGGGTAAATTATAGTTATTTCATTCCCAACGAACTTTTAAACCCAATTATATAGATTAAGCAATATATAGCATAAATATTAACTATGAACATTTGGGGATGTTCAGGGTCATATGAGTTCAAGGTCATATGATAGTGTGGGGTTAATGTCTCTACTACTGGGAGGGTGTTGCAATGGTTTCCTTTACTACTAGGTACTACTATTTTTCATTTTACAGAATATTCAATATTTTAAGGTTAAAATGCGTATCAGGGGTAAATTATAGTTTTAAATCATATACACAATATATTATAATGCAACAATATAACAAGACCAAATTTTTTTCATTTGTCATAGTCATTTTTAAATAACACCCAATCTGGCAACAACGCATTTATTTTTTCCACGCATTTTCATTAGTTGCACTAATTCCGAAAACTTTGCTTCAGGAACTATAGGTCTATCTTCTCAAATAAAAAGTTAGCCTATGTGAAGTTTAAAAAAAACCCTGTATATTCAATATTATCGTTTTTTTAAAGAAATAAGTATATATACGCGAAGAATGATCACGCAAAAGAGAGTGGCAATAAGTTACGCCGACACGATTAGTTCATACTTTACACACCGACAAGGTATAGATGTCGCTGGAGTGCTGAAATGTGCTGCACCCGACGTAATGCTGGTCCCGGCGTATTCATCGCTCTGGGTGGAATTAAGACGGAGAAAAGCAAATGTGGTTACCATTGCGACTCACGTTGGTTTTGAATCATTGGATGTTATATTCGTTGGGAAAAACGGCCTCGGGAAGGTCGTTCGATAAGCATGAAGTCCTCTAGACGAAAGAATGCATATCAGGGGTAAATTATAGTTTTAAATTATGTACAGGGTGGCGCATCCGAAAAAGACACATACCTATACAAATTTTTCGAGGTGGTCAAATATTCGCTTCCCTATTCATCTTAAAGAAAACTTTTATTAAGACTTGTTACAGAGAGTAAGAAATTAGAACTTTTCAACACATACCGTTCTTATTTTATCTGTCATAATCATTTTTAAATAGCACCCAATCTGACCACAACGCATTTATTTTTGTAACTGATACTTTTTGCCATTACCGAAATTTGCCCTTTTTACCTTCAGTTTATCTTTTCATTTCAAGTAGTGGTGAGCGATATCGTCATTTTCCAATCACGTTGTAAAACGTGATTGTTATTTTTTTGATATCAGTGAAATTAAAGCGTGATGTGATCACGGTTTATAAATTTGTATAACTGCTAAGCGAAATATTAACTAAATAATATATGTAAGAGAGTGGGTGATGGTCGATGGATTTAAATTATTTATTATGTATACTACTTTACTACTAAAAGAACTGTAACAAGAGAAAAATCTGTAAAAAATATTACACAACATTGATAACAAACAAAAGAAAAACGTTATTTCTACCTATATTAAAGTAGAATTAATCCTTTTAAAAAACTATCATGAACTAAACGCTGTGTACTTTACAACAAACTATTTGTTGGTGCAAATACGCTTGGTTTCTTAATCATTTTGTGCCTATTGTATATTATCATTTAAGAAAATAATCGTTAATCATTTTGAAATCCTTATCACTTAGTTTATTTCTTTAAAGAATGCCTGCCCAGAGCTAGCTAGTCTTTCGAATATTACCACCCATTCTCATTTCACGGTTTCAACATTCAAAAGTCACAGTCAAGTATCAAGTAACGACTTAACAACTTCACGGAATCAGATTTTAAATAATAGGTCTACATGAGATGTGAAATACGTACTAAAAAGTGATTTGTTTAAACTATGATCACATCATGCTTATTATTGCTGCTAAGGAACTGTTACTACCTGTGATTTGTTGATATCAGTGATTAAATCACAGTTCGTGAAATATCTCTAACCACTAATTTTGAAGTAAATACCGTAGATTTATATAATACCCTATCTTTGTATCTTGGTAGACACTGTAATGTATAAATCTATTTTTTTGCTGTTCGGGTTAATAACTAAATCATTTTACGAATAACTTTCTTATCAATATTCAATTTCACCTGTTAACCTAATTCTAGTGGGCATTACCGAGGCAACCGTTTGCTGCCTAACATTCAGAGTTAGTATAACTTCCTTTTTTACCTTGTAGGTCTACTCGTAACAAAATTTACCATTTGAAATAAGCTTATTATTCCGGACTCTCTGTAAGAATAGAGGAAGCCTGGACAGTAAGTACCTCATTGTCATCGACTGAGGATCTTTTCTTGGGTATTTAAACGGTTTCCTTGCATTTATTCGGTTCGACATTGAAGATTTCACCTCGCTGTTTACCATTTAAAAAGGTCGATCAAATAAAATTGAAGTCCTTCCTACAATTAATGTTTTGCCCAGATTAATATTTAGGGGGTGATTGTTTTTAATACCTTCACAGGTAGTTAGTTCTCTTACTTCTTTCTTTTCCTTTCAATTTGATTCAAATTTTTTCGTTTGGAGGTTAGTAAGTCTATGACTGGGCTGTCATAATTTTTGCACTCAATCGGACGAGACTGGAAGCTTGTATCGATTATTTCGGAACCAGTGACTGGGCTGTCATAATTTTTGCGCTCAACGGTGGAGACTACTGGAAGCTTGTATCGATTATTTCGGAGCCAGTGTGTGGCATAAATATGGGAGTCGGAATCGTGCAATTCAAGATATAGATGTCGCTGGAGTGCTTGCTGAATCCAACGTAATGCTGGTTCCGGCGATTCACGTGGCCCACGGCCACCCACGTTGTATTTCAAAGTACGCTTTGAAAATCAAGTTTTATTTAACGGGGCTCCGCCAGCCGAATTGGTACGAACCAATGCTGACTGCAGTGGGCTTCTTCCCACTGGTAGCGCGTTGGTTTTAGCCCATGGTGCTGCGCGTCCCCTAACTTTTTGAAAATTTAATAATTTTTTTTTTCAAGAATTTCATATAATAATAATAAGAAACATGTAAATAAAATGTTTAAAATGATATCTGGCAACGTTAGATCTATATAGAACAGTATAAATCTTTTGTGGACAACAAGCGCACAAGAGATCCATTTTCTAAAATAATTTCGCAATAGATGCTCATGCCAATGTTAGGTGTTAACAGTATAATCTTTTGTGGAATATTTTACAAACGCACTTACATTACTTTATCATGATATTGTTACATACATACAGATAAATCAATGATACAAAATTGTAATGGTGCATGCGCCAGTTAAATAGATTTCGTCCACGAACGCCTAAAATGCCTTCGTGTTTTACAAGTTGCAAAGCTATATTTGGTACGTGCACGCTATATGATATGTTCTGTATGTTAAGCTGGCCGAGTTGGCTGATTGGTTGGAACCCTTTTTTATAGATTGGCTTTCCATTACATTATATTAAATGTAATACAATAATACCCATTGGTTATTCAAAATCACACAAATATATCTAAGATTTTTGCTTTGCAAAATTACTTTACACCATACTTGTAAACTAAGTTATGACGCTACTTCCATAGAGCAACAGCATGAACATACAATAGGTTGTAGGTACTAAGGTAGGTAGCAAAATTTAAACCCGGATTTGATGAAAAATGGCATTTTTGTCTGCATTTTTAGCCAGTTACAATTTGCAAAACGGGTAAAACGGGGCCGAATTTATTTTGTGTGTTAGGTGCAATGCAATTACTGGATTATATTACTCTACGGTAAGGTTTTAATTAATTAATTAAATATTGTAATTAAATATGGTATAAAATGATTTTCACAACAAAATATCCACGATACAAGGGTAGTTTACATAACGTGGTCAAGCCATTGTTCTTTCGGAGGTAGAGGGTGTATCTAGAATGTAACACAATTTGTAGCGCTTTAATCATTTAGTTAAATCAGATAGGGAGATCAAATAGCGTCGCCGAATAAATGTTGCGTCTCTATTTGTAATAATTTCATTTAAACATTAATATTTGTATAAATAACGACTATCTACAAAATATCCACGATACAAGGATAGTTTACGTAACGCGGTCAAGCTATTGTTCTTTCGGAGGTAGAGGACGCATCTAGAATATAACTCATTTTGTAGCGCTTTAATCATTTAGTTAAATCAGATAGGGAGATCAAATAGCGTCACCGAGTAAATGTTGCGTCTCTCTTTGTAATAATTTCATTTAAACATTAATACTTGTATAAATAACGACTATCTATGCAATATCATTTTAATAAAGAAATAAAAAATTTATGAACAATTCAAACATAAAAATCAATTTTCCCAAAATGACGTATTTTTTTTTAATAAATTGTTTAAATTTTGTTGTCATTTTTTTGATAATTTTACGTATAACACAAAAATAATTTTGCTGAAACAGTATTTAAATCATTTGCCAAGAAAATAAAAAAAAGTTCTATACAGGCCTTGAGCGTCGCCCACATTTTTTTAAATGTTTTTTCAGTCAATAAAATAAATTAAAAAATTCAAGTATTTTTGTTTAAATTTTGTTGTCAATATTTTGTTAATTTTTCGCATAACACAAAAATTATTTTGCTAAAACAGTTTTTAAATCATTTGCTAAGAAAATAAAAAAAATTATACCAGGTGGTGGATCCGAATAGAATATATGAGATTTCCCATGGACGTATTGAAATAAAACACAAATATAGTAGAATAATGTTTATTTGTATGTTTTTATAAAAAAAAATATTCACACATATTTCAAATGAAGAGTCTTTATTTATAAAAAAAAAAATATCAAATTTTACATATATTATGCATCGAATAACATTTAAGTGACAAATCGTGTTCTTACAGGAAAGACATAACAGGTTCGGATATATTACTTTATCATGATACTACAGGCAAAATAAACAGATACAAATGGGATGAGGAAGGTATTTTAAAAAAATTAAGCTAAAAAACAAATTTTAGGTTTGAAACATTGAAAATTGTGTTGAATTCTGAAATTGGCCAAAATGTCACTTGTTGTTATTTAATGCATGTGTACATATTTAAAAATATAACTTTACTGATTATTAATCTTATCTACACAATACTACACTAAACTAAACTATTGAAGAATTCTAGTTTTTTTTTATATTTTAAAACACTGTCTTCCACTGCACTTAATTTACATGTGAGTCCATCGATTTGCTTCTTTAATTCTGAAACAGATTTTTCACTTTCCTTTAGTCCTGCTTGCCACGAATCTCTTATTTTAAAGCAATTCTTAATTATTTCCCGCTGATCTGGCTGACTTAATAATTCCCAGTCCTCTTCTGGCGTGAGATTTTCATATATTTTCTTGGCAACTGGTTTCTTCTTTATAGAACCAGACGATTTCTGCTGCTGCTTATATGGTGGTTTTTTCTCCAATTTACCACATTTAAATGGCTTTTTAAATTAGAATAAATTTTCCTCTGTGGATGTGGATGGTTGTGACTGATCCATTTTTCGCTTAGTAGAAACACTTGTGTTGTTCTTGTTTTTCCGCGAATAAAAATCAGCTTTAGTGATTTTTGGGCTTGTTAATAACAAACCCAATTTTGAGGATGATGGAGCAGCAGAAACGGTGGTAGGAACAGTTGCTGGAACGGTTGCTGGATCGGTTGCTGGATCGGTTGCTGGAACGGTTGCAGGAGCAGTGGCAGCAGGAACTAACGTTATGTCGCTCAATATGTTAATTTTCCTTTCGGGTGCAGGGTCTACTGGGAAAGCCGAATCAAAGAATGCGTTCATAGTATCCTCTATGAAAGGGTCATTTTCCCAACTTGGGTCCGTGTTTTCTTGCAGCATGTATTGTGTTTGGCTGCCAAGGAGCATTTGGGACTCCTCAAAAAAACTCATTTTTCGAACACTACTCGAACAAAAATCGATACAAAAAGTTAAATGACTGAAACTTTTTAAACTGAGCAAAAGATCTGTTTATTCAGTATTTATGTAGCTTACTTTGACCTCTCCCACCAAATTTTTTAAAACCTGGTATTCGATTGAAGGCTAAAATTTATTCTCGATTCAAGGTTTAAGCCTACCTTAAAAAATCCATACAGTTAAATGTAATATTCTTCAGATTTCACCTTGTAAAAGGAAGCGATGACTCGATCATTTATCAGGATTGAAAAGAAACCCTTTTACCTGATTTCTTTTTCAGCATCTTTAAAACGACAATGATGTAAAGGAATGTGATAATGATCTTCTTTCTGTGTGTGGGATATACAAAGCCAATTAAAATAAAATACAGATTTTTTATTTTTTGGGGTTACTAGAAAACGACGTGACCGTATAAAAATCATAGGGGATGCAATGTCAAGGTAAAATTTAACACCTGTATACTATAAAAAACAAGAAACAAATAACGTAGAGCACACCTGCTGTTTTAAGGTCAGGCGTCGGGTGCATAAAAAACAAGGACAAAACGAAGAGCACACGTGTGCTTATTGTACACCTGCTTAACCCTGGGACGGCGTCGAAGGCGTCGCGACGTGAGGAGCTCAATGATAGTTTCAACCCTACTTTTAGTCTATCGAACTTTAACCGAAAAATACCCATAGTCGCACCTTTGAGCCTTTGTACAGGGTCGAAGCTAATAATTCGAGAAAACATAAATTGGCCAAAGTCGAAACCTTGCAGAGTTTGTTCCACTCAGAAATTATCATAGAAGTGTTTAGTCTATCGACCTTTAACCGAAAAAAACCCATAGTCGCACCTTTGAGCCTTTGTACAGGGTCGAGGCTAATAATTCGAGAAACATAAATTGGCCAAAGTCGAACACTTGCAGAATTTGTTCCACATCGAAATTCGCATAGAAGTGTTTAGTCTATCGAACTTTAACCGAAAAATACCCATAGTCGCACCTTTGAGCCTTTGTACAGGGTCGAAGCTAATAATTCGAGAAAACATAAATTGGCCAAAGTCGAAACCTTGCAGAGTTTGTTCCACTCAGAAATTATCATAGAAGTGTTTAGTCTATCGACCTTTAACCGAAAAAAACCCATAGTCGCACCTTTGAGCCTTTGTACAGGGTCGAGGCTAATAATTCGAGAAACATAAATTGGCCAAAGTCGAACACTTGCAGAATTTGTTCCACATCGAAATTCGCATAGAAGTGTTTAGTCTATCGAACTTTAACCGAAAAATACCCATAGTCGCACCTTTGAGCCTTTGTACAGGGTCGAAGCTAATAATTCGAGAAAACATAAATTGGCCAAAGTCGAAACCTTGCAGAGTTTGTTCCACTCAGAAATTATCATAGAAGTGTTTAGTCTATCGACCTTTAACCGAAAAAAACCCATAGTCGCACCTTGGAGCCTTTGTACAGGGTCGAGGCTAATAATTCGAGAAAACATAAATTTGCCAAAGTCGAAACCTTGCAGAATTTGTTCCACTCAGAAATTGGCATAGAAGTGTTTAGTCTATCGATCTTTAACCGAAAAATACCCATAGTAAAACCTTTGAGCCTTTGTACAGGGTCGAGGCTAATAATTCGAGAAACATAAATTGGCCAAAGTCGAACACTTGCAGAATTTGTTCCACTCAGAAATTAGCATAGGAGTACTTAAATATATAATAAATAACCTAATATCACAGCCTCTAACACCACCTAAAGAAATTGAAGCAAATCAGTCTTGACTTGGAATTTCCAAGGTCTCCTTATATAATGCTATATCCTGGTGACCCCAAGCAAGCGTGTTCTCTAGGTCTCCGGGTATAAGGTAACGCTTATCGTCCGCGTATGATAGCGCTACCTTATTTTTAAGTTCCACATACATATCATGTGAATGTGAGCGGAAAGTATTCATCTCGCGATGTATTTCGGTCCCTTCTACGTTAACCGCTTCTTTATAGTCTTCAACTGACAGCTGAGATTTGGTAACGTAGTCGGGGACGCCTTTTGCTTTTTTTGTAACTTTCCCCTCTACATTCACACAATATGCTTTAGCCCCGGTCCCGTAGAATTCCCATAAAACCTTTCCTGCATACTCATCTTTCATTTTTCCCAATATCGATTGGTTTACAGGAACATTATGTGGGTTATCTGGAGAATAGTTGGAGGTGTCAAATCTATCTAAATTTTCTGTCATATCATCATAAAAATTTTCTGTTGTAACATTTAAAATTAGAGAGTCAGTGTCCGTGTATAACAAGGTCGCGTTGTTGCCATATTTAGGCCTAATGTACCCGTACAAAAAGTCATACATAATAATCTTGGATAACTCCAAGATTCCAAACCCTGCGTATATGGGTTTATTATATACCACTTTCTGTTTATTCATCTGAATAGATATCAGGTTCTCGCTATAGATTGTGCGGTCCTTGAAATGAGGTTTCGCGATCAACGCCCCAGCACCAAGCCTCCTACCAATATTTTCCCAATGGGATACTAATTTTACGTCTACCCGTTTCTCCACGTTTTCCATTGTCTTTCCAAACACAGAATTGTTCATCAGCTTGAAAAAGTCCTTTTCAAACTTATTTTTTGCTTGATTGCGCAACCCTGTGTTTAGGTCGATGTACGGTTTAAGCCACGGTGATTGGTCGAAAGATATCACGCGGTGAATTTTAGTCAGCTTAAGGCCATACTTTAAAGCCTGCTGTAAATTTTGATAATGAATAATATATTTAGTTTTCTTTAAAAAGTTTGGGATTAATTTTGTTATTTTCGGAAATTTGGATTCTGGTGGCGCAATGGATTCTGGGCAAAAGGGTAGTTCATTATGCGAATAATGCAAATCTTCCGGGTATGTTAAATCGACTTCTAAGACGTATCCTGTTTGTGAATCAGGTGCGATGTTTATATAATCTAAATTTTGAATTTCGATTTCGTCTAGCCATTTAAAGTTCCTTGTGGGTAAATATTGAGACATGGCTGCACCGTATAAATTTGTTGCATCCAAATATAAAATGTAGGAGGTAGGTTTTGAAGCGTCGTATGTGGGTATAAATTTATTATTCGCAATAGCTTTTCTTACACTACACTGACTGACTCCGCCACGAATCCCGTGTTTAAAAAAGTGCACCATATCTAGATCGGTCAGTAACTCAAGATTTATGGATAATGCCTTAAGTGCGGCTGACATCGACAATCCTGGAGCTGTAAAAAATTGGCTCGGGTCAAGACCGTATGTAGATATGCACACATTTCTAAAACTTTCAAACACATCTGTCAAAATTAATACGTCGGATTTTAAATAAATGTCTGAATATTCGCCTAAAGTTTTGCATTTAAATAGATCCCATACCTTCAACGCACGCTTGTAATCATCTTCAGTAATATGCTCGTTTTTTAGTTTATTAAAAAAGCCTTCACGTGATGGCAGCATTGTATCGTCTAATTTTGAAATATGATCCACGTAGTTATACGGGAAGACACCCTTCTGTCGAATAAGTTTAAATTTTTCCTCGTCAGGGAAATATTTACGTACGGCCCTGCATTGTTCGGGCTTTAAATTTTGACTTAATTTATCCAAGCCTGTGGCCATAAATCGAAAACTATCTAAAAACCGTAATTTTAAAAATACCTTCCGTTGTTTCCCATCCTCTTCGATGCTATCCACCAATATATGTTTACTAAAGGAAATATATTTTTCCTTATTTTGGGGGATAACATCAATCTTTTCTTCGTCCGACGCCAATTCTTTAACAAAGAGGTGGGAATCGAACCCGGACATATTATGGAAAAAGATCGGTATGAATGTCGGAATTTTGAAATTTAAATTACATACAGGGTGAGAGGGACCTCGATACAGCCCTGTAAGATGATCATGGTCATGAACACGCATGTCTTCTGTATTAAATGGCTTTTCGCAAATATGGCAATGTGTTGCGGCCTGATGCGCATGCTCTTGTTCAGCAGTTATAGGGATCATGGGTACTATTTTCTTCATAAAGCGATTGTATATTGATTTACAATCAGCATCTAATCGCTTTACAAATTCTTTATGTGCGTCAGGACCTCTATAACATTGATAAATTGAATGCGCGTCATCAAAGTCACATTTAATATAGTAGGCAAACGAGTATGGAACGTGTTTATGCGTGCGTACTGTATATGAGGTATCAGGGTCTCTCTCACTTTGTTCTGTAGGTAGTGGTTCTAAAACTGTTACGAAATCCGCGTAAACAACAAAAGGTACTTTTAATTTCTTTTCAAAGTTTGTAAATTTAAAAATATTCTCAGGTACCTCTTCACCGTATTTATTCTTTTTCAAATCGGTAGTCGGCACTTTGGCCAAAACGTGTCCGCAATCGTGTTCTTGATGAGCTTTTAACTTCAGCTCGGAATAGAAATACGTTAAACAGCCGTCACATAAATACTTTGTGGCATGACGCGAAGATAATTGCCTTGAGATCAGACGAGATAAACTTCTTATTAAACAGTAATGAGTATTTTCATTATCATCACTGATTACTAACAAATTTACATGTCTTTCATTGCGAGATTTAGTAAAATATAAGGGACCCACGACATCAATACTATTTTTACCATTGTCGTAGTTTCGTTCTAAACCATAGACATTGATAGAAATATTATTCTGCCGTTCAAACTTTGAAATATCTTTCAGTTGTATTGGAAATTCCATACCTGTAAAGTCCAGCTCGTTCTCAAAAGATAAATAGTTCACGACTCTATTTGCATTTTGAGTCCGACCAAGAGGATGTAAGGCTGCCAAGACTGACCACATGAAACATTTTTGATCCGTGTTTTGAATGTTCAAAACAGCTTTCTTTGCTTCAATTTCTTTTGGCAGCGGAAGGTATGATGATGGCGTTAGAGGCTTGATTTTGCTAATTCCTATTTCTAAGTGGAGAAGTTGTTGAAGAGCCCACCCTGTAACAATAGACATATTGTTTTATAACCATTACCAGATACTTAGTATTATTTAACTAAAAAGATTGTAATACTCACCACTGTCCTTTTCCGAGAACTCTGAATATTTGCGGTCTAGGATAGCACTGAACTGCCCAAACAGCTCCTCCAGGTCTGTTACCCCATTTACCATAACATGCCGGGTGTTTAATGATTTCACCTCTATCGACTCGCTCGTTTGCAGGAGGAAGCGGCCGAAAAGCTCCACACCGACTTTAAGCTGTTCATATTTTTGAACTATATTCCCCACCAACCTGATGAATTTTTCCCTAAGATGTTCCAGGAACTGTGGCACATTGGTGGGGTCTTGGCTTGATTTCAGTCGGTAGGTAGCAATCCGGCTTCGGAACGACGTTTTAATTAGTTCAACACCATCCTCCTGCGCCATGCAGCAGTTCTCCCGATGACGTAGGGTCCTTAGGTGAGCGACCCATCGGGAGCTTGGAACGTCCATATTACATTCACTACAATGCTGCATCGATTCATCTGAAATGATATTAATAAATTTTATCTCGGAACCCTGCTGTATTCCTACTAACTAGTTTTCTAAAAATATTTAAAAAAAAAATATTTAAAAAAAAAAAATACTCACCATCTGACGGAGCGAGTCTTGCCCGTTTGGCAATGGCTACTTGCGAGGGGGTGGCTTGTCGTTTAGGGGCTCTATGCATCTCCTTCTGGTGCGTCTGGAGTGCTCTTCTCGAAGGAGCGCTTTCCCCACAGTCTGGACATGTTTTTACAACCTCTCTACAATCCCCATGCCGTTTTAAATTATCTTTCCTAGCGAAGGACCGCTGGCAGTGCTCGCATATAAACATTTTTCCTAAAATCAAACACTTTATAAGTCTATAAGTTCTAATTATTAACACCAAACTATTTTTAATCAATATTTTTTCTAGCTTGTATCGTTGTAACAACGTATCCCCCTGTATACCATTTAATACAATAACTACTTATTTAACTTAATTCCTGCTTGTACCACGAGCTCATAATATAAATCAATACATAAGCCATAACACATTTAACCTATAAGTCTATTTACCTGGTTGTATTTTTATTCACTT
Organism: Barypeithes pellucidus; assembly: GCA_963991005.1. Lineage (NCBI taxonomy): Eukaryota > Metazoa > Arthropoda > Insecta > Coleoptera > Curculionidae > Barypeithes > Barypeithes pellucidus. The sequence continues at coordinate 84,103 of CAXDRF010000049.1, forward strand.
TCACTATAGCACCTTATCTGCTTGCCCTACTGTATTCGGATAGTTCTCTAGGTCAACTGTAACTCGCATCCAGCACTGCCGATATTTATAGGCGGGGTTGTAACGCGTCGTTTAGACTTCTAGAATTGTCTATGTATTGCAATTCTCGAAACACATTGCATTAGCTTTTGCTATTGACTTGGCTTGGTCTTGAATATTAATGAGGTACCCGTTTGCTTATCTTATGAATAGTAATTAGGCATGGCGCCGGGTAGACTATGCAGTGGTTTAAAATGATGCATTATATTTTAAAACCCATCATTTTGGGGTTTTTTGTCGGTTTTGTATAGGACCATTCTATTCTTTCTATACCACATATGCTAACTTTTTCAGGTTTAATATTACCCGCGACTTTGGGGCCCCCCTCGTTACCCCGGGCTGGCGGACCGCGTATCGCGCGCTAGCCGCGAATCCCGGAAGCGCGCCGGTGAGGTATTTAGTGCCTATGTAGTTAGTACCCATGGTATTTAGGGCCACTGGTAGTTAGGGCTACTGGTAGTTAGGGCTACTGGTAGTTAGGGCTATTGGTAGTTGGGGCCACTGGTAGTTAGGGCCACTGACAGATGACAGATGACACATGACACATGACAGATGACAGATGACAGCTGACAGGCATGCGCAGTAGGTGTGAGTAAATTGATGCAGAAGGAATCAACTATCTCTACTCCTTTGTACAGGGTCGAGGCTAATAATTCGAGAAACATAAATTGGCCAAAGTCGAACACTTGCAGAATTTGTTCCACTCAGAAATTAGCATAGGAGTACTCAGTCTATCGATCTTTAACCGAAAAATACCCATAGTCGCACCTTTGAAAATTTGTACAGGGTCGAGGCTAATAATTCGAGGAACATAAATTGGCCAAAGTCGAACACTTGCAGAATTTGTTCCACATCGAAATTGGCATAGAAGTGTTTAGTCTATCGAACTTTAACCGAAAAATACCCATAGTCGCACCTTTGAGCCTTTGTACAGGGTCGAAGCTAATAATTCGAGAAAACATAAATTGGCCAAAGTCGAAACCTTGCAGAATTTGTTCCACTCAGAAATTAGCTTAGGAGTACTCAGTCTATCGATCTTTACCCGAAAAATACCCATAGTCGAACCTTTGAGCCTTTGTACAGGGTCGAGGCTAATAATTCGAGAAACATAAATTGGCCAAAGTCGAACACTTGCAGAATTTGTTCCACTCAGAAATTAGCATAGGAGTACTCAGTCTATCGATCTTTACCCGAAAAATACCCATAGTCGAACCTTTGAGCCTTTGTACAGGGTCGAGGCTAATAATTCGAGAAACATAAATTGGCCAAAGTCGAACACTTGCAGAATTTGTTCCACATCGAAATTGGCATAGAAGTGTTTAGTCTATCGAACTTTAACCGAAAAATACCCATAGTCGCACCTTTGAACCTTTGTACAGGGTCGAGGCTAATAATTCGAGAAACATAAATTGGCCAAAGTCGAACACTTGCAGAATTTGTTCCACTCAGAAATTAGCATAGGAGTACTCAGTCTATCGATCTTTAACCGAATAATACCCATAGTCGCACCTTTGAGCCTTTGTACAGGGTCGAGGCTAATAATTCGAGAAACATAAATTTGCCAAAGTCGAAACCTTGCAGAATTTGTTCCACTCAGAAATTGGCATAGAAGTGTTTAGTCCATCGAACTTTAACCGAAAAATATCCATAGTCGCACCTTTGAACCTTTGTACAGGGTCGAGGCTAATAATTCGAGAAACATAAATTGGCCAAAGTCGAACACTTGCAGAATTTGTTCCACATCGAAATTCGCATAGAAGTGTTTAGTCTATCGAACTTTACCCGAAAAATACCCATAGTCGCACCTTTGAGCCTTTGTACAGGGTCGAAGCTAATAATTCGAGAAAACATAAATTGGCCAAAGTCGAAACCTTGCAGAGTTTGTTCCACTCAGAAATTATCATAGAAGTGTTTAGTCTATCGACCTTTAACCGAAAAAAACCCATAGTCGCACCTTGGAGCCTTTGTACAGGGTCGAGGCTAATAATTCGAGAAAACATAAATTTGCCAAAGTCGAAACCTTGCAGAATTTGTTCCACTCAGAAATTGGCATAGAAGTGTTTAGTCCATCGAACTTTAACCGAAAAATATCCATAGTCGCACCTTTGAACCTTTGTACAGGGTCGAGGCTAATAATTCGAGAAACATAAATTGGCCAAAGTCGAACACTTGCAGAATTTGTTCCACATCGAAATTGACAGAAGTGTTTAGTCTATCGAACTTTAACCGAAAAATACCCATAGTCGCACCTTTGAGCCTTTGTACAGGGTCGAAGCTAATAATTCGAGAAAACATAAATTGGCCAAAGTCGAAACCTTGCAGAATTTGTTCCACTCAGAAATTGGCATAGAAGTGTTTAGTCTAACGAACTTTAACCGAAAAATACCCATAGTCGAACCTTTGAGCCTTTGTACAGGGTCGAGGCTAATAATTCGAGAAACATAAATTGGCCAAAGTCGAACACTTGCAGAATTTGTTCCACATCGAAATTGGCATAGAAGTGTTTAGTCTATCGGACTTTAACCGAAAAATATCCATAGTCGCACCTTTGAGCCTTTGTACAGGGTCGAAGCTAATAATTCGGGAAAACATAAATTGGCCAAAGTCGAAACCTTGCAGAATTTGTTCCACTCAGAAATTATCATAGAAGTGTTTAGTCTATCGACCTTTAACCGAAAAAAACCCATAGTCGCACCTTGGAGCCTTTGTACAGGGTCGAGGCTAATAATTCGAGAAAACATAAATTTGCCAAAGTCGAAACCTTGCAGAATTTGTTCCACTCAGAAATTGGCATAGAAGTGTTTAGTCTATCGATCTTTAACCGAAAAATACCCATAGTCGAACCTTTGAGCCTTTGTACAGGGTCGAGGCTAATAATTCGAGAAACAAAAATTGGCCAAAGTCGAACACTTGCAGAATTTGTTCCACTCAGAAATTAGCATAGAAATGTTTAGTCTATCGATCTTTGACCGAAAAATACCCATAGTAAAACCTTTGAGCCTTTGTACAGGGTCGAGGCTAATAATTCGAGAAACAAAAATTGGCCAAAGTCGAACACTTGCAGAATTTGTTCCACTCAGAAATTAGCATAGAAATGTTTAGTCTATCGATCTTTAACCGAAAAATACCCATAGTCGAACCTTTGAGCCTTTGTACAGGGTCGAGGCTAATAATTCGAGAAACAAAAATTGGCCAAAGTCGAACACTTGCAGAATTTGTTCCACTCAGAAATTGGCATAGAAATGTTTAGTCTATCGATCTTTGACCGAAAAATACCCATAGTAAAACCTTTGAGCCTTTGTACAGGGTCGAGGCTAATAATTCGAGAAACATAAATTGGCCAAAGTCGAACACTTGCAGAATTTGTTCCACTCAGAAATTAGCATAGGAGTACTCAGTCTATCGATCTTTAACCGAATAATACCCATAGTCGCACCTTTGAGCCTTTGTACAGGGTCGAGGCTAATAATTCGAGAAACATAAATTTGACAAAGTCGAAACCTTGCAGAATTTGTTCCACTCAGAAATTGGCATAGAAGTGTTTAGTCTATCGATCTTTAACCGAAAAATACCCATAGTCGAACCTTTGAGCCTTTGTACAGGGTCGAGGCTAATAATTCGAGAAACATAAATTGGCCAAAGTCGAAACCTTGCAGAATTTGTTCCCCTCAGAAATTGGCATAGAAGTGTTTAGTTTAACGATCTTTAACTGAAAAATACCCATATCGCACCTTTGAGCCTTTGTACAGGGTCGAGGCTAATAATTCGAGAAACATAAATTGGCCAAAGTCGAACACTTGCAGAATTTGTTCCACTCAGAAATTAGCTTAGGAGTACTCCGTCTATCGATCTTTACCCGAAAAATACCCATAGTCGAACCTTTGAGCCTTTGTACAGGGTCGAGGCTAATAATTCGAGAAACATAAATTTGCCAAAGTCGAAACCTTGCAGAATTTGTTCCACTCAGAAATTGGCATAGAAGTGTTTAGTCTAACGATCTTTAACTGAAAAATACCCATAGTCGCACCTTTGAGCCTTTGTACAGGGTCGAGGCTAATAATTCGAGAAAACATAAATTTGCCAAAGTCGATACCTTGCAGAATTTGTTCCACTCAGAAATTGGCATAGAAGTGTTTAGTCCATCGAACTTTAACCGAAAAATATCCATAGTCCCACCTTTGAACCTTTGTACAGGGTCGAGGCTAATAATTCGAGAAACATAAATTGGCCAAAGTCGAACACTTGCAGAATTTGTTCCACATCGAAATTGACATAGAAGTGTTTAGTCTATCAAACTTTAACCGAAAAATACCCATAGTCGCACCTTTGAGCCTTTGTACAGGGTCGAAGCTAATAATTCGAGAAAACATAAATTGGCCAAAGTCGAAACCTTGCAGAATTTGTTCCACTCAGAAATTGGCATAGAAGTGTTTAGTTTAACGATCTTTAACTGAAAAATACCCATATCGCACCTTTGAGCCTTTGTACAGGGTCGAGGCTAATAATTCGAAAAATATAAATTGGAAAAAGTCGAACACTTGCAGAACTTGTTCCACTCAGAAATTAGCATAGGAGTATTCAGTCTATCGACCTTTAACTGAAAAATACCCATAGTCGCACCTTTGAGCCTTTGTACAGGGTCGAGACCAGTTATTCGAGAAAACATAAATTGGCCAAAGTCGAACACTTGCAGAATTTGTTCCACATCGAAATTGGCATAGAAGTGTTTAGTCTATCGAACTTTAACCGAAAAATACCCATAGTCGCACCTTTGAGCCTTTGTACAGGGTCGAAGCTAATAATTCGAGAAAACATAAATTGGCCAAAGTCGAAACCTTGCAGAGTTTGTTCCACTCAGAAATTATCATAGAAGTGTTTAGTCTATCGACCTTTAACCGAAAAAAACCCATAGTCGCACCTTTGAGCCTTTGTACAGGGTCGAGGCTAATAATTCGAGAAACATAAATTGGCCAAAGTCGAACACTTGCAGAATTTGTTCCACATCGAAATTCGCATAGAAGTGTTTAGTCTATCGAACTTTAACCGAAAAATACCCATAGTCGCACCTTTGAGCCTTTGTACAGGGTCGAAGCTAATAATTCGAGAAAACATAAATTGGCCAAAGTCGAAACCTTGCAGAGTTTGTTCCACTCAGAAATTATCATAGAAGTGTTTAGTCTATCGACCTTTAACCGAAAAAAACCCATAGTCGCACCTTGGAGCCTTTGTACAGGGTCGAGGCTAATAATTCGAGAAAACATAAATTTGCCAAAGTCGAAACCTTGCAGAATTTGTTCCACTCAGAAATTGGCATAGAAGTGTTTAGTCTATCGATCTTTAACCGAAAAATACCCATAGTAAAACCTTTGAGCCTTTGTACAGGGTCGAGGCTAATAATTCGAGAAACATAAATTGGCCAAAGTCGAACACTTGCAGAATTTGTTCCACTCAGAAATTAGCATAGGAGTACTCAGTCTATCGATCTTTAACCGAATAATACCCATAGTCGCACCTTTGAGCCTTTGTACAGGGTCGAGGCTAATAATTCGAGAAACATAAATTTGACAAAGTCGAAACCTTGCAGAATTTGTTCCACTCAGAAATTGGCATAGAAGTGTTTAGTCTATCGATCTTTAACCGAAAAATACCCATAGTCGAACCTTTGAGCCTTTGTACAGGGTCGAGGCTAATAATTCGAGAAACATAAATTGGCCAAAGTCGAAACCTTGCAGAATTTGTTCCCCTCAGAAATTGGCATAGAAGTGTTTAGTTTAACGATCTTTAACTGAAAAATACCCATATCGCACCTTTGAGCCTTTGTACAGGGTCGAGGCTAATAATTCGAAAAATATAAATTGGAAAAAGTCGAACACTTGCAGAACTTGTTCCACTCAGAAATTAGCATAGGAGTATTCAGTCTATCGACCTTTAACTGAAAAATACCCATAGTCGCACCTTTGAGCCTTTGTACAGGGTCGAGGCTAATAATTCGAGAAAACATAAATTGGCCAAAGTCGAAACCTTGCAGAATTTGTTCCACTCAGAAATTGGCATAGAAGTGTTTATTCTAACGATCTTTAACTGAAAAATACCCATAGTCGCACCTTTGAGCCTTTGTACAGGGTCGAGGCTAATAATTCGAGAAAACATAAATTTGCCAAAGTCGAAACCTTGCAGAATTTGTTCCACTCAGAAATTGGCATAGAAGTGTTTAGTCTATCGATCTTTAACCGAAAAATACCCATAGTCGAACCTTTGAGCCTTTGTACAGGGTCGAGGCTAATAATTCGAGGAACATAAATTGGCCAAAGTCGAACACTTGCAGAATTTGTTCCACATCAAAATTGGCATAGAAGTGTTTAGTCTATCGAACTTTAACCGAAAAATACCCATAGTCGCACCTTTGAGCCTTTGTACAGGGTCGAAGCTAATAATTCGAGAAAACATAAATTGGCCAAAGTCGAAACCTTGCAGAATTTGTTCCACTCAGAAATTAGCTTAGGAGTACTCAGTCTATCGATCTTTACCCGAAAAATACCCATAGTCGAACCTTTGAGCCTTTGTACAGGGTCGAGGCTAATAATTCGAGAAACATAAATTGGCCAAAGTCGAACACTTGCAGAATTTGTTCCACTCAGAAATTAGCATAGGAGTACACAGTCTATCGATCTTTACCCGAAAAATACCCATAGTCGAACCTTTGAGCCTTTGTACAGGGTCGAGGCTAATAATTCGAGAAACATAAATTGGCCAAAGTCGAACACTTGCAGAATTTGTTCCACATCGAAATTGGCATAGAAGTGTTTAGTCTATCGAACTTTAACCGAAAAATACCCATGGTCGCACCTTTGAACCTTTGTACAGGGTCGAGGCTAATAATTCGAGAAACATAAATTGGCCAAAGTCGAACACTTGCAGAATTTGTTCCACTCAGAAATTAGCATAGGAGTACTCAGTCTATCGATCTTTAACCGAATAATACCCATAGTCGCACCTTTGAGCCTTTGTACAGGGTCGAGGCTAATAATTCGAGAAACATAAATTTGCCAAAGTCGAAACCTTGCAGAATTTGTTCCACTCAGAAATTGGCATAGAAGTGTTTAGTCCATCGAACTTTAACCGAAAAATATCCATAGTCGCACCTTTGAACCTTTGTACAGGGTCGAGGCTAATAATTCGAGAAACATAAATTGGCCAAAGTCGAACACTTGCAGAATTTGTTCCACATCGAAATTCGCATAGAAGTGTTTAGTCTATCGAACTTTAACCGAAAAATACCCATAGTCGCACCTTTGAGCCTTTGTACAGGGTCGAAGCTAATAATTCGAGAAAACATAAATTGGCCAAAGTCGAAACCTTGCAGAGTTTGTTCCACTCAGAAATTATCATAGAAGTGTTTAGTCTATCGACCTTTAACCGAAAAAAACCCATAGTCGCACATTGGAGCCTTTGTACAGGGTCGAGGCTAATAATTCGAGAAAACATAAATTTGCCAAAGTCGAAACCTTGCAGAATTTGTTCCACTCAGAAATTGGCATAGAAGTGTTTAGTCCATCGAACTTTAACCGAAAAATATCCATAGTCGCACCTTTGAACCTTTGTACAGGGTCGAGGCTAATAATTCGAGAAACATAAATTGGCCAAAGTCGAACACTTGCAGAATTTGTTCCACATCGAAATTGACATAGAAGTGTTTAGTCTATCGAACTTTAACCGAAAAATACCCATAGTCGCACCTTTGAGCCTTTGTACAGGGTCGAAGCTAATAATTCGAGAAAACATAAATTGGCCAAAGTCGAAACCTTGCAGAATTTGTTCCACTCAGAAATTGGCATAGAAGTGTTTAGTCTAACGAACTTTAACCGAAAAATACCCATAGTCGAACCTTTGAGCCTTTGTACAGGGTCGAGGCTAATAATTCGAGAAACATAAATTGGCCAAAGTCGAACACTTGCAGAATTTGTTCCACATCGAAATTGGCATAGAAGTGTTTAGTCTATCGGACTTTAACCGAAAAATATCCATAGTCGCACCTTTGAGCCTTTGTACAGGGTCGAAGCTAATAATTCGGGAAAACATAAATTGGCCAAAGTAGAAACCTTGCAGAATTTGTTCCACTCAGAAATTATCATAGAAGTGTTTAGTCTATCGACCTTTAACCGAAAAAAACCCATAGTCGCACCTTGGAGCCTTTGTACAGGGTCGAGGCTAATAATTCGAGAAAACATAAATTTGCCAAAGTCGAAACCTTGCAGAATTTGTTCCACTCAGAAATTGGCATAGAAGTGTTTAGTCTATCGATCTTTAACCAAAAAATACCCATAGTCGAACCTTTGAGCCTTTGTACAGGGTCGAGGCTAATAATTCGAGAAACAAAAATTGGCCAAAGTCGAACACTTGCAGAATTTGTTCCACTCAGAAATTAGCATAGGAGTACTCAGTCTATCGATCTTTAACCGAATAATACCCATAGTCGCACCTTTGAGCCTTTGTACAGGGTCGAGGCTAATAATTCGAGAAACATAAATTGGCCAAAGTCGAACACTTGCAGAATTTGTTCCACTCAGAAATTAGCATAGGAGTACTCAGTCTATCGAACTTTAACCGAAAAATACCCATAGTCGCACCTTTGAGCCTTTGTACAGGGTCGAAGCTAATAATTCGAGAAAACATAAATTGGCCAAAGTCGAAACCTTGCAGAATTTGTTCCACTCAGAAATTAGCATAGGAGTACTCAGTCTATCGATCTTTACCCGAAAAATACCCATAGTCGAACCTTTGAGCCTTTGTACAGGGTCGAGGCTAATAATTCGAGAAACATAAATTGGCCAAAGTCGAACACTTGCAGAATTTGTTCCACATCGAAATTCGCATAGAAGTGTTTAGTCTATCGAACTTTAACCGAAAAATACCCATAGTCGCACCTTTGAGCCTTTGTACAGGGTCGAGGCTAATAATTCGAGAAAACATAAATTGGCCAAAGTCGAAACCTTGCAGAATTTGTTCCACTCAGAAATTGGCATAGAAGTGTTTATTCTAACGATCTTTAACTGAAAAATACCCATAGTCGCACCTTTGAGCCTTTGTACAGGGTCGAGGCTAATAATTCGAGAAAACATAAATTTGCCAAAGTCGAAACCTTGCAGAATTTGTTCCACTCAGAAATTGGCATAGAAGTGTTTAGTCTATCGATCTTTAACCGAAAAATACCCATAGTCGAACCTTTGAGCCTTTGTACAGGGTCGAGGCTAATAATTCGAGAAACATAAATTGGCCAAAGTCGAACACTTGCAGAATTTGTTCCACTCAGAAATTGGCATAGAAGTGTTTAGTCTATCGATCTTTAACCGAAAAATACCCATAGTCGAACCTTTGAGCCTTTGTACAGGGTCGAGGCTAATAATTCGAGAAACATAAATTGGCCAAAGTCGAAACCTTGCAGAATTTGTTCCCCTCAGAAATTGGCATAGAAGTGTTTAGTTTAACGATCTTTAACTGAAAAATACCCATATCGCACCTTTGAGCCTTTGTACAGGGTCGAGGCTAATAATTCGAGAAACATAAATTGGCCAAAGTCGAACACTTGCAGAATTTGTTCCACTCAGAAATTAGCTTAGGAGTACTCAGTCTATCGATCTTTACCCGAAAAATACCCATAGTCGAACCTTTGACCCTTTGTACAGGGTCGAGGCTAATAATTCGAGAAACATAAATTGGCCAAAGTCGAACACTTGCAGAATTTGTTCCACTCAGAAATTAGCATAGGAGTACTCAGTCTATCGATCTTTACCCGAAAAATACCCATAGTCGAACCTTTGAGCCTTTGTACAGGGTCGAGGCTAATAATTCGAGAAACATAAATTTGCCAAAGTCGAAACCTTGCAGAATTTGTTCCACTCAGAAATTGGCATAGAAGTGTTTAGTCTAACGATCTTTAACTGAAAAATACCCATAGTCGCACCTTTGAGCCTTTGTACAGGGTCGAGGCTAATAATTCGAGAAAACATAAATTTGCCAAAGTCGATACCTTGCAGAATTTGTTCCACTCAGAAATTGGCATAGAAGTGTTTAGTCCATCGAATTTTAACCGAAAAATATCCATAGTCGCACCTTTGAACCTTTGTACAGGGTCGAGGCTAATAATTCGAGAAACATAAATTGGCCAAAGTCGAACACTTGCAGAATTTGTTCCACATCGAAATTGACATAGAAGTGTTTAGTCTATCGAACTTTAACCGAAAAATACCCATAGTCGCACCTTTGAGCCTTTGTACAGGGTCGAGGCTAATAATTCGAGAAAACATAAATTGGCCAAAGTCGAAACCTTGCAGAATTTGTTCCACTCAGAAATTGGCATAGAAGTGTTTATTCTAACGATCTTTAACTGAAAAATACCCATATCGCACCTTTGAGCCTTTGTACAGGGTCGAGGCTAATAATTCGAAAAATATAAATTGGAAAAAGTCGAACACTTGCAGAACTTGTTCCACTCAGAAATTGGCATAGAAGTGTTTAGTCTATCGATCTTTAACCGAAAAATACCCATAGTCGAACCTTTGAGCCTTTGTACAGGGTCGAGGCTAATAATTCGAGAAACATAAATTGGCCAAAGTCGAACACTTGCAGAATTTGTTCCACTCAGAAATTGGCATAGAAGTGTTTAGTCTATCGATCTTTAACCGAAAAATACCCATAGTCGAACCTTTGAGCCTTTGTACAGGGTCGAGGCTAATAATTCGAGAAACATAAATTGGCCAAAGTCGAAACCTTGCAGAATTTGTTCCCCTCAGAAATTGGCATAGAAGTGTTTAGTTTAACGATCTTTAACTGAAAAATACCCATATCGCACCTTTGAGCCTTTGTACAGGGTCGAGGCTAATAATTCGAGAAACATAAATTGGCCAAAGTCGAACACTTGCAGAATTTGTTCCACTCAGAAATTAGCTTAGGAGTACTCAGTCTATCGATCTTTACCCGAAAAATACCCATAGTCGAACCTTTGACCCTTTGTACAGGGTCGAGGCTAATAATTCGAGAAACATAAATTGGCCAAAGTCGAACACTTGCAGAATTTGTTCCACTCAGAAATTAGCATAGGAGTACTCAGTCTATCGATCTTTACCCGAAAAATACCCATAGTCGAACCTTTGAGCCTTTGTACAGGGTCGAGGCTAATAATTCGAGAAACATAAATTTGCCAAAGTCGAAACCTTGCAGAATTTGTTCCACTCAGAAATTGGCATAGAAGTGTTTAGTCTAACGATCTTTAACTGAAAAATACCCATAGTCGCACCTTTGAGCCTTTGTACAGGGTCGAGGCTAATAATTCGAGAAAACATAAATTTGCCAAAGTCGATACCTTGCAGAATTTGTTCCACTCAGAAATTGGCATAGAAGTGTTTAGTCCATCGAATTTTAACCGAAAAATATCCATAGTCGCACCTTTGAACCTTTGTACAGGGTCGAGGCTAATAATTCGAGAAACATAAATTGGCCAAAGTCGAACACTTGCAGAATTTGTTCCACATCGAAATTGACATAGAAGTGTTTAGTCTATCGAACTTTAACCGAAAAATACCCATAGTCGCACCTTTGAGCCTTTGTACAGGGTCGAAGCTAATAATTCGAGAAAACATAAATTGGCCAAAGTCGAAACCTTGCAGAATTTGTTCCACTCAGAAATTGGCATAGAAGTGTTTAGTTTAACGATCTTTAACTGAAAAATACCCATATCGCACCTTTGAGCCTTTGTACAGGGTCGAGGCTAATAATTCGAAAAATATAAATTGGAAAAAGTCGAACACTTGCAGAACTTGTTCCACTCAGAAATTAGCATAGGAGTATTCAGTCTATCGACCTTTAACTGAAAAATACCCATAGTCGCACCTTTGAGCCTTTGTACAGGGTCGAGACCAGTTATTCGAGAAAACATAAATTGGCCATTGCAGAATTTGTTCCACTCAGAATTTTTAATAAAATAAAAAATAGTAAATATTAGAATAAAAAATAATAAATATTAGAATAAAAAATAATAAATATTAAAATAAAAATAGTGAATATTAAAATAAAAAATAATAAATATTAGAATAAAAAATAATAAATATTAAAATAAAAAATAATAAATATTAGAATAAAAAATAGTAAATATTAAAATAAGAAATAATAAATATTAGAATAAATAATAGTAAATATTAAAATAAAAAATAATAAATATTAAAATAAAAATAGTGAATATTAAAATAAAAAATAATAAATATTAGAATAAAAAATAATAAATATTAAAATAAAAAATAATAAATATTAGAATAAAAAATAGTAAATATTAAAATAAGAAATAATAAATATTAGAATAAATAATAGTAAATATTAAAATTAAAAATAATAAATATTAGACTAAAAAATAGTAAATATTAGAATAGAAAATAATAAATATTAAAATAAAAAATAGAAACTATTAGAATAAAAAATAGTAAATATTAAAATAAAAAATAGTAAAATTAGAATAAAAAATAATAAAAAATAATAAATATTAAAATAAAAATAGCGAATATTAAAATAAAAAATAATAAATATTAGAATAAAAAATAATAAATATTAAAATAAAAAATAGTAAATATTAGAATAAAAAATAGTAAATATTAAAATAAAAAATAATAAATATTAAAATAAAAAATAGTAAATATTAAAATAAAAAATAATAAATATTAGAATAAAAAATAATAAATATTAAAATAAAAATAGAAACTATTTGAATAAAAAATAGTAAATATTAAAATAAAAAATAGTAAAATTAGAATAAAAAATAATAAATATTAGAATAAAAAATAATAAATATTAAAATAAAAAATAATAAATATTAAAATAAAAAATAGAAACTATTAGAATAAAAAATAGTAAATATTAAAATAAAAAATAGTAAAATTAGAATAAAAAATAATAAAAAATAATAAATATTAAAATAAAAATAGCGAATATTAAAATAAAATATAATAAATATTAGAATAAAAAATAGTAAATATTAAAATAAAAAATAGTAAATATTAGAATAAAAAATAGTAAATATTAAAATAAAAAATAATAAATATTAAAATAAAAAATAGTAAATATTAAAATAAAAAATAATAAATATTAGAATAAAAAATAATAAATATTAAAATAAAAATAGAAACTATTTGAATAAAAAATAGTAAATATTAAAATAAAAAATAGTAAAATTAGAATAAAAAATAATAAATATTAGAATAAAAAATAATAAATATTAAAATAAAAAATAATAAATATTAAAATAAAAAATAGAAACTATTAGAATAAAAAATAGTAAATATTAAAATAAAAAATAGTAAAATTAGAATAAAAAATAATAAATATTAGAATAAAAAATAATAAATATTAAAATAAAAATAGCGAATATTAAAATAAAAAATAATAAATATTAGAATAAAAAATAATAAATATTAAAATAAAAAATAATAAATATTATAATAAAAAATTGTAAATATTAAAATAAAAAATAGTAAATATTAGAATAAAAAATAGTAAATATTAAAATAAAAAATAATAAATATAAAATAAAAAATAGTAAATATTAAAATAAAAAATAGTAAATATTAGAATAGAAAATAATAAATATTAAAATAAAATATAATAAATATTAGAATAAAAAATAGTAAATATTAAAATAAAAAATAGTAAATATTAGAATAAAAAATAGTAAATATTAAAATAAAAAATAATAAATATTAAAATAAAAAATAGTAAATATTAAAATAAAAAATTATAAATATTAGAATAAAAAATAATAAATATTAAAATAAAAATAGAAACTATTAGAATAAAAAATAGTAAATATTAAAATAAAAAATAGTAAAATTAGAATAAAAAATAATAAATATTAGAATAAAAAATAATAAATATTAAAATAAAAAATAATAAATATTAAAAAAAAAATAGAAACTATTAGAATAAAAAATAGTAAATATTAAAATAAAAAATAGTAAAATTAGAATAAAAAATAATAAATATTAGAATAAAAAATAATAAATATTAAAATAAAAATAGCGAATATTAAAATAAAAAATAATAAATATTAGAATAAAAAATAATAAATATTAAAATAAAAAATAATAAATATTATAATAAAAAATTGTAAATATTAAAATAAAAAATAGTAAATATTAAAATAAAAAATAGTAAATATTAAAATAAAAAATAGTAAATATTAGAATAGAAAATAATAAATATTAAAATAAAAAATAATAAATATTAGAATAAAAAATAATAAATATTAAAATAAGATTTTTGGAAAATATTTCGAAAATTAATTTCTTGGAAAAATGATTTTTTAAAGATTTTTTGGAAAAACTATTTTTTTCGATAATTTTAAAAAATCTTTGGAAAAAAAGATATTTCGAAAATTAATTTTTTAAACATTCCTTGGAAAAAATACATTTTTTAAAGGGTTTGTTCGGGTTTGTCGAGTTTGTTCGGGTTTGTCGGGTTTGTTCGGGTTGGTCGGGTTTGTCGGGCTTGTTCGGGTTTGTTCGGGTTTGTCGGGTTTGTTCGGGGTTTGGGTTTGTTCGGGTTTGTTCAAAATTATCGCGACGAGTACAATACGATAAAATCATAAAAAAATTCAAGCTATAACTTCCTTAATACTAATGCTAGACCCATCGAGTTTGGGCTCATTTGAAAGGGCTTGTTCGGGTTCGTCGGGTTTGTTCGAGTTTGTTCGGGTTTGGGTTTGTTCGGGTGTGTTCAAAATTATCGAAAAAAAATTGTTTAACAAAAATTTATTTTCTAAAAAATATTTTTTTAACAAAAATTTATTTCTAAAAAATATTTTTTTTTGGAGAAAATTTTGATAGAAGTAAAATCTAATTTTATAAAATCTTTGAAGAAAAAAAGATTTTTGGAAGATATTTCGAAAATTAATTTCATTCCATATTCCTTGAACATTCCTTGGAAAAAATAAACTTTTTAAAGGGTTTGTTCGGGTTGTTCGGTCTTTGAAAAAAAGAGTTTTGGAAAATATTTGGAAAATAAATTTTTTAAAAATTTCTTGAAAAAATAATTTTTTTTAAGATTTTTTGGAGAAACAATTTTTTTCGATAATTTTAAAAAATCTGGAAAAAAAAAGATTTTTTGAAAAATAATTTTTTAAACATTTCTTGAAAAAAAATAATTTTTTTTTAAATATTTTTTGGAAATTTCTTAATTTTTTATTACAAATTTTTTTTTGAGAAAATTTTGATAGAGTAAAATCTTTGGAAAAAAAGATTGAAGAAAATATTTATATCAAAAATTAATTTTTAAACATTGGAAAAAAATTTTTTTTTTAGATTTTGTGAAAAAAAAATTTTTTTCGATAATTTTGAAAAAATAAATTTTGGAAATTTTTTTTGGAGAAATGTTGAATAAAAAAAATCTTCGGAAAAATAATTTTTTTAAGGAAACTATTTTTTTCGATAATTTTAAAAATCTTTGGAAAAAAAGATTTTTTGAAACATTTCTTTGAAAAATAATTTTTAAAGATTTTTTGGAAAAACAATTTATTTCGATAATTTTATAAAATCTTTGAAGAAAATAAGATTTTTGGAAAATATTTGGAAAATTAATTTTTTAAACATTCCTTGGAAAAAATAAACTTTTTAAAGTTCTGTCTGAAAAAAAGATTTTTGGAAAATAAATTTTTTAAAAATTTCTTGAAAAAATAATTTTTTTAAGATTGAAAAATAATTTTTTAAACATTTCTTGGAAAATATAATTTTTTTAAATATTTTTTGGAAATTTCTTAATTTTTTATTACAAATATTTATTTTCTAAAAAATAATTTTTTCGGACAAAATTTTGAAAAATAACATCTTTGGAGAAAAAAGATTTTTCCATCGGCCCTACCCCGACGCATCACCGGCCACCGCTGGATCGAATAAAAGCCGCTCGAAGCCCTAGGAACAGCAGAGTTTGCCGCCGACTCTCAAACCACCCTACTTGCTTCGCCTACTGCTTTGTCGGGTTTGGGTTTGGGTTTGTTCAAAATTATCGCGACGTACGATAAAATCATAAAATCATAAAATCATAAAAAAATTCAAGCTATAACTTCCTAATACTAATGCTAGAAGCGTCGAGTTTGGGCTCATTTGAAAGGGCTTGTTCGGGTTTGGGTTTGTTCGGGTTTGTTCAAAAATATCGAAAAAAATTTTTTTAACAAAAATTTATTTTCTAAAAAATATTTTTTTTGGAGAAAATTTTGATAGAAGTAAAATCTTTGGAAAAAAAGATTGAAGAAAATATTTCGAAAATTAATTTTTTAAACATTCCTTGGAAAAAATACATTTTTTAAAGGGTTTGATCGGGTTTGTCGAGTTTGTTCGGGTTTGTTCGGGTTTGTTCGGGTTTGTCGGGCTTGTTCGGGTTTGTCGGGTTTGTTCGGGTTTGGGTTTGTTCAAAATTATCGCGACGAGTACAATACGATAAAATCATAAAATCATAAAAAAATTCAAGCTATAACTTCCTTAATACTAATGCTACTAGACCCATCGAGTTTGGGCTCATTTAAAAGGGCTTGTTCGGGTTTGTTCGTTTTTGTCGGGTTTGTTCGGGTTTGTCGGGTTTGTTCGGGTTTGGGTTTGTTCGGGTTTGTGTGTTCAAAATTATCGAATAAAATTGTTTTAACAAAAATTTATTTTCTAAAAAGTATTTTTTTTGGAGAAAATTTTGATAGAAGTAAAATCTAATTTTATAAAATCTTTGAAGAAAAAAAGATTTTTGGAAAATATTTCGAAAATTAATTTTTTAAACATTTCTTGGAACATTCCTTTGGAAAAAAGAAACTTTTTAAATGGTTTGTTCGGGTTTGTCGGGTTTGTTCGGGTTGTTCGGTCTTTGAAAAAAAGATTTTTGGAAAATATTTGGAAAATAAATTTTTTAAAAATTTCTTGAAAAAATAGTTTTTTTAAGATTTTTTGGAAAAACAATTTTTTTCGATAATTTTAATAAATCTGAAAAAAAAGATTTTTTGAAAAATAATTTTTTAAACATTTCTTGGAAAAAATAATTTTTTTAAATATTTTTTGGAAATTTCTTAATTTTTTATTACAAATATTTATTTTCTAAAAAATAATTTTTTCGGACAAAATTTTGAAAAATAACATCTTTGGAGAAAAAAGATTTTTCCATCGGCCCTACCCCGACGCATGACCAGCCACCGTTGGATCGAATAAAAGCCGCTCGAAGCGAAACTTACGTTTTTAACCTTTAACGCATTAACTTAAATACAAGTTTAAAAATTTAAATAACGATCGTCTGAAGTGTATATAAGTAATTTTAGAAGTCACGCAAAATATAAATAAATCCCCAACAGAATGCATATAATATTATATTGCATATTGCAATCATAGGACCACGGAGATGACGTCACGTCACAAGACAGCGCTTTGTCCTTGTTTTCTAGGAGTTGTTGATTGTACTCGTCGCGATAATTTTGAACAAACCCGAACAAACCCGAACAAACCCGACAAACCCGAACAAACCCTTTAAAAAATTTATTTTTTCCAAGGAATGTTTAAAAAAAACAAATTCTGCAAGTGTTCGACTTTGGCCAATTTATGTTTCTCGAATTATTAGCCTCGACCCTGTACAAAGGCTCAAAGGTTCGACTATGGGTATTTTTCGGTTAAAGATCGATAGACTAAACACTTCTATGCCAATTTCTGAGTGGAACAAATTCTGCAAGGTTTCGACTTTGGCAAATTTATGTTTTCTCGAATTATTAGCCTCGACCCTGTACAAAGGCTCAAAGGTGCGACTATGGGTATTTTTCAGTTAAAGATCGTTAGACTAAACACTTCTATGCCAATTTCTGAGTGGAACAAATTCTGCAAGGTTTCGACTTTGGCCAATTTATGTTTTCTCGAATTATTAGCCTCGACCCTGTACAAAGGCTCAAAGGTGCGACTATGGGTATTTTTCAGTTAAAGGTCGATAGACTGAATACTCCTATGCTAATTTCTGAGTGGAACAAGTTCTGCAAGTGTTCGACTTTTTCCAATTTATATTTTTCGAATTATTAGCCTCGACCCTGTACAAAGGCTCAAAGGTGCGATATGGGTATTTTTCAGTTAAAGATCGTTAAACTAAACACTTCTATGCCAATTTCTGAGGGGAACAAATTCTGCAAGGTTTCGACTTTGGCCAATTTATGTTTCTCGAATTATTAGCCTCGACCCTGTACAAAGGCTCAAAGGTTCGACTATGGGTATTTTTCGGTTAAAGATCGATAGACTAAACACTTCTATGCCAATTTCTGAGTGGAACAAATTCTGCAAGGTTTCGACTTTGTCAAATTTATGTTTCTCGAATTATTAGCCTCGACCCTGTACAAAGGCTCAAAGGTGCGACTATGGGTATTATTCGGTTAAAGATCGATAGACTGAGTACTCCTATGCTAATTTCTGAGTGGAACAAATTCTGCAAGTGTTCGACTTTGGCCAATTTATGTTTCTCGAATTATTAGCCTCGAC
Source organism: Barypeithes pellucidus (assembly GCA_963991005.1). Classification (NCBI taxonomy): domain Eukaryota; kingdom Metazoa; phylum Arthropoda; class Insecta; order Coleoptera; family Curculionidae; genus Barypeithes; species Barypeithes pellucidus. The sequence goes on from CAXDRF010000049.1 coordinate 102,699, forward strand.
CCTGTACAAAGGCTCAAAGGTTTTACTATGGGTATTTTTCGGTTAAAGATCGATAGACTAAACACTTCTATGCCAATTTCTGAGTGGAACAAATTCTGCAAGGTTTCGACTTTGGCAAATTTATGTTTTCTCGAATTATTAGCCTCGACCCTGTACAAAGGCTCCAAGGTGCGACTATGGGTTTTTTTCGGTTAAAGTTCGATAGACTAAACACTTCTATGCCAATTTCGATGTGGAACAAATTCTGCAAGTGTTCGACTTTGGCCAATTTATGTTTCTCGAATTATTAGCCTCGACCCTGTACAAAGGTTCAAAGGTGCGACTATGGGTATTTTTCGGTTAAAGTTCGATAGACTAAACACTTCTATGCCAATTTCGATGTGGAACAAATTCTGCAAGTGTTCGACTTTGGCCAATTTATGTTTCTCGAATTATTAGCCTCGACCCTGTACAAAGGTTCAAAGGTGCGACTATGGGTATTTTTCGGGTAAAGATCGATAGACTGAGTACTCCTATGCTAATTTCTGAGTGGAACAAATTCTGCAAGTGTTCGGCTTTGGCCAATTTATGTTTCTCGAATTATTAGCCTCGACCCTGTACAAAGGCTCAAAGGTTCGACTATGGGTATTTTTCGGGTAAAGATCGATAGACTGAGTACTCCTAAGCTAATTTCTGAGTGGAACAAATTCTGCAAGGTTTCGACTTTGGCAAATTTATGTTTTCTCGAATTATTAGCTTCGACCCTGTACAAAGGCTCAAAGGTGCGACTATGGGTTTTTTTCGGTTAAAGTTCGATAGACTAAACACTTCTATGCCAATTTCGATGTGGAACAAATTCTGCAAGTGTTCGACTTTGGCCAATTTATGTTCCTCGAATTATTAGCCTCGACCCTGTACAAAGGTTCAAAGGTGCGACTATGGGTATTTTTCGGTTAAAGATCGATAGACTGAGTACTCCTATGCTAATTTCTGAGTGGAACAAATTCTGCAAGTGTTCGACTTTGGCCAATTTATGTTTCTCGAATTATTAGCCTCGACCCTGTACAAAGGCTCAAAGGTTCGACTATGGGTATTTTTCGGTTAAAGATCGATAGACTAAACACTTCTATGCCAATTTCTGAGTGGAACAAATTCTGCAAGGTTTCGACTTTGGCAAATTTATGTTTTCTCGAATTATTAGCCTCGACCCTGTACAAAGGCTCAAAGGTGCGACTATGGGTATTTTTCAGTTAAAGATCGTTAGACTAAACACTTCTATGCCAATTTCTGAGTGGAACAAATTCTGCAAGGTTTCGACTTTGGCCAATTTATGTTTTCTCGAATTATTAGCCTCGACCCTGTACAAAGGCTCAAAGGTGCGACTATGGGTATTTTTCAGTTAAAGGTCGATAGACTGAATACTCCTATGCTAATTTCTGAGTGGAACAAGTTCTGCAAGTGTTCGACTTTTTCCAATTTATATTTTTCGAATTATTAGCCTCGACCCTGTACAAAGGCTCAAAGGTGCGATATGGGTATTTTTCAGTTAAAGATCGTTAAACTAAACACTTCTATGCCAATTTCTGAGGGGAACAAATTCTGCAAGGTTTCGACTTTGGCCAATTTATGTTTCTCGAATTATTAGCCTCGACCCTGTACAAAGGCTCAAAGGTTCGACTATGGGTATTTTTCGGTTAAAGATCGATAGACTAAACACTTCTATGCCAATTTCTGAGTGGAACAAATTCTGCAAGGTTTCGACTTTGTCAAATTTATGTTTCTCGAATTATTAGCCTCGACCCTGTACAAAGGCTCAAAGGTGCGACTATGGGTATTATTCGGTTAAAGATCGATAGACTGAGTACTCCTATGCTAATTTCTGAGTGGAACAAATTCTGCAAGTGTTCGACTTTGGCCAATTTATGTTTCTCGAATTATTAGCCTCGACCCTGTACAAAGGCTCAAAGGTTTTACTATGGGTATTTTTCGGTTAAAGATCGATAGACTAAACACTTCTATGCCAATTTCTGAGTGGAACAAATTCTGCAAGGTTTCGACTTTGGACAATTTATGTTTTCTCGAATTATTAGCTTCGACCCTGTACAAAGGCTCAAAGGTGCGACTATGGGTATTTTTCGGTTAAAGTTCGATAGACTAAACACTTCTATGCGAATTTCGATGTGGAACAAATTCTGCAAGTGTTCGACTTTGGCCAATTTATGTTTCTCGAATTATTAGCCTCGACCCTGTACAAAGGTTCAAAGGTGCGACTATGGATATTTTTCGGTTAAAGTTCGATGGACTAAACACTTCTATGCCAATTTCTGAGTGGAACAAATTCTGCAAGGTTTCGACTTTGGCATTTTATGTTTTCTCGAATTATTAGCCTCGACCCTGTACAAAGGCTCCAAGGTGCGACTATGGGTTTTTTTCGGTTAAAGGTCGATAGACTAAACACTTCTATGATAATTTCTGAGTGGAACAAACTCTGCAAGGTTTCGACTTTGGCCAATTTATGTTTTCTCGAATTATTAGCTTCGACCCTGTACAAAGGCTCAAAGGTGCGACTATGGGTATTTTTCGGTTAAAGTTCGATAGACTAAACACTTCTATGTGAATTTCGATGTGGAACAAATTCTGCAAGTGTTCGACTTTGGCCAATTTATGTTTTTCGAATTATTAGCCTCGACCCTGTACAAAGGTTCAAAGGTGCGACTATGGATATTTTTCGGTTAAAGTTCGATGGACTAAACACTTCTATGCCAATTTCTGAGTGGAACAAATTCTGCAAGGTTTCGACTTTGGCAAATTTATGTTTCTCGAATTATTAGCCTCGACCCTGTACAAAGGCTCAAAGGTGCGACTATGGGTATTATTCGGTTAAAGATCGATAGACTGAGTACTCCTATGCTAATTTCTGAGTGGAACAAATTCTGCAAGTGTTCGACTTTGGCCAATTTATGTTTCTCGAATTATTAGCCTCAACCCTGTACAAAGGTTCAAAGGTGCGACTATGGGTATTTTTCGGTTAAAGTTCGATAGGCTAAACACTTCTATGCCAATTTCGATGTGGAACAAATTCTGCAAGTGTTCGACTTTGGCCAATTTATGTTTCTCGAATTATTAGCCTCGACCCTGTACAAAGGTTCAAAGGTGCGACTATGGGTATTTTTCGGGTAAAGATCGATAGACTGAGTACTCCTATGCTAATTTCTGAGTGGAACAAATTCTTTGTACAGGGTCGAGGCTAATAATTCGAGAAACATAAATTGGCCAAAGTCGAACACTTGCAGAATTTGTTCCACATCGAAATTGGCATAGAAGTGTTTAGCCTATCGAACTTTAACCGAAAAATACCCATAGTCGCACCTTTGAACCTTTGTACAGGGTTGAGGCTAATAATTCGAGAAACATAAATTGGCCAAAGTCGAACACTTGCAGAATTTGTTCCACTCAGAAATTAGCATAGGAGTACTCAGTCTATCGATCTTTAACCGAATAATACCCATAGTCGCACCTTTGAGCCTTTGTACAGGGTCGAGGCTAATAATTCGAGAAACATAAATTTGCCAAAGTCGAAACCTTGCAGAATTTGTTCCACTCAGAAATTGGCATAGAAGTGTTTAGTCCATCGAACTTTAACCGAAAAATATCCATAGTCGCACCTTTGAACCTTTGTACAGGGTCGAGGCTAATAATTCGAAAAACATAAATTGGCCAAAGTCGAACACTTGCAGAATTTGTTCCACATCGAAATTCACATAGAAGTGTTTAGTCTATCGAACTTTAACCGAAAAATACCCATAGTCGCACCTTTGAGCCTTTGTACAGGGTCGAAGCTAATAATTCGAGAAAACATAAATTGGCCAAAGTCGAAACCTTGCAGAGTTTGTTCCACTCAGAAATTATCATAGAAGTGTTTAGTCTATCGACCTTTAACCGAAAAAAACCCATAGTCGCACCTTGGAGCCTTTGTACAGGGTCGAGGCTAATAATTCGAGAAAACATAAAATGCCAAAGTCGAAACCTTGCAGAATTTGTTCCACTCAGAAATTGGCATAGAAGTGTTTAGTCCATCGAACTTTAACCGAAAAATATCCATAGTCGCACCTTTGAACCTTTGTACAGGGTCGAGGCTAATAATTCGAGAAACATAAATTGGCCAAAGTCGAACACTTGCAGAATTTGTTCCACATCGAAATTCGCATAGAAGTGTTTAGTCTATCGAACTTTAACCGAAAAATACCCATAGTCGCACCTTTGAGCCTTTGTACAGGGTCGAAGCTAATAATTCGAGAAAACATAAATTGTCCAAAGTCGAAACCTTGCAGAATTTGTTCCACTCAGAAATTGGCATAGAAGTGTTTAGTCTATCGATCTTTAACCGAAAAATACCCATAGTAAAACCTTTGAGCCTTTGTACAGGGTCGAGGCTAATAATTCGAGAAACATAAATTGGCCAAAGTCGAACACTTGCAGAATTTGTTCCACTCAGAAATTAGCATAGGAGTACTCAGTCTATCGATCTTTAACCGAATAATACCCATAGTCGCACCTTTGAGCCTTTGTACAGGGTCGAGGCTAATAATTCGAGAAACATAAATTTGACAAAGTCGAAACCTTGCAGAATTTGTTCCACTCAGAAATTGGCATAGAAGTGTTTAGTCTATCGATCTTTAACCGAAAAATACCCATAGTCGAACCTTTGAGCCTTTGTACAGGGTCGAGGCTAATAATTCGAGAAACATAAATTGGCCAAAGTCGAAACCTTGCAGAATTTGTTCCCCTCAGAAATTGGCATAGAAGTGTTTAGTTTAACGATCTTTAACTGAAAAATACCCATATCGCACCTTTGAGCCTTTGTACAGGGTCGAGGCTAATAATTCGAAAAATATAAATTGGAAAAAGTCGAACACTTGCAGAACTTGTTCCACTCAGAAATTAGCATAGGAGTATTCAGTCTATCGACCTTTAACTGAAAAATACCCATAGTCGCACCTTTGAGCCTTTGTACAGGGTCGAGGCTAATAATTCGAGAAAACATAAATTGGCCAAAGTCGAAACCTTGCAGAATTTGTTCCACTCAGAAATTGGCATAGAAGTGTTTAGTCTAACGATCTTTAACTGAAAAATACCCATAGTCGCACCTTTGAGCCTTTGTACAGGGTCGAGGCTAATAATTCGAGAAAACATAAATTTGCCAAAGTCGAAACCTTGCAGAATTTGTTCCACTCAGAAATTGGCATAGAAGTGTTTAGTCTATCGATCTTTAACCGAAAAATACCCATAGTCGAACCTTTGAGCCTTTGTACAGGGTCGAGGCTAATAATTCGAGAAACATAAATTGGCCAAAGTCGAACACTTGCAGAATTTGTTCCACTCAGAAATTAGCATAGGAGTACTCAGTCTATCGATCTTTAACCGAAAAATACCCATAGTCGCACCTTTGAACCTTTGTACAGGGTCGAGGCTAATAATTCGAGGAACATAAATTGGCCAAAGTCGAACACTTGCAGAATTTGTTCCACATCGAAATTGGCATAGAAGTGTTTAGTCTATCGAACTTTAACCGAAAAAAACCCATAGTCGCACCTTTGAGCCTTTGTACAGGGTCGAAGCTAATAATTCGAGAAAACATAAATTTGCCAAAGTCGAAACCTTGCAGAATTTGTTCCACTCAGAAATTAGCTTAGGAGTACTCAGTCTATCGATCTTTACCCGAAAAATACCCATAGTCGAACCTTTGAGCCTTTGTACAGGGTCGAGGCTAATAATTCGAGAAACATAAATTGGCCAAAGCCGAACACTTGCAGAATTTGTTCCACTCAGAAATTAGCATAGGAGTACTCAGTCTATCGATCTTTACCCGAAAAATACCCATAGTCGCACCTTTGAACCTTTGTACAGGGTCGAGGCTAATAATTCGAGAAACATAAATTGGCCAAAGTCGAACACTTGCAGAATTTGTTCCACATCGAAATTGGCATAGAAGTGTTTAGTCTATCGAACTTTAACCGAAAAATACCCATAGTCGCACCTTTGAACCTTTGTACAGGGTCGAGGCTAATAATTCGAGAAACATAAATTGGCCAAAGTCGAACACTTGCAGAATTTGTTCCACATCGAAATTGGCATAGAAGTGTTTAGTCTATCGAACTTTAACCGAAAAAAACCCATAGTCGCACCTTGGAGCCTTTGTACAGGGTCGAGGCTAATAATTCGAGAAAACATAAATTTGCCAAAGTCGAAACCTTGCAGAATTTGTTCCACTCAGAAATTGGCATAGAAGTGTTTAGTCTATCGATCTTTAACCGAAAAATACCCATAGTAAAACCTTTGAGCCTTTGTACAGGGTCGAGGCTAATAATTCGAGAAACATAAATTGGCCAAAGTCGAACACTTGCAGAATTTGTTCCACTCAGAAATTAGCATAGGAGTACTCAGTCTATCGATCTTTAACCGAATAATACCCATAGTCGCACCTTTGAGCCTTTGTACAGGGTCGAGGCTAATAATTCGAGAAACATAAATTTGACAAAGTCGAAACCTTGCAGAATTTGTTCCACTCAGAAATTGGCATAGAAGTGTTTAGTCTATCGATCTTTAACCGAAAAATACCCATAGTCGAACCTTTGAGCCTTTGTACAGGGTCGAGGCTAATAATTCGAGAAACATAAATTGGCCAAAGTCGAAACCTTGCAGAATTTGTTCCCCTCAGAAATTGGCATAGAAGTGTTTAGTTTAACGATCTTTAACTGAAAAATACCCATATCGCACCTTTGAGCCTTTGTACAGGGTCGAGGCTAATAATTCGAAAAATATAAATTGGAAAAAGTCGAACACTTGCAGAACTTGTTCCACTCAGAAATTAGCATAGGAGTATTCAGTCTATCGACCTTTAACTGAAAAATACCCATAGTCGCACCTTTGAGCCTTTGTACAGGGTCGAGGCTAATAATTCGAGAAAACATAAATTGGCCAAAGTCGAAACCTTGCAGAATTTGTTCCACTCAGAAATTGGCATAGAAGTGTTTAGTCTAACGATCTTTAACTGAAAAATACCCATAGTCGCACCTTTGAGCCTTTGTACAGGGTCGAGGCTAATAATTCGAGAAAACATAAATTTGCCAAAGTCGAAACCTTGCAGAATTTGTTCCACTCAGAAATTGGCATAGAAGTGTTTAGTCTATCGATCTTTAACCGAAAAATACCCATAGTCGAACCTTTGAGCCTTTGTACAGGGTCGAGGCTAATAATTCGAGAAACATAAATTGGCCAAAGTCGAACACTTGCAGAATTTGTTCCACTCAGAAATTAGCATAGGAGTACTCAGTCTATCGATCTTTAACCGAAAAATACCCATAGTCGCACCTTTGAACCTTTGTACAGGGTCGAGGCTAATAATTCGAGGAACATAAATTGGCCAAAGTCGAACACTTGCAGAATTTGTTCCACATCGAAATTGGCATAGAAGTGTTTAGTCTATCGAACTTTAACCGAAAAAAACCCATAGTCGCACCTTTGAGCCTTTGTACAGGGTCGAAGCTAATAATTCGAGAAAACATAAATTTGCCAAAGTCGAAACCTTGCAGAATTTGTTCCACTCAGAAATTAGCTTAGGAGTACTCAGTCTATCGATCTTTACCCGAAAAATACCCATAGTCGAACCTTTGAGCCTTTGTACAGGGTCGAGGCTAATAATTCGAGAAACATAAATTGGCCAAAGCCGAACACTTGCAGAATTTGTTCCACTCAGAAATTAGCATAGGAGTACTCAGTCTATCGATCTTTACCCGAAAAATACCCATAGTCGCACCTTTGAACCTTTGTACAGGGTCGAGGCTAATAATTCGAGAAACATAAATTGGCCAAAGTCGAACACTTGCAGAATTTGTTCCACATCGAAATTGGCATAGAAGTGTTTAGTCTATCGAACTTTAACCGAAAAATACCCATAGTCGCACCTTTGAACCTTTGTACAGGGTTGAGGCTAATAATTCGAGAAACATAAATTGGCCAAAGTCGAACACTTGCAGAATTTGTTCCACTCAGAAATTAGCATAGGAGTACTCAGTCTATCGATCTTTAACCGAATAATACCCATAGTCGCACCTTTGAGCCTTTGTACAGGGTCGAGGCTAATAATTCGAGAAACATAAATTTGCCAAAGTCGAAACCTTGCAGAGTTTGTTCCACTCAGAAATTATCATAGAAGTGTTTAGTCTATCGACCTTTAACCGAAAAAAACCCATAGTCGCACCTTGGAGCCTTTGTACAGGGTCGAGGCTAATAATTCGAGAAAACATAAATTTGCCAAAGTCGAAACCTTGCAGAATTTGTTCCACTCAGAAATTCGCATAGAAGTGTTTAGTCCATCGAACTTTAACCGAAAAATATCCATAGTCGCACCTTTGAACCTTTGTACAGGGTCGAGGCTAATAATTCGAGAAACATAAATTGGCCAAAGTCGAACACTTGCAGAATTTGTTCCACATCGAAATTCGCATAGAAGTGTTTAGTCTATCGAACTTTAACCGAAAAATACCCATAGTCGCACCTTTGAGCCTTTGTACAGGGTCGAAGCTAATAATTCGAGAAAACATAAATTGTCCAAAGTCGAAACCTTGCAGAATTTGTTCCACTCAGAAATTGGCATAGAAGTGTTTAGTCTAACGAACTTTAACCGAAAAATACCCATAGTCGAACCTTTGAGCCTTTGTACAGGGTCGAGGCTAATAATTCGAGAAACATAAATTGGCCAAAGTCGAACACTTGCAGAATTTGTTCCACATCGAAATTGGCATAGAAGTGTTTAGTCTATCGAACTTTAACCGAAAAATATCCATAGTCGCACCTTTGAGCCTTTGTACAGGGTCGAGGCTAATAATTCGAGAAAACATAAATTTGCCAAAGTCGAAACCTTGCAGAATTTGTTCCACTCAGAAATTGGCATAGAAGTGTTTAGTCTATCGATCTTTAACCGAAAAATACCCATAGTCGAACCTTTGAGCCTTTGTACAGGGTCGAGGCTAATAATTCGAGAAACAAAAATTGGCCAAAGTCGAACACTTGCAGAATTTGTTCCACTAAGAAATTAGCATAGGAGTACTCAGTCTATCGATCTTTAACCGAATAATACCCATAGTCGCACCTTTGAGCCTTTGTACAGGGTCGAGGCTAATAATTCGAGAAACATAAATTGGCCAAAGTCGAACACTTGCAGAATTTGTTCCACTCAGAAATTAGCATAGGAGTACTCAGTCTATCGAACTTTAACCGAAAAATACCCATAGTCGCACCTTTGAGCCTTTGTACAGGGTCGAAGCTAATAATTCGAGAAAACATAAATTGGCCAAAGTCGAAACCTTGCAGAATTTGTTCCACTCAGAAATTAGCATAGGAGTACTCAGTCTATCGATCTTTACCCGAAAAATACCCATAGTCGAACCTTTGAGCCTTTGTACAGGGTCGAGGCTAATAATTCGAGAAACATAAATTGGCCAAAGTCGAACACTTGCAGAATTTGTTCCACATCGAAATTCGCATAGAAGTGTTTAGTCTATCGAACTTTAACCGAAAAATACCCATAGTCGCACCTTTGAGCCTTTGTACAGGGTCGAAGCTAATAATTCGAGAAAACATAAATTGGCCAAAGTCGAAACCTTGCAGAGTTTGTTCCACTCAGAAATTATCATAGAAGTGTTTAGTCTATCGCCCTTTAACCGAAAAAAACCCATAGTCGCACCTTGGAGCCTTTGTACAGGGTCGAGGCTAATAATTCGAGAAAACATAAATTTGCCAAAGTCGAAACCTTGCCGAATTTGTTCCACTCAGAAATTGGCATAGAAGTGTTTAGTCTATCGATCTTTAACCGAAAAATACCCATAGTAAAACCTTTGAGCCTTTGTACAGGGTCGAGGCTAATAATTCGAGAAACATAAATTGGCCAAAGTCGAACACTTGCAGAATTTGTTCCACTCAGAAATTAGCATAGGAGTACTCAGTCTATCGATCTTTAACCGAATAATACCCATAGTCGCACCTTTGAGCCTTTGTACAGGGTCGAGGCTAATAATTCGAGAAACATAAATTTGACAAAGTCGAAACCTTGCAGAATTTGTTCCACTCAGAAATTGGCATAGAAGTGTTTAGTCTATCGATCTTTAACCGAAAAATACCCATAGTCGAACCTTTGAGCCTTTGTACAGGGTCGAGGCTAATAATTCGAGAAAACATAAATATGCCAAAGTCGATACCTTGCAGAATTTGTTCCACTCAGAAATTGGCATAGAAGTGTTTAGTCTAACGAACTTTAACCGAAAAATACCCATAGTCGAACCTTTGAGCCTTTGTACAGGGTCGAGGCTAATAATTCGAGAAACATAAATTGGCCAAAGTCGAACACTTGCAGAATTTGTTCCACATCGAAATTGGCATAGAAGTGTTTAGTCTATCGGACTTTAACCGAAAAATATCCATAGTCGCACCTTTGAGCCTTTGTACAGGGTCGAAGCTAATAATTCGGGAAAACATAAATTGGCCAAAGTCGAAACCTTGCAGAATTTGTTCCACTCAGAAATTATCATAGAAGTGTTTAGTCTATCGACCTTTAACCGAAAAAAACCCATAGTCGCACCTTGGAGCCTTTGTACAGGGTCGAGGCTAATAATTCGAGAAAACATAAATTTGCCAAAGTCGAAACCTTGCAGAATTTGTTCCACTCAGAAATTGGCATAGAAGTGTTTAGTCTATCGATCTTTAACCGAAAAATACCCATAGTCGAACCTTTGAGCCTTTGTACAGGGTCGAGGCTAATAATTCGAGAAAACAAAAATTGGCCAAAGTCGAACACTTGCAGAATTTGTTCCACTCAGAAATTAGCATAGGAGTACTCAGTCTATCGATCTTTAACCGAAAAATACCCATAGTCGCACCTTGGAGCCTTTGTACAGGGTCGAGGCTAATAATTCGAGAAAACATAAATTGGCCAAAGTCGAACACTTGCAGAATTTGTTCCACTCAGAAATTAGCATAGGAGTACTCAGTCTATCGAACTTTAACCGAAAAATACCCATAGTCGCACCTTTGAGCCTTTGTACAGGGTCGAAGCTAATAATTCGAGAAAACATAAATTGGCCAAAGTCGAAACCTTGCAGAATTTGTTCCACTCAGAAATTAGCATAGGAGTACTCAGTCTATCGATCTTTACCCGAAAAATACCCATAGTCGAACCTTTGAGCCCTTGTACAGGGTCGAGGCTAATAATTCGAGTAACATAAATTGGCCAAAGTCGAACACTTGCAGAATTTGTTCCACATCGAAATTCGCATAGAAGTGTTTAGTCTATCGAACTTTAACCGAAAAATACCCATAGTCGCACCTTGGAGCCTTTGTACAGGGTCGAGGCTAATAATTCGAGAAAACATAAATTTGCCAAAGTCGAAACCTTGCAGAATTTGTTCCACTCAGAAATTGGCATAGAAGTGTTTAGTCTATCGATCTTTAACCGAAAAATACCCATAGTAAAACCTTTGAGCCTTTGTACAGGGTCGAGGCTAATAATTCGAGAAACATAAATTGGCCAAAGTCGAACACTTGCAGAATTTGTTCCACTCAGAAATTAGCATAGGAGTACTCAGTCTATCGATCTTTAACCGAATAATACCCATAGTCGCACCTCTGAGCCTTTGTACAGGGTCGAGGCTAATAATTCGAGAAACATAAATTTGACAAAGTCGAAACCTTGCAGAATTTGTTCCACTCAGAAATTGGCATAGAAGTGTTTAGTCTATCGATCTTTAACCGAAAAATACCCATAGTCGAACCTTTGAGCCTTTGTACAGGGTCGAGGCTAATAATTCGAGAAACATAAATTGGCCAAAGTCGAAACCTTGCAGAATTTGTTCCCCTCAGAAATTGGCATAGAAGTGTTTAGTTTAACGATCTTTAACTGAAAAATACCCATATCGCACCTTTGAGCCTTTGTACAGGGTCGAGGCTAATAATTCGAGAAACATAAATTGGCCAAAGTCGAACACTTGCAGAATTTGTTCCACTCAGAAATTAGCTTAGGAGTACTCAGTCTATCGATCTTTACCCGAAAAATACCCATAGTCGAACCTTTGAGCCTTTGTACAGGGTCGAGGCTAATAATTCGAGAAACATAAATTTGCCAAAGTCGAAACCTTGCAGAATTTGTTCCACTCAGAAATTGGCATAGAAGTGTTTAGTCTAACGATCTTTAACTGAAAAATACCCATAGTCGCACCTTTGAGCCTTTGTACAGGGTCGAGGCTAATAATTCGAGAAAACATAAATATGCCAAAGTCGATACCTTGCAGAATTTGTTCCACTCAGAAATTGGCATAGAAGTGTTTAGTCCATCGAACTTTAACCGAAAAATATCCATAGTCGCACCTTTGAACCTTTGTACAGGGTCGAGGCTAATAATTCGAGAAACATAAATTGGCCAAAGTCGAACACTTGCAGAATTTGTTCCACATCGAAATTGACATAGAAGTGTTTAGTCTATCGAACTTTAACCGAAAAATACCCATAGTCGCACCTTTGAGCCTTTGTACAGGGTCGAAGCTAATAATTCGAGAAAACATAAATTGGCCAAAGTCGAAACCTTGCAGAATTTGTTCCACTCAGAAATTGGCATAGAAGTGTTTAGTTTAACGATCTTTAACTGAAAAATACCCATATCGCACCTTTGAGCCTTTGTACAGGGTCGAGGCTAATAATTCGAAAAATATAAATTGGAAAAAGTCGAACACTTGCAGAACTTGTTCCACTCAGAAATTAGCATAGGAGTATTCAGTCTATCGACCTTTAACTGAAAAATACCCATAGTCGCACCTTTGAGCCTTTGTACAGGGTCGAGGCTAATAATTCGAGAAAACATAAATTTGCCAAAGTCGAACACTTGCAGAATTTGTTCCACTCAGAAATTATCATAGAAGTGTTTAGTCTATCGACCTTTAACCGAAAAAAACCCATAGTCGCACCTTGGAGCCTTTGTACAGGGTCGAGGCTAATAATTCGAGAAACATAAATTGGCCAAAGTCGAACACTTGCAGAATTTGTTCCACATCAAAATTCGCATAGAAGTGTTTAGTCTATCGAACTTTAACCGAAAAATACCCATAGTCGCACCTTTGAGCCTTTGTACAGGGTCGAAGCAATAATTCGAGAAAACATAAATTGGCCAAAGTCGAAACTTGGCAGAATTTGTTCCACTCAGAAATTATCATAGAAGTGTTTAGTCTATCGATCTTTAACCGAAAAATACCCATAGTCGCACCTTTGAGCCTTTGTACAGGGTCGAGGCTAATAATTCGAGAAACATAAATTGGCCAAAGTCGAACACTTGCAGAATTTGTTCCACTCAGAAATTAGCATAGGAGTACTCAGTCTATCGATCTTTACCCGAAAAATACCCATAGTCGAACCTTTGAGCCTTTGTACAGGGTCGAGGCTAATAATTCGAGAAACATAAATTGGCCAAAGTCGAACACTTGCAGAATTTGTTCCACATCGAAATTCGCATAGAAGTGTTTAGTCTATCGAACTTTAACCGAAAAATACCCATAGTCGCACCTTTGAGCCTTTGTACAGGGTCGAAGCTAATAATTCGAGAAAACATAAATTGGCCAAAGTCGAAACCTTGCAGAGTTTGTTCCACTCAGAAATTATCATAGAAGTGTTTAGTCTATCGACCTTTAACCGAAAAAAACCCATAGTCGCACCTTGGAGCCTTTGTACAGGGTCGAGGCTAATAATTCGAGAAACATAAATTTGACAAAGTCGAAACCTTGCAGAATTTGTTCCACTCAGAAATTGGCATAGAAGTGTTTAGTCTATCGATCTTTAACCGAAAAATACCCATAGTCGAACCTTTGAGCCTTTGTACAGGGTCGAGGCTAATAATTCGAGAAACATAAATTGGCCAAAGTCGAAACCTTGCAGAATTTGTTCCCCTCAGAAATTGGCATAGAAGTGTTTAGTTTAACGATCTTTAACTGAAAAATACCCATATCGCACCTTTGAGCCTTTGTACAGGGTCGAGGCTAATAATTCGAAAAATATAAATTGGAAAAAGTCGAACACTTGCAGAACTTGTTCCACTCAGAAATTAGCATAGGAGTATTCAGTCTATCGACCTTTAACTGAAAAATACCCATAGTCGCACCTTTGAGCCTTTGTACAGGGTCGAGGCTAATAATTCGAGAAAACATAAATTGGCCAAAGTCGAAACCTTGCAGAATTTGTTCCACTCAGAAATTGGCATAGAAGTGTTTAGTCTAACGATCTTTAACTGAAAAATACCCATAGTCGCACCTTTGAGCCTTTGTACAGGGTCGAGGCTAATAATTCGAGAAAACATAAATTTGCCAAAGTCGAAACCTTGCAGAATTTGTTCCACTCAGAAATTGGCATAGAAGTGTTTAGTCTATCGATCTTTAACCGAAAAATACCCATAGTCGAACCTTTGAGCCTTTGTACAGGGTCGAGGCTAATAATTCGAGAAACATAAATTGGCCAAAGTCGAACACTTGCAGAATTTGTTCCACTCAGAAATTAGCATAGGAGTACTCAGTCTATCGATCTTTAACCGAAAAATACCCATAGTCGCACCTTTGAACCTTTGTACAGGGTCGAGGCTAATAATTCGAGGAACATAAATTGGCCAAAGTCGAACACTTGCAGAATTTGTTCCACATCGAAATTGGCATAGAAGTGTTTAGTCTATCGAACTTTAACCGAAAAATACCCATAGTCGCACCTTTGAGCCTTTGTACAGGGTCGAAGCTAATAATTCGAGAAAACATAAATTTGCCAAAGTCGAAACCTTGCAGAATTTGTTCCACTCAGAAATTAGCTTAGGAGTACTCAGTCTATCGATCTTTACCCGAAAAATACCCATAGTCGAACCTTTGAGCCTTTGTACAGGGTCGAGGCTAATAATTCGAGAAACATAAATTGGCCAAAGTCGAACACTTGCAGAATTTGTTCCACTCAGAAATTAGCATAGGAGTACTCAGTCTATCGATCTTTACCCGAAAAATACCCATAGTCGCACCTTTGAACCTTTGTACAGGGTCGAGGCTAATAATTCGAGAAACATAAATTGGCCAAAGTCGAACACTTGCAGAATTTGTTCCACATCGAAATTGGCATAGAAGTGTTTAGTCTATCGAACTTTAACCGAAAAATACCCATAGTCGCACCTTTGAACCTTTGTACAGGGTTGAGGCTAATAATTCGAGAAACATAAATTGGCCAAAGTCGAACACTTGCAGAATTTGTTCCACTCAGAAATTAGCATAGGAGTACTCAGTCTATCGATCTTTAACCGAATAATACCCATAGTCGCACCTTTGAGCCTTTGTACAGGGTCGAGGCTAATAATTCGAGAAACATAAATTTGCCAAAGTCGAAACCTTGCAGAATTTGTTCCACTCAGAAATTGGCATAGAAGTGTTTAGTCCATCGAACTTTAACCGAAAAATATCCATAGTCGCACCTTTGAACCTTTGTACAGGGTCGAGGCTAATAATTCGAGAAACATAAATTGGCCAAAGTCGAACACTTGCAGAATTTGTTCCACATCGAAATTCGCATAGAAGTGTTTAGTCTATCGAACTTTAACCGAAAAATACCCATAGTCGCACCTTTGAGCCTTTGTACAGGGTCGAAGCTAATAATTCGAGAAAACATAAATTGGCCAAAGTCGAAACCTTGCAGAGTTTGTTCCACTCAGAAATTATCATAGAAGTGTTTAGTCTATCGACCTTTAACCGAAAAAAACCCATAGTCGCACCTTGGAGCCTTTGTACAGGGTCGAGGCTAATAATTCGAGAAAACATAAATTTGCCAAAGTCGAAACCTTGCAGAATTTGTTCCACTCAGAAATTGGCATAGAAGTGTTTAGTCCATCGAACTTTAACCGAAAAATATCCATAGTCGCACCTTTGAGCCTTTGTACAGGGTCGAAGCTAATAATTCGAGAAAACATAAATTGTCCAAAGTCGAAACCTTGCAGAATTTGTTCCACTCAGAAATTGGCATAGAAGTGTTTAGTCTAACGAACTTTAACCGAAAAATATCCATAGTCGCACCTTTGAGCCTTTGTACAGGGTCGAGGCTAATAATTCGGGAAAACATAAATTGGCCAAAGTCGAACACTTGCAGAATTTGTTCCACTCAGAAATTAGCATAGAAGTGTTTAGTCTATCGATCTTTAACCGAAAAATACCCATAGTCGAACCTTTGAGCCTTTGTACAGGGTCGAGGCTAATAATTCGAGAAACATAAATTGGCCAAAGTCGAAACCTTGCAGAATTTGTTCCCCTCAGAAATTGGCATAGAAGTGTTTAGTTTAACGATCTTTAACTGAAAAATACCCATATCGCACCTTTGAGCCTTTGTACAGGGTCGAGGCTAATAATTCGAAAAATATAAATTGGAAAAAGTCGAACACTTGCAGAACTTGTTCCACTCAGAAATTAGCATAGGAGTATTCAGTCTATCGACCTTTAACTGAAAAATACCCATAGTCGCACCTTTGAGCCTTTGTACAGGGTCGAAGCTAATAATTCGAGAAAACATAAATTGTCCAAAGTCGAAACCTTGCAGAATTTGTTCCACTCAGAAATTGGCATAGAAGTGTTTAGTCTAACGAACTTTAACCGAAAAATACCCATAGTCGAACCTTTGAGCCTTTGTACAGGGTCGAGGCTAATAATTCGAGAAACATAAATTGGCCAAAGTCGAACACTTGCAGAATTTGTTCCACATCGAAATTGGCATAGAAGTGTTTAGTCTATCGAACTTTAACCGAAAAATATCCATAGTCGCACCTTTGAGCCTTTGTACAGGGTCGAGGCTAATAATTCGGGAAAACATAAATTGGCCAAAGTCGAACACTTGCAGAATTTGTTCCACTCAGAAATTAGCATAGAAGTGTTTAGTCTATCGATCTTTAACCGAAAAATACCCACAGTCGAACCTTTGAGCCTTTGTACAGGGTCGAGGCTAATAATTCGAGAAACATAAATTGGCCAAAGTCGAACACTTGCAGAATTTGTTCCACTCAGAAATTAGCATAGGAGTACTCAGTCTATCGATCTTTAACCGAAAAATACCCATAGTCGCACCTTTGAACCTTTGTACAGGGTCGAGGCTAATAATTCGAGGAACATAAATTGGCCAAAGTCGAACACTTGCAGAATTTGTTCCACATCGAAATTGGCATAGAAGTGTTTAGTCTATCGAACTTTAACCGAAAAATACCCATAGTCGCACCTTTGAGCCTTTGTACAGGGTCGAAGCTAATAATTCGAGAAAACATAAATTGGCCAAAGTCGAAACCTTGCAGAATTTGTTCCCCTCAGAAATTGGCATAGAAGTGTTTAGTTTAACGATCTTTAACTGAAAAATACCCATATCGCACCTTTGAGCCTTTGTACAGGGTCGAGGCTAATAATTCGAAAAATATAAATTGGAAAAAGTCGAACACTTGCAGAACTTGTTCCACTCAGAAATTAGCATAGGAGTATTCAGTCTATCGACCTTTAACTGAAAAATACCCATAGTCGCACCTTTGAGCCTTTGTACAGGGTCGAGGCTAATAATTCGAGAAAACATAAATTGGCCAAAGTCGAAACCTTGCAGAATTTGTTCCACTCAGAAATTGGCATAGAAGTGTTTAGTCTAACGATCTTTAACTGAAAAATACCCATAGTCGCACCTTTGAGCCTTTGTACAGGGTCGAGGCTAATAATTCGAGAAGTGTTTAGTCTGTCGACCTTTAACCGAAAAAAACCCATAGTCGCACCTTGGAGCCTTTGTACAGGGTCGAGGCTAATAATTCGAGAAAACATAAATTTGCCAAAGTCGAAACCTTGCAGAATTTGTTCCACTCAGAAATTGGCATAGAAGTGTTTAGTCCATCGAACTTTAACCGAAAAATATCCATAGTCGCACCTTTGAACCTTTGTACAGGGTCGAGGCTAATAATTCGAGAAACATAAATTGGCCAAAGTCGAACACTTGCAGAATTTGTTCCACATCGAAATTCGCATAGAAGTGTTTAGTCTATCGAACTTTAACCGAAAAATACCCATAGTCGCACCTTTGAGCCTTTGTACAGGGTCGAAGCTAATAATTCGAGAAAACATAAATTGGCCAAAGTCGAAACCTTGCAGAATTTGTTCCACTCAGAAATTAGCATAGGAGTACTCAGTCTATCGATCTTTACCCGAAAAATACCCATAGTCGAACCTTTGAGCCTTTGTACAGGGTCGAGGCTAATAATTCGAGAAACATAAATTGGCCAAAGTCGAACACTTGCAGAATTTGTTCCACATCGAAATTCGCATAGAAGTGTTTAGTCTATCGAACTTTAACCGAAAAATACCCATAGTCGCACCTTTGAGCCTTTGTACAGGGTCGAAGCTAATAATTCGAGAAAACATAAATTGGCCAAAGTCGAAACCTTGCAGAGTTTGTTCCACTCAGAAATTATCATAGAAGTGTTTAGTCTATCGCCCTTTAACCGAAAAAAACCCATAGTCGCACCTTGGAGCCTTTGTACAGGGTCGAGGCTAATAATTCGAGAAAACATAAATTTGCCAAAGTCGAAACCTTGCCGAATTTGTTCCACTCAGAAATTGGCATAGAAGTGTTTAGTCTATCGATCTTTAACCGAAAAATACCCATAGTAATACCTTTGAGCCTTTGTACATGGTCGAGGCTAATAATTCGAGAAACATAAATTGGCCAAAGTCGAACACTTGCAGAATTTGTTCCACTCAGAAATTAGCATAGAAGTGTTTAGTCTATCGATCTTTAACCGAAAAATACCCATAGTCGAACCTTTGAGCCTTTGTACAGGGTCGAGGCTAATAATTCGAGAAACATAAATTGGCCAAAGTCGAAACCTTGCAGAATTTGTTCCCCTCAGAAATTGGCATAGAAGTGTTTAGTTTAACGATCTTTAACTGAAAAATACCCATATCGCACCTTTGAGCCTTTGTACAGGGTCGAGGCTAATAATTCGAAAAATATAAATTGGAAAAAGTCGAACACTTGCAGAACTTGTTCCACTCAGAAATTAGCATAGGAGTATTCAGTCTATCGACCTTTAACTGAAAAATACCCATAGTCGCACCTTTGAGCCTTTGTACAGGGTCGAGGCTAATAATTCGAGAAAACATAAATTGGCCAAAGTCGAAACCTTGCAGAATTTGTTCCACTCAGAAATTGGCATAGAAGTGTTTAGTCTAACGATCTTTAACTGAAAAATACCCATAGTCGCACCTTTGAGCCTTTGTACAGGGTCGAGGCTAATAATTCGAGAAAACATAAATTTGCCAAAGTCGAAACCTTGCAGAATTTGTTCCACTCAGAAATTGGCATAGAAGTGTTTAGTCTATCGATCTTTAACCGAAAAATACCCACAGTCGAACCTTTGAGCCTTTGTACAGGGTCGAGGCTAATAATTCGAGAAACATAAATTGGCCAAAGTCGAACACTTGCAGAATTTGTTCCACTCAGAAATTAGCATAGGAGTACTCAGTCTATCGATCTTTAACCGAAAAATACCCATAGTCGCACCTTTGAACCTTTGTACAGGGTCGAGGCTAATAATTCGAGGAACATAAATTGGCCAAAGTCGAACACTTGCAGAATTTGTTCCACATCGAAATTGGCATAGAAGTGTTTAGTCTATCGAACTTTAACCGAAAAATACCCATAGTCGCACCTTTGAGCCTTTGTACAGGGTCGAAGCTAATAATTCGAGAAAACATAAATTGGCCAAAGTCGAAACCTTGCAGAATTTGTTCCACTCAGAAATTAGCTTAGGAGTACTCAGTCTATCGATCTTTACCCGAAAAATACCCATAGTCGCACCTTTGAACCTTTGTACAGGGTCGAGGCTAATAATTCGAGAAACATAAATTGGCCAAAGTCGAACACTTGCAGAATTTGTTCCACATCGAAATTGGCATAGAAGTGTTTAGTCTATCGAACTTTAACCGAAAAATACCCATAGTCGCACCTTTGAACCTTTGTACAGGGTTGAGGCTAATAATTCGAGAAACATAAATTGGCCAAAGTCGAACACTTGCAGAATTTGTTCCACTCAGAAATTAGCATAGGAGTACTCAGTCTATCGATCTTTAACCGAATAATACCCATAGTCGCACCTTTGAGCCTTTGTACAGGGTCGAGGCTAATAATTCGAGAAGTGTTTAGTCTGTCGACCTTTAACCGAAAAAAACCCATAGTCGCACCTTGGAGCCTTTGTACAGGGTCGAGGCTAATAATTCGAGAAAACATAAATTTGCCAAAGTCGAAACCTTGCAGAATTTGTTCCACTCAGAAATTGGCATAGAAGTGTTTAGTCCATCGAACTTTAACCGAAAAATATCCATAGTCGCACCTTTGAACCTTTGTACAGGGTCGAGGCTAATAATTCGAGAAACATAAATTGGCCAAAGTCGAACACTTGCAGAATTTGTTCCACATCGAAATTCGCATAGAAGTGTTTAGTCTATCGAACTTTAACCGAAAAATACCCATAGTCGCACCTTTGAGCCTTTGTACAGGGTCGAAGCTAATAATTCGAGAAAACATAAATTGGCCAAAGTCGAAACCTTGCAGAATTTGTTCCACTCAGAAATTAGCATAGGAGTACTCAGTCTATCGATCTTTACCCGAAAAATACCCATAGTCGAACCTTTGAGCCTTTGTACAGGGTCGAGGCTAATAATTCGAGAAACATAAATTGGCCAAAGTCGAACACTTGCAGAATTTGTTCCACATCGAAATTCGCATAGAAGTGTTTAGTCTATCGAACTTTAACCGAAAAATACCCATAGTCGCACCTTTGAGCCTTTGTACAGGGTCGAAGCTAATAATTCGAGAAAACATAAATTGGCCAAAGTCGAAACCTTGCAGAGTTTGTTCCACTCAGAAATTATCATAGAAGTGTTTAGTCTATCGCCCTTTAACCGAAAAAAACCCATAGTCGCACCTTGGAGCCTTTGTACAGGGTCGAGGCTAATAATTCGAGAAAACATAAATTTGCCAAAGTCGAAACCTTGCCGAATTTGTTCCACTCAGAAATTGGCATAGAAGTGTTTAGTCTATCGATCTTTAACCGAAAAATACCCATAGTAATACCTTTGAGCCTTTGTACATGGTCGAGGCTAATAATTCGAGAAACATAAATTGGCCAAAGTCGAACACTTGCAGAATTTGTTCCACTCAGAAATTAGCATAGGAGTACTCAGTCTATCGATCTTTAACCGAATAATACCCATAGTCGCACCTTTGAGCCTTTGTACAGGGTCGAGGCTAATAATTCGAGAAACATAAATTTGACAAAGTCGAAACCTTGCAGAATTTGTTCCACTCAGAAATTGGCATAGAAGTGTTTAGTCTATCGATCTTTAACCGAAAAATACCCATAGTCGAACCTTTGAGCCTTTGTACAGGGTCGAGGCTAATAATTCGAGAAACATAAATTGGCCAAAGTCGAAACCTTGCAGAATTTGTTCCCCTCAGAAATTGGCATAGAAGTGTTTAGTTTAACGATCTTTAACTGAAAAATACCCGTGGATATGGGACCCATAGTCGCACCTTTGAGCCTTTGTACAGGGTCGAGGCTAATAATTCGAGAAACATAAATTGGCCAAAGTCGAACACTTGCAGAATTTGTTCCACTCAGAAATTAGCATAGGAGTACTCAGTCTATCGATCTTTACCCGAAAAATACCCATAGTCGCACCTTTGAACCTTTGTACAGGGTCGAGGCTAATAATTCGAGAAACATAAATTGGCCAAAGTCGAACACTTGCAGAATTTGTTCCACATCGAAATTGGCATAGAAGTGTTTAGTCTATCGAACTTTAACCGAAAAATACCCATAGTCGCACCTTTGAACCTTTGTACAGGGTTGAGGCTAATAATTCGAGAAACATAAATTGGCCAAAGTCGAACACTTGCAGAATTTGTTCCACTCAGAAATTGGCATAGGAGTACTCAGTCTATCGATCTTTAACCGAATAATACCCATAGTCGCACCTTTGAGCCTTTGTACAGGGTCGAGGCTAATAATTCGAGAAACATAAATTTGCCAAAGTCGAAACCTTGCAGAATTTGTTCCACTCAGAAATTGGCATAGAAGTGTTTAGTCCATCGAACTTTAACCGAAAAATATCCATAGTCGCACCTTTGAACCTTTGTACAGGGTCGAGGCTAATAATTCGAGAAACATAAATTGGCCAAAGTCGAACACTTGCAGAATTTGTTCCACATCGAAATTCGCATAGAAGTGTTTAGTCTATCGAACTTTAACCGAAAAATACCCATAGTCGCACCTTTGAGCCTTTGTACAGGGTCGAAGCTAATAATTCGAGAAAACATAAATTGGCCAAAGTCGAAACCTTGCAGAGTTTGTTCCACTCAGAAATTATCATAGAAGTGTTTAGTCTATCGACCTTTAACCGAAAAAAACCCATAGTCGCACCTTGGAGCCTTTGTACAGGGTCGAGGCTAATAATTCGAGAAAACATAAATTTGCCAAAGTCGAAACCTTGCAGAATTTGTTCCACTCAGAAATTGGCATAGAAGTGTTTAGTCCATCGAACTTTAACCGAAAAATATCCATAGTCGCACCTTTGAACCTTTGTACAGGGTCGAGGCTAATAATTCGAGAAACATAAATTGGCCAAAGTCGAACACTTGCAGAATTTGTTCCACATCGAAATTCGCATAGAAGTGTTTAGTCTATCGAACTTTAACCGAAAAATACCCATAGTCGCACCTTTGAGCCTTTGTACAGGGTCGAAGCTAATAATTCGAGAAAACATAAATTGTCCAAAGTCGAAACCTTGCAGAATTTGTTCCACTCAGAAATTGGCATAGAAGTGTTTAGTCTAACGAACTTTAACCGAAAAATACCCATAGTCGAACCTTTGAGCCTTTGTACAGGGTCGAGGCTAATAATTCGAGAAACATAAATTGTCCAAAGTCGAACACTTGCAGAATTTGTTCCACATCGAAATTGGCATAGAAGTGTTTAGTCTATCGAACTTTAACCGAAAAATATCCATAGTCGCACCTTTGAGCCTTTGTACAGGGTCGAAGCTAATAATTCGGGAAAACATAAATTGGCCAAAGTCGAAACCTTGCAGAATTTGTTCCACTCAGAAATTATCATAGAAGTGTTTAGTCTATCGACCTTTAACCGAAAAAAACCCATAGTCGCACCTTGGAGCCTTTGTACAGGGTCGAGGCTAATAATTCGAGAAAACATAAATTTGCCAAAGTCGAAACCTTGCAGAATTTGTTCCACTCAGAAATTGGCATAGAAGTGTTTAGTCTATCGATCTTTAACCGAAAAATACCCATAGTCGAACCTTTGAGCCTTTGTACAGGGTCGAAGCTAATAATTCGAGAAAACATAAATTGGCCAAAGTCGAACACTTGCAGAATTTGTTCCACTCAGAAATTAGCATAGGAGTACTCAGTCTATCGATCTTTAACCGAATAATACCCATAGTCGCACCTTTGAGCCTTTGTACAGGGTCGAGGCTAATAATTCGAGAAACATAAATTGGCCAAAGTCGAACACTTGCAGAATTTGTTCCACTCAGAAATTAGCATAGGAGTACTCAGTCTATCGATCTTTAACCGAAAAATACCCATAGTCGCACCTTTGAACCTTTGTACAGGGTCGAGGCTAATAATTCGAGGAACATAAATTGGCCAAAGTCGAACACTTGCAGAATTTGTTCCACATCGAAATTGGCATAGAAGTGTTTATTCTATCGAACTTTAACCGAAAAATACCCATAGTCGCACCTTTGAGCCTTTGTACAGGGTCGAAGCTAATAATTCGAGAAAACATAAATTGGCCAAAGTCGAAACCTTGCAGAATTTGTTCCACTCAGAAATTAGCTTAGGAGTACTCAGTCTATCGATCTTTACTCGAAAAATACCCATAGTCGCACCTTTGAACCTTTGTACAGGGTCGAGGCTAATAATTCGAGAAACATAAATTGGCCAAAGTCGAACACTTGCAGAATTTGTTCCACATCAAAATTCGCATAGAAGTGTTTAGTCTATCGAACTTTAACCGAAAAATACCCATAGTCGCACCTTTGAGCCTTTGTACAGGGTCGAAGCTAATAATTCGAGAAAACATAAATTGGCCAAAGTCGAAACTTGGCAGAATTTGTTCCACTCAGAAATTATCATAGAAGTGTTTAGTCTATCGATCTTTAACCGAAAAATACCCATAGTCGAACCTTTGAGCCTTTGTACAGGGTCGAGGCTAATAATTCGAGAAACATAAATTGGCCAAAGTCGAACACTTGCAGAATTTGTTCCACTCAGAAATTAGCATAGGAGTACTCAGTCTATCGATCTTTAACCGAATAATACCCATAGTCGCACCTTTGAGCCTTTGTACAGGGTCGAGGCTAATAATTCGAGAAACATAAATTGGCCAAAGTCGAACACTTGCAGAATTTGTTCCACTCAGAAATTAGCATAGGAGTACTCAGTCTATCGAACTTTAACCGAAAAATACCCATAGTCGCACCTTTGAGCCTTTGTACAGGGTCGAAGCTAATAATTCGAGAAAACATAAATTGGCCAAAGTCGAAACCTTGCAGAATTTGTTCCACGCAGAAATTAGCATAGGAGTACTCAGTCTATCGATCGTTACCCGAAAAATACCCATAGTCGAACCTTTGAGCCTTTGTACAGGGTCGAGGCTAATAATTCGAGAAACATAAATTGGCCAAAGTCGAACACTTGCAGAATTTGTTCCACATCGAAATTCGCATAGAAGTGTTTAGTCTATCGAACTTTAACCGAAAAATACCCATAGTCGCACCTTTGAGCCTTTGTACAGGGTCGAAGCTAATAATTCGAGAAAACATAAATTGGCCAAAGTCGAAACCTTGCAGAGTTTGTTCCACTCAGAAATTATCATAGAAGTGTTTAGTCTATCGACCTTTAACCGAAAAAAACCCATAGTCGCACCTTGGAGCCTTTGTACAGGGTCGAGGCTAATAATTCGAGAAAACATAAATTTGCCAAAGTCGAAACCTTGCAGAATTTGTTCCACTCAGAAATTGGCATAGAAGTGTTTAGTCTATCGATCTTTAACCGAAAAATACCCATAGTAAAACCTTTGAGCCTTTGTACAGGGTCGAGGCTAATAATTCGAGAAACATAAATTGGCCAAAGTCGAACACTTGCAGAATTTGTTCCACTCAGAAATTAGCATAGGAGTACTCAGTCTATCGATCTTTAACCGAATAATACCCATAGTCGCACCTTTGAGCCTTTGTACAGGGTCGAGGCTAATAATTCGAGAAACATAAATTTGACAAAGTCGAAACCTTGCAGAATTTGTTCCACTCAGAAATTGGCATAGAAGTGTTTAGTCTATCGAACTTTAACCGAAAAATACCCATAGTCGCACCTTTGAGCCTTTGTACAGGGTCGAAGCTAATAATTCGAGAAAACATAAATTGGCCAAAGTCGAAACCTTGCAGAGTTTGTTCCACTCAGAAATTATCATAGAAGTGTTTAGTCTTTCGACCTTTAACCGAAAAAAACCCATAGTCGCACCTTGGAGCCTTTGTACAGGGTCGAGGCTAATAATTCGAGAAAACATAAATTTGCCAAAGTCGAAACCTTGCAGAATTTGTTCCACTCAGAAATTGGCATAGAAGTGTTTAGTCCATCGAACTTTAACCGAAAAATATCCATAGTCGCACCTTTGAACCTTTGTACAGGGTCGAGGCTAATAATTCGAGAAACATAAATTGGCCAAAGTCGAACACTTGCAGAATTTGTTCCACATCGAAATTCGCATAGAAGTGTTTAGTCTATCGAACTTTAACCGAAAAATACCCATAGTCGCACCTTTGAGCCTTTGTACAGGGTCGAAGCTAATAATTCGAGAAAACATAAATTGTCCAAAGTCGAAACCTTGCAGAATTTGTTCCACTCAGAAATTGGCATAGAAGTGTTTAGTCTAACGAACTTTAACCGAAAAATACCCATAGTCGAACCTTTGAGCCTTTGTACAGGGTCGAGGCTAATAATTCGAGAAACATAAATTGGCCAAAGTCGAACACTTGCAGAATTTGTTCCACATCGAAATTGGCATAGAAGTGTTTAGTCTATCGAACTTTAACCGAAAAATATCAATAGTCGCACCTTTGAGCCTTTGTACAGGGTCGAAGCTAATAATTCGGGAAAACATAAATTGGCCAAAGTCGAAACCTTGCAGAATTTGTTCCACTCAGAAATTATCATAGAAGTGTTTAGTCTATCGACCTTTAACCGAAAAAAACCCATAGTCGCACCTTGGAGCCTTTGTACAGGGTCGAGGCTAATAATTCGAGAAAACATAAATTTGCCAAAGTCGAAACCTTGCAGAATTTGTTCCACTCAGAAATTGGCATAGAAGTGTTTAGTCTATCGATCTTTAACCGAAAAATACCCATAGTCGAACCTTTGAGCCTTTGTACAGGGTCGAAGCTAATAATTCGAGAAAACATAAATTGGCCAAAGTCGAACACTTGCAGAATTTGTTCCACTCAGAAATTAGCATAGGAGTACTCAGTCTATCGATCTTTAACCGAATAATACCCATAGTCGCACCTTTGAGCCTTTGTACAGGGTCGAGGCTAATAATTCGAGAAACATAAATTGGCCAAAGTCGAACACTTGCAGAATTTGTTCCACTCAGAAATTAGCATAGGAGTACTCAGTCTATCGAACTTTAACCGAAAAATACCCATAGTCGCACCTTTGAGCCTTTGTACAGGGTCGAAGCTAATAATTCGAGAAAACATAAATTGGCCAAAGTCGAAACCTTGCAGAATTTGTTCCACTCAGAAATTAGCATAGGAGTACTCAGTCTATCGATCTTTACCCGAAAAATACCCATAGTCGAACCTTTGAGCCTTTGTACAGGGTCGAGGCTAATAATTCGAGAAACATAAATTGGCCAAAGTCGAACACTTGCAGAATTTGTTCCACATCGAAATTCGCATAGAAGTGTTTAGTCTATCGAACTTTAACCGAAAAATACCCATAGTCGCACCTTTGAGCCTTTGTACAGGGTCGAAGCTAATAATTCGAGAAAACATAAATTGGCCAAAGTCGAAACCTTGCAGAGTTTGTTCCACTCAGAAATTATCATAGAAGTGTTTAGTCTATCGCCCTTTAACCGAAAAAAACCCATAGTCGCACCTTGGAGCCTTTGTACAGGGTCGAGGCTAATAATTCGAGAAAACATAAATTTGCCAAAGTCGAAACCTTGCCGAATTTGTTCCACTCAGAAATTGGCATAGAAGTGTTTAGTCTATCGATCTTTAACCGAAAAATACCCATAGTAAAACCTTTGAGCCTTTGTACAGGGTCGAGGCTAATAATTCGAGAAACATAAATTGGCCAAAGTCGAACACTTGCAGAATTTGTTCCACTCAGAAATTAGCATAGAAGTGTTTAGTCTATCGAACTTTAACCGAAAAATACCCATGTCGCACCTTTGAGCCTTTGTACAGGGTCGAAGCTAATAATTCGAGAAAACATAAATTGGCCAAAGTCGAAACCTTGCAGAATTTGTTCCACTCAGAAATTATCATAGAAGTGTTTAGTCTATCGACCTTTAACCGAAAAAAACCCAGTCGCACCTTGGAGCCTTTGTACAGGGTCGAGGCTAATAATTTGAGAAACATAAATTGGCCAAAGTCGAACACTTGCAGAATTTGTTCCACTCAGAAATTATCATAGAAGTGTTTAGTCTATCGACCTTTAACCGAAAAAAACCCATAGTCGCACCTTGGAGCCTTTGTACAGGGTCGAGGCTAATAATTCGAGAAACATAAATTGGCCAAAGTCGAACACTTGCAGAATTTGTTCCACATCAAAATTCGCATAGAAGTGTTTAGTCTATCGAACTTTAACCGAAAAATACCCATAGTCGCACCTTTGAGCCTTTGTACAGGGTCGAAGCTAATAATTCGAGAAAACATAAATTGGCCAAAGTCGAAACTTGGCAGAATTTGTTCCACTCAGAAATTATCATAGAAGTGTTTAGTCTATCGATCTTTAACCGAAAAATACCCATAGTCGAACCTTTGAGCCTTTGTACAGGGTCGAGGCTAATAATTCGAGAAACATAAATTGGCCAAAGTCGAACACTTGCAGAATTTGTTCCACTCAGAAATTAGCATAGGAGTACTCAGTCTATCGATCTTTAACCGAATAATACCCATAGTCGCACCTTTGAGCCTTTGTACAGGGTCGAGGCTAATAATTCGAGAAACATAAATTGGCCAAAGTCGAACACTTGCAGAATTTGTTCCACTCAGAAATTAGCATAGGAGTACTCAGTCTATCGAACTTTAACCGAAAAATTCCCATAGTCGCACCTTTGAGCCTTTGTACAGGGTCGAAGCTAATAATTCGAGAAAACATAAATTGGCCAAAGTCGAAACCTTGCAGAATTTGTTCCACGCAGAAATTAGCATAGGAGTACTCAGTCTATCGATCTTTACCCGAAAAATACCCATAGTCGAACCTTTGAGCCTTTGTACAGGGTCGAGGCTAATAATTCGAGAAACATAAATTGGCCAAAGTCGAACACTTGCAGAATTTGTTCCACATCGAAATTCGCATAGAAGTGTTTAGTCTATCGAACTTTAACCGAAAAATACCCATAGTCGCACCTTTGAGCCTTTGTACAGGGTCGAAGCTAATAATTCGAGAAAACATAAATTGGCCAAAGTCGAAACCTTGCAGAGTTTGTTCCACTCAGAAATTATCATAGAAGTGTTTAGTCTATCGACCTTTAACCGAAAAAAACCCATAGTCGCACCTTGGAGCCTTTGTACAGGGTCGAGGCTAATAATTTGAGAAACATAAATTGGCCAAAGTCGAACACTTGCAGAATTTGTTCCACTCAGAAATTATCATAGAAGTGTTTAGTCTATCGACCTTTAACCGAAAAAAACCCATAGTCGCACCTTGGAGCCTTTGTACAGGGTCGAGGCTAATAATTCGAGAAAACATAAATTTGCCAAAGTCGAAACCTTGCAGAATTTGTTCCACTCAGAAATTGGCATAGAAGTGTTTAGTCTATCGATCTTTAACCGAAAAATACCCATAGTAAAACCTTTGAGCCTTTGTACAGGTTCGAGGCTAATAATTCGAGAAACATAAATTGGCCAAAGTCGAACACTTGCAGAATTTGTTCCACTCAGAAATTAGCATAGGAGTACTCAGTCTATCGATCTTTAACCGAATAATACCCATAGTCGCACCTTTGAGCCTTTGTACAGGGTCGAGGCTAATAATTCGAGAAACATAAATTTGACAAAGTCGAAACCTTGCAGAATTTGTTCCACTCAGAAATTGGCATAGAAGTGTTTAGTCTATCGATCTTTAACCGAAAAATACCCATAGTCGAACCTTTGAGCCTTTGTACAGGGTCGAGGCTAATAATTCGAGAAACATAAATTGGCCAAAGTCGAAACCTTGCAGAATTTGTTCCCCTCAGAAATTGGCATAGAAGTGTTTAGTTTAACGATCTTTAACTGAAAAATACCCATATCGCACCTTTGAGCCTTTGTACAGGGTCGAGGCTAATAATTCGAAAAATATAAATTGGAAAAAGTCGAACACTTGCAGAACTTGTTCCACTCAGAAATTAGCATAGGAGTATTCAGTCTATCGACCTTTAACTGAAAAATACCCATAGTCGCACCTTTGAGCCTTTGTACAGGGTCGAGGCTAATAATTCGAGAAAACATAAATTGGCCAAAGTCGAAACCTTGCAGAATTTGTTCCACTCAGAAATTGGCATAGAAGTGTTTAGTCTAACGATCTTTAACTGAAAAATACCCATAGTCGCACCTTTGAGCCTTTGTACAGGGTCGAGGCTAATAATTCGAGAAAACATAAATTTGCCAAAGTCGAAACCTTGCAGAATTTGTTCCACTCAGAAATTGGCATAGAAGTGTTTAGTCTATCGATCTTTAACCGAAAAATACCCATAGTCGAACCTTTGAGCCTTTGTACAGGGTCGAGGCTAATAATTCGAGAAACATAAATTGGCCAAAGTCGAACACTTGCAGAATTTGTTCCACTCAGAAATTAGCATAGGAGTACTCAGTCTATCGATCTTTAACCGAAAAATACCCATAGTCGCACCTTTGAACCTTTGTACAGGGTCGAGGCTAATAATTCGAGGAACATAAATTGGCCAAAGTCGAACACTTGCAGAATTTGTTCCACATCGAAATTGGCATAGAAGTGTTTAGTCTATCGAACTTTAACCGAAAAATACCCATAGTCGCACCTTTGAGCCTTTGTACAGGGTCGAAGCTAATAATTCGAGAAAACATAAATTGGCCAAAGTCGAAACCTTGCAGAGTTTGTTCCACTCAGAAATTATCATAGAAGTGTTTAGTCTATCGACCTTTAACCGAAAAAAACCCATAGTCGCACCTTGGAGCCTTTGTACAGGGTCGAGGCTAATAATTCGAGAAAACATAAATTTGCCAAAGTCGAAACCTTGCAGAATTTGTTCCACTCAGAAATTGGCATAGAAGTGTTTAGTCTATCGATCTTTAACCGAAAAATACCCATAGTAAAACCTTTGAGCCTTTGTACAGGGTCGAGGCTAATAATTCGAGAAACATAAATTGGCCAAAGTCGAACACTTGCAGAATTTGTTCCACTCAGAAATTAGCATAGGAGTACTCAGTCTATCGATCTTTAACCGAATAATACCCATAGTCGCACCTTTGAGCCTTTGTACAGGGTCGAGGCTAATAATTCGAGAAACATAAATTTGACAAAGTCGAAACCTTGCAGAATTTGTTCCACTCAGAAATTGGCATAGAAGTGTTTAGTCTATCGATCTTTAACCGAAAAATACCCATAGTCGAACCTTTGAGCCTTTGTACAGGGTCGAGGCTAATAATTCGAGAAACATAAATTGGCCAAAGTCGAAACCTTGCAGAATTTGTTCCCCTCAGAAATTGGCATAGAAGTGTTTAGTTTAACGATCTTTAACTGAAAAATACCCATATCGCACCTTTGAGCCTTTGTACAGTGTCGAGGCTAATAATTCGAAAAATATAAATTGGAAAAAGTCGAACACTTGCAGAACTTGTTCCACTCAGAAATTAGCATAGGAGTATTCAGTCTATCGACCTTTAACTGAAAAATACCCATAGTCGCACCTTTGAGCCTTTGTACAGGGTCGAGGCTAATAATTCGAGAAAACATAAATTGGCCAAAGTCGAAACCTTGCAGAATTTGTTCCACTCAGAAATTGGCATAGAAGTGTTTAGTCTAACGATCTTTAACTGAAAAATACCCATAGTCGCACCTTTGAGCCTTTGTACAGGGTCGAGGCTAATAATTCGAGAAAACATAAATTTGCCAAAGTCGAAACCTTGCAGAATTTGTTCCACTCAGAAATTGGCATAGAAGTGTTTAGTCTATCGATCTTTAACCGAAAAATACCCATAGTCGAACCTTTGAGCCTTTGTACAGGGTCGAGGCTAATAATTCGAGAAACATAAATTGGCCAAAGTCGAACACTTGCAGAATTTGTTCCACTCAGAAATTAGCATAGGAGTACTCAGTCTATCGATCTTTAACCGAAAAATACCCATAGTCGCACCTTTGAACCTTTGTACAGGGTCGAGGCTAATAATTCGAGGAACATAAATTGGCCAAAGTCGAACACTTGCAGAATTTGTTCCACATCGAAATTGGCATAGAAGTGTTTAGTCTATCGAACTTTAACCGAAAAATACCCATAGTCGCACCTTTGAGCCTTTGTACAGGGTCGAAGCTAATAATTCGAGAAAACATAAATTTGCCAAAGTCGAAACCTTGCAGAATTTGTTCCACTCAGAAATTAGCTTAGGAGTACTCAGTCTATCGATCTTTACCCGAAAAATACCCATAGTCGAACCTTTGAGCCTTTGTACAGGGTCGAGGCTAATAATTCGAGAAACATAAATTGGCCAAAGTCGAACACTTGCAGAATTTGTTCCACTCAGAAATTAGCATAGGAGTACTCAGTCTATCGATCTTTACCCGAAAAATACCCATAGTCGCACCTTTGAACCTTTGTACAGGGTCGAGGCTAATAATTCGAGAAACATAAATTGGCCAAAGTCGAACACTTGCAGAATTTGTTCCACATCGAAATTGGCATAGAAGTGTTTAGTCTATCGAACTTTAACCGAAAAATACCCATAGTCGCACCTTTGAACCTTTGTACAGGGTTGAGGCTAATAATTCGAGAAACATAAATTGGCCAAAGTCGAACACTTGCAGAATTTGTTCCACTCAGAAATTAGCATAGGAGTATTCAGTCTATCGACCTTTAACTGAAAAATACCCATAGTCGCACCTTTGAGCCTTTGTACAGGGTCGAGGCTAATAATTCGAGAAAACATAAATTGGCCAAAGTCGAAACCTTGCAGAATTTGTTCCACTCAGAAATTGGCATAGAAGTGTTTAGTCTAACGATCTTTAACTGAAAAATACCCATAGTCGCACCTTTGAGCCTTTGTACAGGGTCGAGGCTAATAATTCGAGAAAACATAAATTTGCCAAAGTCGAAACCTTGCAGAATTTGTTCCACTCAGAAATTGGCATAGAAGTGTTTAGTCTATCGATCTTTAACCGAAAAATACCCATAGTCGAACCTTTGAGCCTTTGTACAGGGTCGAGGCTAATAATTCGAGAAACATAAATTGGCCAAAGTCGAACACTTGCAGAATTTGTTCCACTCAGAAATTAGCATAGGAGTACTCAGTCTATCGATCTTTAACCGAAAAATACCCATAGTCGCACCTTTGAACCTTTGTACAGGGTCGAGGCTAATAATTCGAGGAACATAAATTGGCCAAAGTCGAACACTTGCAGAATTTGTTCCACATCGAAATTGGCATAGAAGTGTTTAGTCTATCGAACTTTAACCGAAAAATACCCATAGTCGCACCTTTGAGCCTTTGTAAAGGGTCGAAGCTAATAATTCGAGAAAACATAAATTTGCCAAAGTCGAAACCTTGCAGAATTTGTTCCAGTCAGAAATTAGCTTAGGAGTACTCAGTCTATCGATCTTTACCCGAAAAATACCCATAGTCGAACCTTTGAGCCTTTGTACAGGGTCGAGGCTAATAATTCGAGAAACATAAATTGGCCAAAGTCGAACACTTGCAGAATTTGTTCCACTCAGAAATTAGCATAGGAGTACTCAGTCTATCGATCTTTACCCGAAAAATACCCATAGTCGCACCTTTGAACCTTTGTACAGGGTCGAGGCTAATAATTCGAGAAACATAAATTGGCCAAAGTCGAAACCTTGCAGAATTTGTTCCACTCAGAAATTGGCATAGAAGTGTTTAGTCTAACGATCTTTAACTGAAAAATACCCATAGTCGCACCTTTGAGCCTTTGTACAGGGTCGAGGCTAATAATTCGAGAAAACATAAATTTGCCAAAGTCGAAACCTTGCAGAATTTGTTCCACTCAGAAATTGGCATAGAAGTGTTTAGTCTATCGATCTTTAACCGAAAAATACCCATAGTCGAACCTTTGAGCCTTTGTACAGGGTCGAGGCTAATAATTCGAGAAACATAAATTGGCCAAAGTCGAACACTTGCAGAATTTGTTCCACTCAGAAATTAGCATAGGAGTACTCAGTCTATCGATCTTTAACCGAAAAATACCCATAGTCGCACCTTTGAACCTTTGTACAGGGTCGAGGCTAATAATTCGAGGAACATAAATTGGCCAAAGTCGAACACTTGCAGAATTTGTTCCACATCGAAATTGGCATAGAAGTGTTTAGTCTATCGAACTTTAACCGAAAAATACCCATAGTCGCACCTTTGAGCCTTTGTACAGGGTCGAAGCTAATAATTCGAGAAAACATAAATTTGCCAAAGTCGAAACCTTGCAGAATTTGTTCCACTCAGAAATTAGCTTAGGAGTACTCAGTCTATCGATCTTTACCCGAAAAATACCCATAGTCGAACCTTTGAGCCTTTGTACAGGGTCGAGGCTAATAATTCGAGAAACATAAATTGGCCAAAGTCGAACACTTGCAGAATTTGTTCCACTCAGAAATTAGCATAGGAGTACTCAGTCTATCGATCTTTACCCGAAAAATACCCATAGTCGCACCTTTGAACCTTTGTACAGGGTCGAGGCTAATAATTCGAGAAAACATAAATTTGCCAAAGTCGAAACCTTGCAGAATTTGTTCCACTCAGAAATTAGCATAGGAGTACTCAGTCTATCGATCTTTACCCGAAAAATACCCATAGTCGCACCTTTGAACCTTTGTACAGGGTCGAGGCTAATAATTCGAGAAACATAAATTGGCCAAAGTCGAACACTTGCAGAATTTGTTCCACATCGAAATTGGCATAGAAGTGTTTAGTCTATCGAACTTTAACCGAAAAATACCCATAGTCGCACCTTTGAACCTTTGTACAGGGTTGAGGCTAATAATTCGAGAAACATAAATTGGCCAAAGTCGAACACTTGCAGAATTTGTTCCACTCAGAAATTAGCATAGGAGTACTCAGTCTATCGATCTTTAACCGAATAATACCCATAGTCGCACCTTTGAGCCTTTGTACAGGGTCGAGGCTAATAATTCGAGAAACATAAATTTGCCAAAGTCGAAACCTTGCAGAATTTGTTCCACTCAGAAATTGGCATAGAAGTGTTTAGTCCATCGAACTTTAACCGAAAAATATCCATAGTCGCACCTTTGAACCTTTGTACAGGGTCGAGGCTAATAATTCGAGAAACATAAATTGGCCAAAGTCGAACACTTGCAGAATTTGTTCCACATCGAAATTCGCATAGAAGTGTTTAGTCTATCGAACTTTAACCGAAAAATACCCATAGTCGCACCTTTGAGCCTTTGTACAGGGTCGAAGCTAATAATTCGAGAAAACATAAATTGGCCAAAGTCGAAACCTTGCAGAGTTTGTTCCACTCAGAAATTATCATAGAAGTGTTTAGTCTATCGACCTTTAACCGAAAAAAACCCATAGTCGCACCTTGGAGCCTTTGTACAGGGTCGAGGCTAATAATTCGAGAAAACATAAATTTGCCAAAGTCGAAACCTTGCAGAATTTGTTCCACTCAGAAATTGGCATAGAAGTGTTTAGTCCATCGAACTTTAACCGAAAAATATCCATAGTCGCACCTTTGAACCTTTGTACAGGGTCGAGGCTAATAATTCGAGAAACATAAATTGGCCAAAGTCGAACACTTGCAGAATTTGTTCCACATCGAAATTCGCATAGAAGTGTTTAGTCTATCGAACTTTAACCGAAAAATACCCATAGTCGCACCTTTGAGCCTTTGTACAGGGTCGAAGCTAATAATTCGAGAAAACATAAATTGTCCAAAGTCGAAACCTTGCAGAATTTGTTCCACTCAGAAATTGGCATAGAAGTGTTTAGTCTAACGAACTTTAACCGAAAAATACCCATAGTCGAACCTTTGAGCCTTTGTACAGGGTCGAGGCTAATAATTCGAGAAACATAAATTGGCCAAAGTCGAACACTTGCAGAATTTGTTCCACATCGAAATTGGCATAGAAGTGTTTAGTCTATCGAACTTTAACCGAAAAATATCCATAGTCGCACCTTTGAGCCTTTGTACAGGGTCGAAGCTAATAATTCGGGAAAACATAAATTGGCCAAAGTCGAAACCTTGCAGAATTTGTTCCACTCAGAAATTATCATAGAAGTGTTTAGTCTATCGACCTTTAACCGAAAAAAACCCATAGTCGCACCTTGGAGCCTTTGTACAGGGTCGAGGCTAATAATTCGAGAAAACATAAATTTGCCAAAGTCGAAACCTTGCAGAATTTGTTCCACTCAGAAATTGGCATAGAAGTGTTTAGTCTATCGATCTTTAACCGAAAAATACCCATAGTCGAACCTTTGAGCCTTTGTACAGGGTCGAGGCTAATAATTCGAGAAACAAAAATTGGCCAAAGTCGAACACTTGCAGAATTTGTTCCACTCAGAAATTAGCATAGGAGTACTCAGTCTATCGATCTTTAACCGAATAATACCCATAGTCGCACCTTTGAGCCTTTGTACAGGGTCGAGGCTAATAATTCGAGAAACATAAATTGGCCAAAGTCGAACACTTGCAGAATTTGTTCCACTCAGAAATTAGCATAGGAGTACTCAGTCTATCGAACTTTAACCGAAAAATACCCATAGTCGCACCTTTGAGCCTTTGTACAGGGTCGAAGCTAATAATTCGAGAAAACATAAATTGGCCAAAGTCGAAACCTTGCAGAATTTGTTCCACTCAGAAATTAGCATAGGAGTACTCAGTCTATCGATCTTTACCCGAAAAATACCCATAGTCGAACCTTTGAGCCTTTGTACAGGGTCGAGGCTAATAATTCGAGAAACATAAATTGGCCAAAGTCGAACACTTGCAGAATTTGTTCCACATCGAAATTCGCATAGAAGTGTTTAGTCTATCGAACTTTAACCGAAAAATACCCATAGTCGCACCTTTGAGCCTTTGTACAGGGTCGAAGCTAATAATTCGAGAAAACATAAATTGGCCAAAGTCGAAACCTTGCCGAATTTGTTCCACTCAGAAATTGGCATAGAAGTGTTTAGTCTATCGATCTTTAACCGAAAAATACCCATAGTCGAACCTTTGAGCCTTTGTACTGGGTCGAGGCTAATAATTCGAGAAACATAAATTGGCCAAAGTCGAAACCTTGCAGAATTTGTTCCCCTCAGAAATTGGCATAGAAGTGTTTAGTCTATCGATCTTTAACCGAAAAATACCCATAGTAAAACCTTTGAGCCTTTGTACAGGGTCGAAGCTAATAATTCGAGAAAACATAAATTGGCCAAAGTCGAAACCTTGCCGAATTTGTTCCACTCAGAAATTGGCATAGAAGTGTTTAGTCTATCGATCTTTAACCGAAAAAAACCCATAGTCGCACCTTGGAGCCTTTGTACAGGGTCGAGGCTAATAATTCGAGAAAACATAAATTTGCCAAAGTCGAAACCTTGCCGAATTTGTTCCACTCAGAAATTGGCATAGAAGTGTTTAGTCTATCGATCTTTAACCGAAAAATACCCATAGTAAAACCTTTGAGCCTTTGTACAGGGTCGAGGCTAATAATTCGAGAAACATAAATTGGCCAAAGTCGAACACTTGCAGAATTTGTTCCACTCAGAAATTAGCATAGGAGTACTCAGTCTATCGATCTTTAACCGAATAATACCCATAGTCGCACCTTTGAGCCTTTGTACAGGGTCGAGGCTAATAATTCGAGAAACATAAATTTGACAAAGTCGAAACCTTGCAGAATTTGTTCCACTCAGAAATTGGCATAGAAGTGTTTAGTCTATCGATCTTTAACCGAAAAATACCCATAGTCGAACCTTTGAGCCTTTGTACTGGGTCGAGGCTAATAATTCGAGAAACATAAATTGGCCAAAGTCGAAACCTTGCAGAATTTGTTCCCCTCAGAAATTGGCATAGAAGTGTTTAGTTTAACGATCTTTAACTGAAAAATACCCATATCGCACCTTTGAGCCTTTGTACAGGGTCGAGGCTAATAATTCGAAAAATATAAATTGGAAAAAGTCGAACACTTGCAG
Source organism: Barypeithes pellucidus (assembly GCA_963991005.1). Taxonomy (NCBI): domain Eukaryota; kingdom Metazoa; phylum Arthropoda; class Insecta; order Coleoptera; family Curculionidae; genus Barypeithes; species Barypeithes pellucidus. Next base: position 140,429 of record CAXDRF010000049.1, read on the forward strand.
AACTTGTTCCACTCAGGAATTAGCATAGGAGTATTCAGTCTATCGACCTTTAACTGAAAAATACCCATAGTCGCACCTTTGAGCCTTTGTACAGGGTCGAGGCTAATAATTCGAGAAAACATAAATTGGCCAAAGTCGAAACCTTGCAGAATTTGTTCCACTCAGAAATTGGCATAGAAGTGTTTAGTCTAACGATCTTTAACTGAAAAATACCCATAGTCGCACCTTTGAGCCTTTGTACAGGGTCGAGGCTAATAATTCGAGAAAACATAAATTTGCCAAAGTCGAAACCTTGCAGAATTTGTTCCACTCAGAAATTGGCATAGAAGTGTTTAGTCTATCGATCTTTAACCGAAAAATACCCACAGTCGAACCTTTGAGCCTTTGTACAGGGTCGAGGCTAATAATTCGAGAAACATAAATTGGCCAAAGTCGAACACTTGCAGAATTTGTTCCACTCAGAAATTAGCATAGGAGTACTCAGTCTATCGATCTTTAACCGAAAAATACCCATAGTCGCACCTTTGAACCTTTGTACAGGGTCGAGGCTAATAATTCGAGGAACATAAATTGGCCAAAGTCGAACACTTGCAGAATTTGTTCCACATCGAAATTGGCATAGAAGTGTTTAGTCTATCGAACTTTAACCGAAAAATACCCATAGTCGCACCTTTGAGCCTTTGTACAGGGTCGAAGCTAATAATTCGAGAAAACATAAATTGGCCAAAGTCGAAACCTTGCAGAATTTGTTCCACTCAGAAATTAGCTTAGGAGTACTCAGTCTATCGATCTTTACCCGAAAAATACCCATAGTCGCACCTTTGAACCTTTGTACAGGGTCGAGGCTAATAATTCGAGAAACATAAATTGGCCAAAGTCGAACACTTGCAGAATTTGTTCCACATCGAAATTGGCATAGAAGTGTTTAGTCTATCGAACTTTAACCGAAAAATACCCATAGTCGCACCTTTGAACCTTTGTACGGGGTTGAGGCTAATAATTCGAGAAACATAAATTGGCCAAAGTCGAACACTTGCAGAATTTGTTCCACTCAGAAATTAGCATAGGAGTACTCAGTCTATCGATCTTTAACCGAATAATACCCATAGTCGCACCTTTGAGCCTTTGTACAGGGTCGAGGCTAATAATTCGAGAAGTGTTTAGTCTGTCGACCTTTAACCGAAAAAAACCCATAGTCGCACCTTGGAGCCTTTGTACAGGGTCGAGGCTAATAATTCGAGAAAACATAAATTTGCCAAAGTCGAAACCTTGCAGAATTTGTTCCACTCAGAAATTGGCATAGAAGTGTTTAGTCCATCGAACTTTAACCGAAAAATATCCATAGTCGCACCTTTGAACCTTTGTACAGGGTCGAGGCTAATAATTCGAGAAACATAAATTGGCCAAAGTCGAACACTTGCAGAATTTGTTCCACATCGAAATTCGCATAGAAGTGTTTAGTCTATCGAACTTTAACCGAAAAATACCCATAGTCGCACCTTTGAGCCTTTGTACAGGGTCGAAGCTAATAATTCGAGAAAACATAAATTGGCCAAAGTCGAAACCTTGCAGAATTTGTTCCACTCAGAAATTAGCATAGGAGTACTCAGTCTATCGATCTTTACCCGAAAAATACCCATAGTCGAACCTTTGAGCCTTTGTACAGGGTAGAGGCTAATAATTCGAGAAACATAAATTGGCCAAAGTCGAACACTTGCAGAATTTGTTCCACATCGAAATTCGCATAGAAGTGTTTAGTCTATCGAACTTTAACCGAAAAATACCCATAGTCGCACCTTTGAGCCTTTGTACAGGGTCGAAGCTAATAATTCGAGAAAACATAAATTGGCCAAAGTCGAAACCTTGCAGAGTTTGTTCCACTCAGAAATTATCATAGAAGTGTTTAGTCTATCGCCCTTTAACCGAAAAAAACCCATAGTCGCACCTTGGAGCCTTTGTACAGGGTCGAGGCTAATAATTCGAGAAAACATAAATTTGCCAAAGTCGAAACCTTGCCGAATTTGTTCCACTCAGAAATTGGCATAGAAGTGTTTAGTCTATCGATCTTTAACCGAAAAATACCCATAGTAATACCTTTGAGCCTTTGTACATGGTCGAGGCTAATAATTCGAGAAACATAAATTGGCCAAAGTCGAACACTTGCAGAATTTGTTCCACTCAGAAATTAGCATAGGAGTACTCAGTCTATCGATCTTTAACCGAATAATACCCATAGTCGCACCTTTGAGCCTTTGTACAGGGTCGAGGCTAATAATTCGAGAAACATAAATTTGACAAAGTCGAAACCTTGCAGAATTTGTTCCACTCAGAAATTGGCATAGAAGTGTTTAGTCTATCGATCTTTAACCGAAAAATACCCATAGTCGAACCTTTGAGCCTTTGTACAGGGTCGAGGCTAATAATTCGAGAAACATAAATTGGCCAAAGTCGAAACCTTGCAGAATTTGTTCCCCTCAGAAATTGGCATAGAAGTGTTTAGTTTAACGATCTTTAACTGAAAAATACCCGTGGATATGGGACCCATAGTCGCACCTTTGAGCCTTTGTACAGGGTCGAGGCTAATAATTCGAGAAACATAAATTGGCCAAAGTCGAACACTTGCAGAATTTGTTCCACTCAGAAATTAGCATAGGAGTACTCAGTCTATCGATCTTTACCCGAAAAATACCCATAGTCGCACCTTTGAACCTTTGTACAGGGTCGAGGCTAATAATTCGAGAAACATAAATTGGCCAAAGTCGAACACTTGCAGAATTTGTTCCACATCGAAATTGGCATAGAAGTGTTTAGTCTATCGAACTTTAACCGAAAAATACCCATAGTCGCACCTTTGAACCTTTGTACAGGGTTGAGGCTAATAATTCGAGAAACATAAATTGGCCAAAGTCGAACACTTGCAGAATTTGTTCCACTCAGAAATTGGCATAGGAGTACTCAGTCTATCGATCTTTAACCGAATAATACCCATAGTCGCACCTTTGAGCCTTTGTACAGGGTCGAGGCTAATAATTCGAGAAACATAAATTTGCCAAAGTCGAAACCTTGCAGAATTTGTTCCACTCAGAAATTGGCATAGAAGTGTTTAGTCCATCGAACTTTAACCGAAAAATATCCATAGTCGCACCTTTGAACCTTTGTACAGGGTCGAGGCTAATAATTCGAGAAACATAAATTGGCCAAAGTCGAACACTTGCAGAATTTGTTCCACATCGAAATTCGCATAGAAGTGTTTAGTCTATCGAACTTTAACCGAAAAATACCCATAGTCGCACCTTTGAGCCTTTGTACAGGGTCGAAGCTAATAATTCGAGAAAACATAAATTGTCCAAAGTCGAAACCTTGCAGAATTTGTTCCACTCAGAAATTGGCATAGAAGTGTTTAGTCTAACGAACTTTAACCGAAAAATACCCATAGTCGAACCTTTGAGCCTTTGTACAGGGTCGAGGCTAATAATTCGAGAAACATAAATTGGCCAAAGTCGAACACTTGCAGAATTTGTTCCACATCGAAATTGGCATAGAAGTGTTTAGTCTATCGAACTTTAACCGAAAAATATCCATAGTCGCACCTTTGAGCCTTTGTACAGGGTCGAAGCTAATAATTCGGGAAAACATAAATTGGCCAAAGTCGAAACCTTGCAGAATTTGTTCCACTCAGAAATTATCATAGAAGTGTTTAGTCTATCGACCTTTAACCGAAAAAAACCCATAGTCGCACCTTGGAGCCTTTGTACAGGGTCGAGGCTAATAATTCGAGAAAACATAAATTTGCCAAAGTCGAAACCTTGCAGAATTTGTTCCACTCAGAAATTGGCATAGAAGTGTTTAGTCTATCGATCTTTAACCGAAAAATACCCATAGTCGAACCTTTGAGCCTTTGTACAGGGTCGAAGCTAATAATTCGAGAAAACATAAATTGGCCAAAGTCGAACACTTGCAGAATTTGTTCCACTCAGAAATTAGCATAGGAGTACTCAGTCTATCGAACTTTAACCGAAAAATACCCATAGTCGCACCTTTGAGCCTTTGTACAGGGTCGAAGCTAATAATTCGAGAAAACATAAATTGGCCAAAGTCGAAACCTTGCAGAATTTGTTCCACTCAGAAATTAGCATAGGAGTACTCAGTCTATCGATCTTTACCCGAAAAATACCCATAGTCGAACCTTTGAGCCTTTGTACAGGGTCGAGGCTAATAATTCGAGAAACATAAATTGGCCAAAGTCGAACACTTGCAGAATTTGTTCCACATCGAAATTCGCATAGAAGTGTTTAGTCTATCGAACTTTAACCGAAAAATACCCATAGTCGCACCTTTGAGCCTTTGTACAGGGTCGAAGCTAATAATTCGAGAAAACATAAATTGGCCAAAGTCGAAACCTTGCAGAGTTTGTTCCACTCAGAAATTATCATAGAAGTGTTTAGTCTATCGCCCTTTAACCGAAAAAAACCCATAGTCGCACCTTGGAGCCTTTGTACAGGGTCGAGGCTAATAATTCGAGAAAACATAAATTTGCCAAAGTCGAAACCTTGCCGAATTTGTTCCACTCAGAAATTGGCATAGAAGTGTTTAGTCTATCGATCTTTAACCGAAAAATACCCATAGTAAAACCTTTGAGCCTTTGTACAGGGTCGAGGCTAATAATTCGAGAAACATAAATTGGCCAAAGTCGAACACTTGCAGAATTTGTTCCACTCAGAAATTAGCATAGGAGTACTCAGTCTATCGATCTTTAACCGAATAATACCCATAGTCGCACCTTTGAGCCTTTGTACAGGGTCGAGGCTAATAATTCGAGAAACATAAATTTGACAAAGTCGAAACCTTGCAGAATTTGTTCCACTCAGAAATTGGCATAGAAGTGTTTAGTCTATCGATCTTTAACCGAAAAATACCCATAGTCGAACCTTTGAGCCTTTGTACAGGGTCGAGGCTAATAATTCGAGAAACATAAATTGGCCAAAGTCGAAACCTTGCAGAATTTGTTCCCCTCAGAAATTGGCATAGAAGTGTTTAGTTTAACGATCTTTAACTGAAAAATACCCATATCGCACCTTTGAGCCTTTGTACAGGGTCGAGGCTAATAATTCGAAAAATATAAATTGGAAAAAGTCGAACACTTGCAGAACTTGTTCCACTCAGAAATTAGCATAGGAGTATTCAGTCTATCGACCTTTAACTGAAAAATACCCATAGTCGCACCTTTGAGCCTTTGTACAGGGTCGAGGCTAATAATTCGAGAAAACATATATTGGCCAAAGTCGAAACCTTGCAGAATTTGTTCCACTCAGAAATTGGCATAGAAGTGTTTAGTCTAACGATCTTTAACTGAAAAATACCCATAGTCGCACCTTTGAGCCTTTGTACAGGGTCGAGGCTAATAATTCGAGAAAACATAAATTTGCCAAAGTCGAAACCTTGCAGAATTTGTTCCACTGAGAAATTGGCATAGAAGTGTTTAGTCTATCGATCTTTAACCGAAAAATACCCACAGTCGAACCTTTGAGCCTTTGTACAGGGTCGAGGCTAATAATTCGAGAAACATAAATTGGCCAAAGTCGAACACTTGCAGGATTTGTTCCACTCAGAAATTAGCATAGGAGTACTCAGTCTATCGATCTTTAACCGAAAAATACCCATAGTCGCACCTTTGAACCTTTGTACAGGGTCGAGGCTAATAATTCGAGGAACATAAATTGGCCAAAGTCGAACACTTGCAGAATTTGTTCCACATCGAAATTGGCATAGAAGTGTTTAGTCTATCGAACTTTAACCGAAAAATACCCATAGTCGCACCTTTGAGCCTTTGTACAGGGTCGAAGCTAATAATTCGAGAAAACATAAATTGGCCAAAGTCGAAACCTTGCAGAATTTGTTCCACTCAGAAATTAGCTTAGGAGTACTCAGTCTATCGATCTTTACCCGAAAAATACCCATAGTCGCACCTTTGAACCTTTGTACAGGGTCGAGGCTAATAATTCGAGAAACATAAATTGGCCAAAGTCGAACACTTGCAGAATTTGTTCCACATCGAAATTGGCATAGAAGTGTTTAGTCTATCGAACTTTAACCGAAAAATACCCATAGTCGCACCTTTGAACCTTTGTACAGGGTTGAGGCTAATAATTCGAGAAACATAAATTGGCCAAAGTCGAACACTTGCAGAATTTGTTCCACTCAGAAATTAGCATAGGAGTACTCAGTCTATCGATCTTTAACCGAATAATACCCATAGTCGCACCTTTGAGCCTTTGTACAGGGTCGAGGCTAATAATTCGAGAAGTGTTTAGTCTGTCGACCTTTAACCGAAAAAAACCCATAGTCGCACCTTGGAGCCTTTGTACAGGGTCGAGGCTAATAATTCGAGAAAACATAAATTTGCCAAAGTCGAAACCTTGCAGAATTTGTTCCACTCAGAAATTGGCATAGAAGTGTTTAGTCCATCGAACTTTAACCGAAAAATATCCATAGTCGCACCTTTGAACCTTTGTACAGGGTCGAGGCTAATAATTCGAGAAACATAAATTGGCCAAAGTCGAACACTTGCAGAATTTGTTCCACATCGAAATTCGCATAGAAGTGTTTAGTCTATCGAACTTTAACCGAAAAATACCCATAGTCGCACCTTTGAGCCTTTGTACAGGGTCGAAGCTAATAATTCGAGAAAACATAAATTGGCCAAAGTCGAAACCTTGCAGAATTTGTTCCACTCAGAAATTAGCATAGGAGTACTCAGTCTATCGATCTTTACCCGAAAAATACCCATAGTCGAACCTTTGAGCCTTTGTACAGGGTAGAGGCTAATAATTCGAGAAACATAAATTGGCCAAAGTCGAACACTTGCAGAATTTGTTCCACATCGAAATTCGCATAGAAGTGTTTAGTCTATCGAACTTTAACCGAAAAATACCCATAGTCGCACCTTTGAGCCTTTGTACAGGGTCGAAGGTAATAATTCGAGAAAACATAAATTGGCCAAAGTCGAAACCTTGCAGAGTTTGTTCCACTCAGAAATTATCATAGAAGTGTTTAGTCTATCGCCCTTTAACCGAAAAAAACCCATAGTCGCACCTTGGAGCCTTTGTACAGGGTCGAGGCTAATAATTCGAGAAAACATAAATTTGCCAAAGTCGAAACCTTGCCGAATTTGTTCCACTCAGAAATGGGCATAGAAGTGTTTAGTCTATCGATCTTTAACCGAAAAATACCCATAGTAATACCTTTGAGCCTTTGTACATGGTCGAGGCTAATAATTCGAGAAACATAAATTGGCCAAAGTCGAACACTTGCAGAATTTGTTCCACTCAGAAATTAGCATAGGAGTACTCAGTCTATCGATCTTTAACCGAATAATACCCATAGTCGCACCTTTGAGCCTTTGTACAGGGTCGAGGCTAATAATTCGAGAAACATAAATTTGACAAAGTCGAAACCTTGCAGAATTTGTTCCACTCAGAAATTGGCATAGAAGTGTTTAGTCTATCGATCTTTAACCGAAAAATACCCATAGTCGAACCTTTGAGCCTTTGTACAGGGTCGAGGCTAATAATTCGAGAAACATAAATTGGCCAAAGTCGAAACCTTGCAGAATTTGTTCCCCTCAGAAATTGGCATAGAAGTGTTTAGTTTAACGATCTTTAACTGAAAAATACCCGTGGATATGGGACCCATAGTCGCACCTTTGAGCCTTTGTACAGGGTCGAGGCTAATAATTCGAGAAACATAAATTGGCCAAAGTCGAACACTTGCAGAATTTGTTCCACTCAGAAATTAGCATAGGAGTACTCAGTCTATCGATCTTTACCCGAAAAATACCCATAGTCGCACCTTTGAACCTTTGTACAGGGTCGAGGCTAATAATTCGAGAAACATAAATTGGCCAAAGTCGAACACTTGCAGAATTTGTTCCACATCGAAATTGGCATAGAAGTGTTTAGTCTATCGAACTTTAACCGAAAAATACCCATAGTCGCACCTTTGAACCTTTGTACAGGGTTGAGGCTAATAATTCGAGAAACATAAATTGGCCAAAGTCGAACACTTGCAGAATTTGTTCCACTCAGAAATTGGCATAGGAGTACTCAGTCTATCGATCTTTAACCGAATAATACCCATAGTCGCACCTTTGAGCCTTTGTACAGGGTCGAGGCTAATAATTCGAGAAACATAAATTTGCCAAAGTCGAAACCTTGCAGAATTTGTTCCACTCAGAAATTGGCATAGAAGTGTTTAGTCCATCGAACTTTAACCGAAAAATATCCATAGTCGCACCTTTGAACCTTTGTACAGGGTCGAGGCTAATAATTCGAGAAACATAAATTGGCCAAAGTCGAACACTTGCAGAATTTGTTCCACATCGAAATTCGCATAGAAGTGTTTAGTCTATCGAACTTTAACCGAAAAATACCCATAGTCGCACCTTTGAGCCTTTGTACAGGGTCGAAGCTAATAATTCGAGAAAACATAAATTGGCCAAAGTCGAAACCTTGCAGAGTTTGTTCCACTCAGAAATTATCATAGAAGTGTTTAGTCTTTCGACCTTTAACCGAAAAAAACCCATAGTCGCACCTTGGAGCCTTTGTACAGGGTCGAGGCTAATAATTCGAGAAAACATAAATTTGCCAAAGTCGAAACCTTGCAGAATTTGTTCCACTCAGAAATTGGCATAGAAGTGTTTAGTCCATCGAACTTTAACCGAAAAATATCCATAGTCGCACCTTTGAACCTTTGTACAGGGTCGAGGCTAATAATTCGAGAAACATAAATTGGCCAAAGTCGAACACTTGCAGAATTTGTTCCACATCGAAATTCGCATAGAAGTGTTTAGTCTATCGAACTTTAACCGAAAAATACCCATAGTCGCACCTTTGAGCCTTTGTACAGGGTCGAAGCTAATAATTCGAGAAAACATAAATTGTCCAAAGTCGAAACCTTGCAGAATTTGTTCCACTCAGAAATTGGCATAGAAGTGTTTAGTCTAACGAACTTTAACCGAAAAATACCCATAGTCGAACCTTTGAGCCTTTGTACAGGGTCGAGGCTAATAATTCGAGAAACATAAATTGGCCAAAGTCGAACACTTGCAGAATTTGTTCCACATCGAAATTGGCATAGAAGTGTTTAGTCTATCGAACTTTAACCGAAAAATATCAATAGTCGCACCTTTGAGCCTTTGTACAGGGTCGAAGCTAATAATTCGGGAAAACATAAATTGGCCAAAGTCGAAACCTTGCAGAATTTGTTCCACTCAGAAATTATCATAGAAGTGTTTAGTCTATCGACCTTTAACCGAAAAAAACCCATAGTCGCACCTTGGAGCCTTTGTACAGGGTCGAGGCTAATAATTCGAGAAAACATAAATTTGCCAAAGTCGAAACCTTGCAGAATTTGTTCCACTCAGAAATTGGCATAGAAGTGTTTAGTCTATCGATCTTTAACCGAAAAATACCCATAGTCGAACCTTTGAGCCTTTGTACAGGGTCGAAGCTAATAATTCGAGAAAACATAAATTGGCCAAAGTCGAACACTTGCAGAATTTGTTCCACTCAGAAATTAGCATAGGAGTACTCAGTCTATCGATCTTTAACCGAATAATACCCATAGTCGCACCTTTGAGCCTTTGTACAGGGTCGAGGCTAATAATTCGAGAAACATAAATTGGCCAAAGTCGAACACTTGCAGAATTTGTTCCACTCAGAAATTAGCATAGGAGTACTCAGTCTATCGAACTTTAACCGAAAAATACCCATAGTCGCACCTTTGAGCCTTTGTACAGGGTCGAAGCTAATAATTCGAGAAAACATAAATTGGCCAAAGTCGAAACCTTGCAGAATTTGTTCCACTCAGAAATTAGCATAGGAGTACTCAGTCTATCGATCTTTACCCGAAAAATACCCATAGTCGAACCTTTGAGCCTTTGTACAGGGTCGAGGCTAATAATTCGAGAAACATAAATTGGCCAAAGTCGAACACTTGCAGAATTTGTTCCACATCGAAATTCGCATAGAAGTGTTTAGTCTATCGAACTTTAACCGAAAAATACCCATAGTCGCACCTTTGAGCCTTTGTACAGGGTCGAAGCTAATAATTCGAGAAAACATAAATTGGCCAAAGTCGAAACCTTGCAGAGTTTGTTCCACTCAGAAATTATCATAGAAGTGTTTAGTCTATCGCCCTTTAACCGAAAAAAACCCATAGTCGCACCTTGGAGCCTTTGTACAGGGTCGAGGCTAATAATTCGAGAAAACATAAATTTGCCAAAGTCGAAACCTTGCCGAATTTGTTCCACTCAGAAATTGGCATAGAAGTGTTTAGTCTATCGATCTTTAACCGAAAAATACCCATAGTAAAACCTTTGAGCCTTTGTACAGGGTCGAGGCTAATAATTCGAGAAACATAAATTGGCCAAAGTCGAACACTTGCAGAATTTGTTCCACTCAGAAATTAGCATAGGAGTACTCAGTCTATCGATCTTTAACCGAATAATACCCATAGTCGCACCTTTGAGCCTTTGTACAGGGTCGAGGCTAATAATTCGAGAAACATAAATTTGACAAAGTCGAAACCTTGCAGAATTTGTTCCACTCAGAAATTGGCATAGAAGTGTTTAGTCTATCGATCTTTAACCGAAAAATACCCATAGTCGAACCTTTGAGCCTTTGTACAGGGTCGAGGCTAATAATTCGAGAAACATAAATTGGCCAAAGTCGAAACCTTGCAGAATTTGTTCCCCTCAGAAATTGGCATAGAAGTGTTTAGTTTAACGATCTTTAACTGAAAAATATCCATATCGCACCTTTGAGCCTTTGTACAGGGTCGAGGCTAATAATTCGAAAAATATAAATTGGAAAAAGTCGAACACTTGCAGAACTTGTTCCACTCAGAAATTAGCATAGGAGTATTCAGTCTATCGACCTTTAACTGAAAAATACCCATAGTCGCACCTTTGAGCCTTTGTACAGGGTCGAGGCTAATAATTCGAGAAAACATAAATTGGCCAAAGTCGAAACCTTGCAGAATTTGTTCCACTCAGAAATTGGCATAGAAGTGTTTAGTCTAACGATCTTTAACTGAAAAATACCCATAGTCGCACCTTTGAGCCTTTGTACAGGGTCGAGGCTAATAATTCGAGAAAACATAAATTTGCCAAAGTCGAAACCTTGCAGAATTTGTTCCACTCAGAAATTGGCATAGAAGTGTTTAGTCTATCGATCTTTAACCGAAAAATACCCATAGTCGAACCTTTGAGCCTTTGTACAGGGTCGAGGCTAATAATTCGAGAAACATAAATTGGCCAAAGTCGAACACTTGCAGAATTTGTTCCACATCGAAATTCGCATAGAAGTGTTTAGTCTATCGAACTTTAACCGAAAAATACCCATAGTCGCACCTTTGAGCCTTTGTACAGGGTCGAAGCTAATAATTCGAGAAAACATAAATTGGCCAAAGTCGAAACCTTGCAGAATTTGTTCCACTCAGAAATTATCATAGAAGTGTTTAGTCTATCGACCTTTAACCGAAAAAAACCCATAGTCGCACCTTGGAGCCTTTGTACAGGGTCGAGGCTAATAATTCGAGAAACATAAATTGGCCAAAGTCGAACACTTGCAGAATTTGTTCCACTCAGAAATTATCATAGAAGTGTTTAGTCTATCGACCTTTAACCGAAAAAAACCCATAGTCGCACCTTGGAGCCTTTATACAGGGTCGAGGCTAATAATTCGAGAAACATAAATTGGCCAAAGTCGAACACTTGCAGAATTTGTTCCACATCAAAATTCGCATAGAAGTGTTTAGTCTATCGAACTTTAACCGAAAAATACCCATAGTCGCACCTTTGAGCCTTTGTACAGGGTCGAAGCTAATAATTCGAGAAAACATAAATTGGCCAAAGTCGAAACCTTGCAGAATTTGTTCCACTCAGAAATTATCATAGAAGTGTTTAGTCTATCGATCTTTAACCGAAAAATACCCATAGTCGAACCTTTGAGCCTTTGTACAGGGTCGAGGCTAATAATTCGAGAAACATAAATTGGCCAAAGTCGAACACTTGCAGAATTTGTTCCACTCAGAAATTAGCATAGGAGTACTCAGTCTATCGATCTTTAACCGAATAATACCCATAGTCGCACCTTTGAGCCTTTGTACAGGGTCGAGGCTAATAATTCGAGAAACATAAATTGGCCAAAGTCGAACACTTGCAGAATTTGTTCCACTCAGAAATTAGCATAGGAGTACTCAGTCTATCGAACTTTAACCGAAAAATACCCATAGTCGCACCTTTGAGCCTTTGTACAGGGTCGAAGCTAATAATTCGAGAAAACATAAATTGGCCAAAGTCGAAACCTTGCAGAATTTGTTCCACTCAGAAATTAGCATAGGAGTACTCAGTCTATCGATCTTTACCCGAAAAATACCCATAGTCGAACCTTTGAGCCTTTGTACAGGGTCGAGGCTAATTATTCGAGAAACATAAATTGGCCAAAGTCGAACACTTGCAGAATTTGTTCCACATCGAAATTCGCATAGAAGTGTTTAGTCTATCGAACTTTAACCGAAAAATACCCATAGTCGCACCTTTGAGCCTTTGTACAGGGTCGAAGCTAATAATTCGAGAAAACATAAATTGGCCAAAGTCGAAACCTTGCAGAGTTTGTTCCACTCAGAAATTATCATAGAAGTGTTTAGTCTATCGACCTTTAACCGAAAAAAACCCATAGTCGCACCTTGGAGCCTTTGTACAGGGTCGAGGCTAATAATTCGAGAAAACATAAATTTGCCAAAGTCGAAACCTTGCAGAATTTGTTCCACTCAGAAATTGGCATAGAAGTGTTTAGTCTATCGATCTTTAACCGAAAAATACCCATAGTAAAACCTTTGAGCCTTTGTACAGGGTCGAGGCTAATAATTCGAGAAACATAAATTGGCCAAAGTCGAACACTTGCAGAATTTGTTCCACTCAGAAATTAGCATAGGAGTACTCAGTCTATCGATCTTTAACCGAATAATACCCATAGTCGCACCTTTGAGCCTTTGTACAGGGTCGAGGCTAATAATTCGAGAAACATAAATTTGACAAAGTCTAAACCTTGCAGAATTTGTTCCACTCAGAAATTGGCATAGAAGTGTTTAGTCTATCGATCTTTAACCGAAAAATACCCATAGTCGAACCTTTGAGCCTTTGTACAGGGTCGAGGCTAATAATTCGAGAAACATAAATTGGCCAAAGTCGAAACCTTGCAGAATTTGTTCCCCTCAGAAATTGGCATAGAAGTGTTTAGTTTAACGATCTTTAACTGAAAAATACCCATATCGCACCTTTGAGCCTTTGTACAGGGTCGAGGCTAATAATTCGAAAAATATAAATTGGAAAAAGTCGAACACTTGCAGAACTTGTTCCACTCAGAAATTAGCATAGGAGTATTCAGTCTATCGACCTTTAACTGAAAAATACCCATAGTCGCACCTTTGAGCCTTTGTACAGGGTCGAGGCTAATAATTCGAGAAAACATAAATTGGCCAAAGTCGAAACCTTGCAGAATTTGTTCCACTCAGAAATTGGCATAGAAGTGTTTATTCTAACGATCTTTAACTGAAAAATACCCATAGTCGCACCTTTGAGCCTTTGTACAGGGTCGAGGCTAATAATTCGAGAAAACATAAATTTGCCAAAGTCGAAACCTTGCAGAATTTGTTCCACTCAGAAATTGGCATAGAAGTGTTTAGTCTATCGATCTTTAACCGAAAAATACCCATAGTCGAACCTTTGAGCCTTTGTACAGGGTCGAGGCTAATAATTCGAGAAACATAAATTGGCCAAAGTCGAACACTTGCAGAATTTGTTCCACTCAGAAATTAGCATAGGAGTACTCAGTCTATCGATCTTTAACCGAAAAATACCCATAGTCGCACCTTTGAACCTTTGTACAGGGTCGAGGCTAATAATTCGAGGAACATAAATTGGCCAAAGTCGAACACTTGCAGAATTTGTTCCACATCGAAATTGGCATAGAAGTGTTTAGTCTATCGAACTTTAACCGAAAAATACCCATAGTCGCACCTTTGAGCCTTTGTACAGGGTCGAAGCTAATAATTCGAGAAAACATAAATTGGCCAAAGTCGAAACCTTGCAGAATTTGTTCCACTCAGAAATTAGCTTAGGAGTACTCAGTCTATCGATCTTTACCCGAAAAATACCTATAGTCGAACCTTTGAGCCTTTGTACAGGGTCGAGGCTAATAATTCGAAAAACATAAATTGGCCAAAGTCGAACACTTGCAGAATTTGTTCCACTCAGAAATTAGCATAGGAGTACTCAGTCTATCGATCTTTACCCGAAAAATACCCATAGTCGAACCTTTGAGCCTTTGTACAGGGTCGAGGCTAATAATTCGAGAAACATAAATTGGCCAAAGTCGAACACTTGCAGAATTTGTTCCACATCGAAATTGGCATAGAAGTGTTTAGTCTATCGAACTTTAACCGAAAAATACCCATAGTCGCACCTTTGAACCTTTGTACAGGGTCGAGGCTAATAATTCGAGAAACATAAATTGGCCAAAGTCGAACACTTGCAGAATTTGTTCCACTCAGAAATTAGCATAGGAGTACTCAGTCTATCGATCTTTAACCGAATAATACCCATAGTCGCACCTTTGAGCCTTTGTACAGGGTCGAGGCTAATAATTCGAGAAACATAAATTTGCCAAAGTCGAAACCTTGCAGAATTTGTTCCACTCAGAAATTGGCATAGAAGTGTTTAGTCCATCGAACTTTAACCGAAAAATATCCATAGTCGCACCTTTGAACCTTTGACAGGGTCGAGGCTAATAATTCGAGAAACATAAATTGGCCAAAGTCGAACACTTGCAGAATTTGTTCCACATCGAAATTCGCATAGAAGTGTTTAGTCTATCGACCTTTAACCGAAAAAAACCCATAGTCGCACCTTGGAGCCTTTGTACAGGGTCGAGGCTAATAATTCGAGAAAACATAAATTTGCCAAAGTCGAAACCTTGCAGAATTTGTTCCACTCAGAAATTGGCATAGAAGTGTTTAGTCCATCGAACTTTAACCGAAAAATATCCATAGTCGCACCTTTGAACCTTTGTACAGGGTCGAGGCTAATAATTCGAGAAACATAAATTGGCCAAAGTCGAACACTTGCAGAATTTGTTCCACATCGAAATTGACATAGAAGTGTTTAGTCTATCGAACTTTAACCGAAAAATACCCATAGTCGCACCTTTGAGCCTTTGTACAGGGTCGAAGCTAATAATTCGAGAAAACATAAATTGGCCAAAGTCGAAACCTTGCAGAATTTGTTCCACTCAGAAATTGGCATAGAAGTGTTTAGTCTAACGAACTTTAACCGAAAAATACCCATAGTCGAACCTTTGAGCCTTTGTACAGGGTCGAGGCTAATAATTCGAGAAACATAAATTGGCCAAAGTCGAACACTTGCAGAATTTGTTCCACATCGAAATTGGCATAGAAGTGTTTAGTCTATCGGACTTTAACCGAAAAATATCCATAGTCGCACCTTTGAGCCTTTGTACAGGGTCGAAGCTAATAATTCGGGAAAACATAAATTGGCCAAAGTCGAAACCTTGCAGAATTTGTTCCACTCAGAAATTATCATAGAAGTGTTTAGTCTATCGACCTTTAACCGAAAAAAACCCATAGTCGCACCTTGGAGCCTTTGTACAGGGTCGAGGCTAATAATTCGAGAAAACATAAATTTGCCAAAGTCGAAACCTTGCAGAATTTGTTCCACTCAGAAATTGGCATAGAAGTGTTTAGTCTAACGAACTTTAACCGAAAAATACCCATAGTCGAACCTTTGAGCCTTTGTACAGGGTCGAGGCTAATAATTCGAGAAACATAAATTGGCCAAAGTCGAAACCTTGCAGAGTTTGTTCCACTCAGAAATTATCA
>CAXDRF010000050.1:0-45000 GCA_963991005.1 Barypeithes pellucidus
TCGAAGATAAATGTACAGATTAATTTATACCCCACCAGCGACAATGATATAACCAATATGTTTTGTAAGTGGTAAATAATAGAATGTTTTCTCTTTAATATAGGATGTTAGATTAATTTAAGATCGCATAATTTTAATTAATAATCAATAGATTCTAGAGTTTAGTTCAGTTTAGGGCGGAGCAATTATGCCCTGATACGTCTAATTATACGCAGAGTGCATAATATCTAGATGAATGGAAATTCGATAAATATTTAATTTGACTTATTTAAATAGACAGGGTGCCCATGATAAAAAGGGCCTAGATGGGGATATCGTTAATGGTAACCGATACAAATTAGAATAAATGTGGAAAAAGTATATCATTCAAGTCACGAACAAAACAAAAAGGTGTAGTATAATTTTTAAGTTGAGTTATTAAAATAAAAACTGAAATTTTGAATTTTTAAATATTTTTGTTTCGACGTTATTATTAAAGTCAGTGCAAAATCGACAGAACCTTCTCACAGCAATTTTTATTTGACTCAATGAATATATAACAAATTATATTATACGACGCACGTTCCGTTTTCAAGCAATCATCATCAACTTCATTTTTTGCTAATACGGCCATATTTTTATAATGCCAAATATTAAGACCTTAATTTATTATAAATTCAATGATGTACCAAACATTATCGTTTCGAATCTTTTTAATCATCTTCATGAAATATTCAGGATACGGACCTGTAATTTCCATAATTTTGCAAAAATAGTTCAATGCAGTCAGTACTAAATTAAATATTTTTAAATTTCTTTTATAACAACGCACTACATAATAATCAGAGAAACAAAGCAATTCAATAACAATAACAAAATAGTAAATATGAAAAATAACAACAAATAGGTACATAGGCAAGAAACATTACAACTAATATTGGATTATTATAAATAATATCCTAAATGCTTATCGAAATGATGTCCGTTAGTCTCCAAATAAAAAGCATCGTAAAATTGCAGATTTAAAACATTCAATAGCATTTGTGACCTTATGTTTTCAATGACTTCAATAGCTTTACTAATCGTTTAAGGTATCTGGAGAATGATGGGAATCATTTTGTACACCTTTTCGGACATTAATTTCTAATAATCAACTAATAATTAATGGTTTTGTTTGCAAATGTACCTACTTGTTGTTATATTTTAATACTATTTCGTCATTGTTAATAAATTGTCCTGCTTTATGATTATCATGTAGTACATTATATTAAGAGAAATTTTAAAATATACATTTTAGTACCTATTGCATTGAACTATTTTACAAAATTATGGAAAATACAGGTCCGTATCCTAAACTTTCCATGAAAATGATTAAAATTTTTTAGTGTTAAAATTTAATATTATAATATCAGGACCGTATTAGAAACTATTAAGTGGATAACGATTGCTATGAGAATGGGTTGTAGTTTTGCTTTAACTTTAATATTAATATGCACTACTCGGTAGAATTAAACGTACAATAACTTAAACTGTTATGCCCTAAACCCTACAATCTGTTTTCCATCATTAACAATAAGCATTATTAAAATTGGCTTGTTATTAACGAAATTACATCATATAAGTTCAAATATGAATGTTTGAATATGTAATAATCGAGTTAGTATATAGTACGATTTATATAAAGGTTTTTAACACTTACCATCGTTTGATATTTTAATGTCTTCAGCAATATCAATATTTGCAGTCTGTGAATCGATATAATTTTGTATATTTCCTTCCCAATTAATGGCTTCTACAACATTATATTCTCGATATAATGGTTGCTCTTTTAGATAGTCGAACGCTTTGCGTATTACGCCCGGTCGAACGGTCTCATGTATATAAGAATGTTTATATTCCATTTTACGTTTCAGTTTTATTTGAATAGTGCACGTTTCCTCGATATTTCGAGGTAAAATCCTCAACGTAGAATCGACATTCATTGGCACGTTGACAATTTGGCCTGTAATAGAACACTGCCTCATAGCCCCGCTACTTATTCTCATGAACGGCAAGCGCAAGCTTGTCATCCTCTCCTCCATAATACTTAAATTTTTCAACTCGTCTGGTATGGGGAAAATAATTTTGTAATTATTGGCACAGAATGTTGGCATTTCCTTTTTGCGAATGGATTTTTCACATGAATTGCAAAAAAGTTCAGAAGCCCCATTTAAATAGACAGCATCAGCATATTCCACACCAAACTTTTGTTCAAGTTTTTGACGATCTATACGTTGACAAGATGTAAGAAACCAAAGTCTCTTACAACAAGCACAGACTAGATCCGGACCTGAAAGTATATAAAATGTTATATCAATGAGTAGTAATACTTAATTTGAAGTGAATTAACCGAACTATTTTAAAATAATTTATTTTTTCTTAAAAAAATTTATTGCTAAATCTGTACTTTAAAGGTGATAAAAACACAACCTACCCTCTCGAATGGCTTCTCTAAACGTGTCAATAGCAGTTATTGGTTTTAACTTTTTACAGGGCAAGCCGAGAGAGTCCATTTTCCGTTTATTTGCCATCCTTTTCTTGGCCATATCATTTTCTTGCTGAACGAATTCAGGATCTAGCCTGTTCACGGCATTTCTGTCATTGTTGGTTTGTTTACTCGTTTCATACACTTCTTGATTCTGAGAATAATTGTTTTTGCGGGTTTCAACAATTTTTTGTTTTTCAACAGAATAAAGTAATGGGTCTAATCGTTTAATAGCTCTTTGTTCATTTTCCTTTTTTGAATATATAGGATTTTGACGTTTGTCTGCATTTTCTTTTTTATATTTTTCTTTTTTTTCTAAAATAAGCCTAGCCAACTCTTCTTTACGCTTTTCTTTGAGCTGTTTACGCTTTTTATCAGCAGATATTTTCTTTGTCCGTGGCATTATTTAACTAAAAGAGGTTTCCAAGAATAAATCAATATTATTTATACATCCAGGGTCAGGATTCCATAATTTTTATTCTAATTAAACTAAAAATTACAATCATTTTTTCACTTATATCATTTAATCACATAATTTAAGGTTCTTACAAAAAAAATATGTTGTAATAAGTTTATAGTACTATCAAACTTGTATGATAAAACAAAGGACTATTATTTTAATAATTTGATAGTACATTTATATTTATACTATTTTTCCTTATATTTGGCAGTTTCAGATCATCAATATAAAAACTCTAAACAATTATTTTAACAACATCGGATTGAAATTTATGACAATGGGTTTAGAGTTACTCTGGAATCAATATTCTATATTCCTTTCATACCCGATCATATCAATAACAAAGTTTCAAGAACGTTACATTTCAATTTATTTTTTTCCAAACTTTTCACTATGAACACGTTTCAATATTTATGTTTTTAAAATATAATCCAAAAAATTATATTCCATTCTTGAATTTCATTTGAAGTTATGAATACATTTTATGCACCATTTCCTATTTTGAATTTAAGCTGTTTCCGAGATATTATATTCGAATCAAGATGACAATGTTTATAGTAATAATTATTAAGGGAAAATAATGGAATAAACTTTATATCCTCTGGTCAACAACATCCAAGTATATTTATATATATTCAAACTTTTTTTAAATAGTATTTTCACCAAATGAATTAAACGAAATTTTTTTTAATGTATAAGCTGTACGACATTCTTAAATAGCTGAAATTCGATTAATATATAGAAATAATTGACAGTGACAGCAATGTGATAAATTCATTTATTATTATTAATATTATTTTTATAATTAAAGGAAAAGGTTACCCTTTATAGAGTTTTTATTACGAGAAAATAGTTTCAAATCATTCAATTTGAAAGCTTACCTTAAAGTAAATATATGTAAATGTAAACAATCAATATTTTTATAAAATCTGACAATTCTCAATTATGTATATTGGTCGGTGTAAAATTATTTTCTTAGGAAATGTGTCACCTATCAAGTTAATAACATCATCACAAACAAATTATATAAAAGATATTTTATTTCAATGCTAATAATGATGATCTTTGACCAAACATTGTTTCAATTTAAATGAGAAAAACACAGTTATCATTTAATAACTAACATCAAGGGTCATTGTAATTTCCTAATTTATCCGAGTTTGATTTTACCTTTAGTAGATATTTATAACCGTGAAAATCTTGACAATGGACGGATATTATGGTTAAAATTTCATATAATACACAGGGTGATTCACGCCGAGCTTGCATTAGAATTATATGGGGAACTACTGAACATAATAATAATAATAATGCTTGATGATGAACTAATCCCTATAACCTCATCACCTTACATCTTGAACTATTTCTTACAGAATAGCTAGAAAATCATTAAGTCTCAAAAATATTTTAAACTTGGCAGAAATTATATAGGATCCAAGATCTATTGTGAAAGAATTCAACCATTAAAACATTCTTATGTTAAATGGAACACTCTGTAAATTAAATGATGAAACGTCTGACAAAACATGTTCTATAAAATGTGCTTAGTATTTAACACTTAATCGAAAAGTATAATAAAATTTACCACGTTATATTTAAAAAATGAAAGTCGATAGCTACTTCCGGTATAACCGGAAATGACAGAAATATATGAATAATTTAGTTGGAAAAAGCATATCGATAAACCTAAGTCCGCAAAGTTTCAGAAACATATGTTCAGTAGTTCTCCATAAAGTTATAATGCAAGCTCGCCATGAATCACCCTGTATATACAGTGCAACTACTTAAGTTGGGACCATATGGAGAACTTTTATATTGTTGGTTCTACAAATAAAAACATTCTTGATAAAAAATTTTGCATGTCAGTGCATTCTAGATTATGTTAATTTGTATCAAGTGAGATAATTAATCCGGAATGATTAGTGAATAATAATAACATACTTTTGTATTATAAAAAAATAATGGTACTTTACTCTTAAATTAAAATGTTATATTTTGACAAACCTCATATGCGGCTTAAACGAAGAAATTGATATCTGTTGGTTACACCTAAGTTTCAGAGCATACAAAATTTTTTTTTCAAGAATATTTTTTCTTGTAGAATCAGCAATAACAAAGCTTTCCATATGGTTCAAACTTAAGTAGACACACTGTATTTATATATATATATAATAAGCAGTTAATTTTTTTAGAAACTTAAAGTCTAATCATGGTCAGCCAATAAATTTAAATAAATATCACCAAAATAGACTATCATTGGGATAAAAATGTTGCTAACTAGAAGGCAGCTGATATCAATTACCAAATACAAAGTTCACTTATAATGAATCTCAATTATAACAAACTTCCTCTTACTACAACTCATTAAATTAATATTCATACATAAACAGGTATGTTTTTTTTTATTATTGCAACAAACTTCTGATATAACCCACCACATTGGGTTCATATTTGAAATTGGTTATATCTGGACTCGACTGTATTTAGTTCAAGGGTATTTTATATTAAATTTTAGTCTGTAAACAGACAATATACAGACTCAGAATATAACAATTAGATTAATGGAGGGATTAATCAATTTTTCAGCAAAAACAGTATTTATTTCCCTTATAATAATATAAATTACTGTTTATGTTGTTAGACTTGTAATAAAAAGGAGGCAAACATTTGAAGTATGTATACTTAAACTTTTACTCCTCAAGTAATTCTACATATACCTAAATTGAATTTTAAAATCACACCAATATTTAAAAACAACAATCGAATATTGTATACAAAGTTCCAAATACCTAGTAATAATCATAGTACAGAATGATTTGGTTATGTCGTATCCTTATTAAATATAATAATATGGAATAATGATGAGAGGCATCTTTTTACATACTTTTGAGTATCCATGATTTGCAGGCATTTTATTTGGATACCGAATCAACATCAACTGGATCCAGAAATCTTTTAATTACTTAATAATTTAAAAATAATTGAACTGATTTTAGTGATGATCGATACCTAATAATACTTTAAAATGATAAGAGGCAGAAAAAATATTTAAAAAAATAGGGCTGTTTAAATGACATGGATATGTAACATAATTTTACTAAAGACATGAATCCGCAATAAGAAATCACTAACGAATGCCTTATAATGATGATTAACCAATCAATTCAATATCTCAATGCATTTACATTATGTTTTAACTAAATAACCTTACCTTGTAGATAACGTGTTCTATTGAAACGTAGTGCCTACCTTCTAATTTATAAATGCATAAATAATATATAATCAAGACACTTAACGCCAAACCGATCTGCCTTCAATTTTTTTGCCAATGATAATCAACAGGAATGAATTAATACAACATTAACCGAAAAGTTCTGCAAAGATATTCTTTAATTTCATAATGAAGTCATTACTTACATTTTATGTTACAAACTGATAAAATCCAATAAAGTAGCTCTTGTAGAACAATAAATTATAATATTTTTACTAGGTTTTAACTCAGTTTATTTTAGTTTTATCACAATTCTAAATTGTAAAGCCAAGTTCTAAGTACCTAGCTAAATTTTAGAATAAAATGGAAGCGTATTATAAAACAAAGGAAACCAAAGGCCTAGAAACCTTATTAAAAAAAAAACACAAAGAAATAGTAAGTCGACTTGCTTTACCGCAGGTCGGCTGGTCGGCTTCTTGGTTGTGTTGACAACAATTTGATTTTTCCATTGACAAAATTCATGAAAGCACGTTTGAATTTTCCATTGACAAACATAATGTGTGCACGCTTGAAATTCCCATTGACAAAATTCAAGCGTGAGTTTATTCGTTATGGCTTGCTGTTTAAAATTGAGCGAGTGTGCAGAATTGTAATTATTGGCTATTTCAGCTCGGAAAGTCGCCGTTTTTCTCACGATTGAAAGAAAATTTCTAAAACTTTGTAAAAATAATATTGTTTAGAGAAAGGTTGAATGAAGAAAATACGCCTATAAAGAAATGTCCAAAATTATATTTGTAGGAGTTTTTTATGAATAACTAAACCTTTTAGTGAAAAATGGGTAAATAGTGTTATATTTAATTCTTTTTAACCCTCTAAATATTAATTCGAAAAGCGCTATTAGTACGAATCTTAAAGTACCATCATTCCGTGTGACGATAACCCAATAAATAATCTTACCCTGCAGATAACATGTTCCATTGAAAGGGAGTGCCTAACTCTTCGTTTATAAATGCATAAATAATCTATAATCAATAAACACAATTAACGCCTAATAGGTTTACAATAAAATTTTATGCCAATGGTAATCAACAAGAATGAAATTGTCCAACATTAACAGAAACGTTCTGCAAAGTTTTCCTTAATTTCATAATGAAGTCATCACTTACATTTGATGTTACAAACCAATAAAATCCAATAAAGTAGCTCTTATAGAACAATAAATTATAATATTTTTACTAGGTTTTAACTCAGATAATTTAGTTTTATCACAATTCTAAAATGTAAAGCAAAGTTGTACATTGTATGTACCTAGTTAAATTCGTTTTAGAGCAGAATGGAAAATGGGAGCCTTCTCTAAAGAAAGGAAACCAAGGACCCAGAAACCTTATTACGTAACCACAAAGAAATATTAAATCGAACCTGCGTTGGCATAGGGACTGGTTGGCTGTTTGGCTCCTGATGTTAACAATTGTAGTTTCCCATTGATAAAATTCATACGTAATTTATGCATTTACGCTTAGACAAGGCACAAGTCCCTTGTGTGATGAAAGTTTAAACGTTTCATTATTTAAACCAGACCAGAAATGGTAGGTCTAATATGATGCTTTAATTACTTACAGGTTATTTATCGACTATATCCAATCGATTTTAAGTAAAGCTGGTGCTTTAAAGTTCCAGTTACACAAAGTACAATAATTAATCACTTCAAATTTAAGTTTATCTGGGAAAAAACACTTAACTTTATAAATTTTCCACAAAACTATGTCACTTCAAACGAATTAAAATGACAATAATTAACTTGTACTTTGTACGCACTCGTCTGTTTCCCTAAAAACCGATCCATGGCCCACTTGAACCTTTTTTGTTTATAAAACGATTTTCTTCTATACCGAAGAGTTGAATGTATCACAGAGAAGTAAAATTGAGTACAGTGGATTATTGGATCAGCCAAAAGCGTTATAAGAAGTATTTGATATAACACCAGTTATTTGATAATTTATAATAAATCATATAAAAACCGTTTGTAATGAAGGGATCATAACTTATATTGTTGTCATTTTACAAAAGTATGCTTCCGAAAATACAACTAAAATTGCCTAATAATAATTGCTACACCATCTATAAGCGAATAGGTGAATATTAATTTAAATCGCTTTTACACCAA
Organism: Barypeithes pellucidus; assembly: GCA_963991005.1. Classification (NCBI taxonomy): domain Eukaryota; kingdom Metazoa; phylum Arthropoda; class Insecta; order Coleoptera; family Curculionidae; genus Barypeithes; species Barypeithes pellucidus. The sequence goes on from CAXDRF010000050.1 coordinate 8,339, forward strand.
ACACAATGAACGTTTTTTAACATTGACCGATTTATTTGCATTTTTTGGCGTAAACCACTTCTCTAATAAAAAACCTATTTCTCAATAAGGAAAAGCGAAGGAATTGAAATAGATTTAAAAACACAAATTAAAAACCAAGAAGATAACCATAAAATAAATTTTGTGGCACCATCTAGCGGGCAGTAGTTTACTAATTCTTCGTTAAAAAGGCGGGACAATAGCTTTTCGAATGTGATTTAAAAAAGTCGCGATATCCTTTCCTTTCGAAAATTTCCGCAGTTGGTTTTTAAAACATTCCGATTGCTTTCAATAAAGTATAGCGTCACTTTAGTGAAGTTAATCAAAGTGTATCAAAACTATGAATACTAACTGTAAGTAAACATAATTATTAATTATTTTTATTAAAATCAAAGTTTATATAATGTTAAGGTCCAATTTGTGACCATAAATTTCGTATCTAAACTTTTAGTTTCGAATTTTATGGCTCCACTGCAAGGTAAGGGTCACTTGGCTATTATAATTGGAAAATCATTCGAGTTCATATTATCACATACATTATATATATTTAAACTAATTACAATATCCTGGCCATAATGAAAAATCGTTGATAATATTAAATTAATGATTGTAAATTTGCACTACAATCAATAATTAATATTTATATTTCAGTTGAAGAATTAAATAAATTAAAGGCAATTATAGCCGAACAAAAGGCCTTAATGAAACTTCTAGAAGCTAAAATAACAGAACTAAATAAACCAAAGGGAAATTGAAAGTTGTGATTATTGAGGCTATGAATGAGTATTGCATTAATAAGATGATTGCAGCAGTTTTTAGAAAATAAGAATATTAAGACAATTTTTCAAATTAATTATATATATGTACAATATAATTACGTGGATCAATATAGCCCTAAAATGTCAAATTTGAGAGTTTCATAGAAAATATCTGAAAAATAACATTATGTAAAATAATAATAATCCCCTCTATACAAGGATTTTGTTGAAAACCCTTTAATTTACATTATAAGATTGGATTCCGCCAAGATTTTCATTAGGTACATTTTTATGAGTTATTTTAAATTATAGGTAAGGGTCCTGGTTCTTGTCTTGTAAATTGAAGGGAATGAAACAAAATTTATATAATAAAATATTTTTATTAAATTCTTGGAGAACAATAATTCGTCAGATATAAAGCACGTTCGATTAAATTATAATTATAAAAGGTATCAGAATGTCAATAATTATTATATATTAAGTGAGCCAGGAGGAATGTACTAAACTCCAGGTGAAATTAGTGCAAAAAAACTTATATGTTTCGATCCAAAATGCCGAATCATTTCTTGTATCGCCTACAAGTAGCGTATTGCTTTCCTAATTGCTTTTGGTCTTTATTACTATTAGTTGGAATATTTCTAATATTATATTTACTTCTAGATAAGAGAAGAAACAACAATAATGTAATGGAACATATAATTTGTTACCTTTAAAAAGTAGTCACGGTCATCAACTTTAAACAAGTTAAAATTCAAGTGGACTAATGATATTGGCGAAACAATTATTTTATTTTTAATTTCATCAAATTGTAAAGAAAAAGGTCTCTTTCAACTTTCTTTTAAAACTTACTATTTGGAAAAAAATAACATTATAGAAAATATTATGTATCCCTCTTGTTATACTTCATGGAGAACTTTATCAAGCAAGAATCGTTTCAATAAATTCAAGTTAGATTGTAATCCGTTGCTAACCAACCAGTTGGATTATCACTATTTCTATTAAAGTTCCTTGTTATTATTTAGTGTTCAGAACTTAAATAGTTGTTTAAGTAATATCCGGTAAAATATCACTCTAACTTTGCCTGTGATTGGCTGAAACGTAGTTAATAATTCCAAGAGCAATATTTTCCCTCTTTATGTGTTCTTAAACTTAACTTAAATTATAATTAATGTTAATATAAGTTTATGTTTGTATATATCGCAGTTGTTCTTACTTGTACAGTAAGAACCAATATTTTCTGTCTTTATGTTTTCTTAAGCCCGTATCTACCATTACCAATTTAAACAATGTATGGTTAGAGTAATCTATAGTTTTAATATAAGAGTTTGTAGGTAAAACAAATTGTTTCAACTGTGATTCAAAGTTATATAAGAACATTATGGTTTTCCCATATATTGCTCGGTATATTTCATTTTCATATAATTGTTAAATATGCCTTACCTATAGATAATATTCTTATGGCAGTTATAATATTTATTGTTTCAAGGATTGAAATGGTCATTGTATTTGTAAAGAAAATAAAAAAATTTAATTTCACAAGCATACAAACTGATATTAAGCTCGTTAAGGTAAGCTTAGGTAAGCCAACTTATCTTAACAAATGTTTATGGAATACAAGAATTAATATAAAATTTAAGGTTTGTATAATAAATGTGTTTAATTAATGTGAAACCTAAGGATATTGATAATCATAACAACCTTCAAAATGGCCATTACAATTAAATTACAAAATTTTTATTTTTTATACAAAACCGAATAAGCCTAATATATTTATAAACCTTGTGAAGGTTTTTAATTGACAAATTCAACAATATACGACTTAGGGTTTCACATGTTAACAAATCTTTAATGTACTACAACTTGGGTGTCTGTAAGCTCATAAGGAAATCAGAACTGCTAACAAACCATTAATCATACTTAGTAAGAACTGGACCATAGTTAGGTTTGTTAGAATCTGCTAGTCGTCAAAGTATTGTTTTTTCCCTTTAGTCATTGGCTAAGCAGTTGTAATAATAACATAGAACCTAAAAATGAAATGAGGCCTGAAATCAAATTTACAACAACTTTATTGTTTTAATTGAAGCACCTCATATTTGAATGATTAAGTTTTTAGTATCATCGTTTAATATTAATATTTCTTCTATCTAACTTTCATACACATACATCTCCATTTTATACAGTAAAAGAAGATCCTATTTTCAATATGACACAAAACTTTCAATTCAACAAATCAACATTTGTAATTTTGTAACCTGAATTTATATAAATTACATTGACTTTTGGTTACTTAACTCACCAATACCTTTTGTTTTATATTTCTGATTAAAACAAAATTCCACTTGTAGAATTTGTAAATATGAAGGCTTAAAATAAGTATCTATATTGTATTCATTTCCGCATTGATTTAAAACCTGTAAAATAATGTAAGGTAAATAAATAACTCACCACATTTACATTATAATGTTCAACAATCGAGCTACAATCAATTTTACCATAAATATTGCAACAGCCTTTCCAGATCATATATGAGATGAATTTGCCAAAGGCAATCCAAATTATCCATTCAATATATTTAGTTGAATAGTTGACTATAAAAAAAAGTCTCAAAACCTAAAAGTGCCGAATAAACCTAGTTAAAATATTTAAACTATAATGGTTTTTGTTTAATACCTACTTGATGAAACGTTCTACTAATTTTGATGTAATCTATTCCTTAATTACATTGATTACCATCAAAGGCTTAACTTCTACGGAATAACCCGATGCTCAAATATACTATGGTGTATTTTTTCTTGGAAAATCCTTGCATTTTAACGTTTCTTCTCCTGCTCACTATATGTTTGACATTTGTAGCAGTTCCTAAATGATATAATAATATATTTATCTATTATAAATGAAAAATTTTTACAACTTAATTATTATGTAAATATACAATTCCTGTGCATATTACAATATAGAAGAACATTTATCATAATTTATAGTTTACTTCTATCGTACACAAAGAACTTTATTTCAAATGAAGTATCTATCATATTCTTTCCAACGAGGTACTTTCTAAACTTTCAAATGCCAACTTACTTTGATCAATTTTTTTTTTCTTTTTTTGGGACAGCCGATGAGAATCTGCTCACAAACATCTGCTCTTGTGTATAAAAACTATGTGTCAAGGCTACAAAAATCGAAATAAGAGATGATAGGCCACTAATGGTGTAGTCCAAATAAACAACTGCCATGGTAAAAAGATCCAAATCCTTTATTAATTTCAGCTTCATTAGAAATCTAAAACAATTTATAATTTTATATCATTTGAATTTGATATTGAAGAATAGAATTTAACTATTTAAATGAGAAAATTTCTCATGTATCTTAAATTGAAAGTATAATCAAAATGTAAACAAACATACCTCTGGTCAACGTCTGAGCATTATTGCAATAATTTCTTCAAATATGAACTCTGTATGATAAAACACACTGGTATGTTTTCACAATTAAATGGTCTTAATAGAACTAGCCAGAACTAACAAATATTTAGAATTTAGATGGTTTAAAATCCCCAAGAAAGGTAATAAACCTATCTGAACCAATGCAAACAATGGGTTTGTTTACCCACAAAACAAATTTTGACAAATGAAATGTCACGTGGTTTGGAGTGCCTACCTCATTCAATCATGTCATGCACCTTGACAGCATTTAACAATTTCAGTAACTCGCGCAGCGGATACATTCTAGATTTTGACTTCACGTATATTATACCTTTTCTCTGTGGTTATCAAAGAAGAGAACATTGGCCGGAGGTTATAAAGTTAGAGGTCATGCATTCCTGCAAGATCAACAATCCTCTGTGGTTGTCAGACCCTAATCTTATTCAATTTAGTACTTTGAATGCATAAGTTGACGTCATATCATTGAAAATCGGTCCGTCATAGCTAATAATTTAGACATTTTACTGTCACCGTTACGAATTTTCTTAATTTTCTCCAAGATCGAACCTGTTTCTGCCAACTTTATATATATCAAAATGTTCGGAAAAGATGAGGGAATCAGATAAACCTAAAAAGAATTCTCCAAGAGCAATATTTTAAAAAATATAGCACAAAAAATCAGACTTTTAATAACAAAAATTTTGAGAAAATTTATAAAATATTTTTTTTATCCGCCAAAGGATATTTTTGGGTCACGCAGTCGATGTGGAACATAAAGGTAATTTATTCCTTTAAACGATAGGCTAAAGAACGATTGAAAAAGTTACATACACTAGCGTACAGATGGGTTTTAGTAAGAGGATGTCAAAATTAGTGCTTATTGCTTAATCCATTGTAGTTACTTTTGTATAAGAAATTAAGAAACTAAATTATGGTCTATAATCGTGTTCTGATGTGCTCTTTCTGACGACATATATAACATTTCGATGAAATATTATTTTACCCCATAAAAAGGAAAAAAAAATTTTGAAGAAATCATCAAGTTCAGTTTTTCGCAAATTTCTCCATTTTATAGGTCTTTCAGCATGATATGATGTATTGTGAAATATTAGTATTTGAGATGACCTATCCACCGGTTCTAACCCGGAGCAAATCTATGCGACCCAAGTCGAATAATTAATTATCGAAAATGACCCTGCATTTTCATGCTTTCCAACTTTAAAAAAATCAAAAAATTGACTTCCCGACATTTTATTAAAAAAATCTCGCGACGAGTTTTTCTAAATAAGTTTCTTGATAACATACTAGAATATAAACTGAATCGCTTAAGTTTTACGAAACCGGCAAGTCGTAGAAAAAAATATTTAATTTTTTCACATTTTCTGACTATTTCGTTTAATAACTTATGAATGGAACACCCTGTATAATGTCGTACATCGGCTAAGGATACGCCATATATACCAAAGTATACCCCAAAAATTTCATTGATCCAACGTGAGCCGTTTAGAAGAAATGAAATAAATTGTTTCAAGATTCACCATTCTTGCATGCTCCCATAAGCCCAATGTAAATAGGTCGTTGCAGACCATTTTGGAAATCGTGAAAATGGTAGGAAATTTTCCATTTTGGGCAACGATAGGGGTCATTATCGAAAGCCGAAATCCCATAGAATCTTTTCCATACCATTTCCATCCTCAAATCGGTCAATTAACGTCAGCATCTCGCTAAGAAAATGGCTATTTTTGGCCTATTTCGACCGAATTTTGACAGCCAAAATATTTAGTAAAATTTCGTCCGTCCGTCCGTTAAAATCCGAGTAAAGTTCAAGTCCAGTCGGCAGATTTGCAAAAATTGGCCGTCCGAGCTCGGTAAATTGTCGTTTTTCTCCCGATTGGAAGGAAATTTCGAAAATTTTGAAAAATAATAATGTGTTCAGAAAAGATGGACGATGAAAATACGCTTATAGAGAACTCTCCGAAATGATATTTGTAGGAGGTATTCGTTACTAAACACGACTTTTAGTGAAAAATGGGTGAAAATGATTATATTTAATTTCTTTTAACCCTTTAGATCGTAATTCGAAACGCGCTCTTGGTGTGAATCTTCAAGTACCATCATTCCGCGTGACGAAAAAGTAAAAAAATATGGAAAATGTTAAATAGGAAAGCGTATAGACGAAATTAAGTGTAGCGGTGACAAAAGTACAATTTCCAAATTTTTAAAATTCAATCGTTAATACTAATTTCGGTTTTTAAATCGAAGAAACGAAAATATACGTATCGAATGTGATTTACCTCGAACTTTCCGGTAAAGTAAACTAAATTTCGATCAAAAGCCGTTTTTAACTTGAAAAAAATGAAAAACCGTCCATTTTTACCCCGAAATATCAACTTGTTCAGTATTTTCAATTTTTTCCCATCTTCTAATAACTTTAGGTATAGATAGATGTATTGATGGCACCTAGTTTTTGAGATGGGAAATCGAAAATTTAAAACCGCGTGACCCTCGGACCCACCCAGTTCGAGCTATTCGGTACCCGAAATGACCCTTTTTTGTCAAATTTCGACTTTCAAAAATTCTTTTAAATTACTTCTAATCGTCGTACGATACCCAATTTCAATAGGGTTCTGAAGCGACCGGTCGTTGTCACACTCTGAAAATTTAAATCGAAAAAATTGCGATTTGCGACCTGAAATCCGGATCAACGGGAATCGCCGAAAAGTCGACTTTGGCGCTTAATAACTTCGAAACGGCACACCCTGTATACTCGAAAATTTGAGACAATACGCGCGCACTATCCAAAAGTAAAACCAAAAAGTTTCGTCGCTCCGACTCTGACAGTTTTTTCTCCAGAAATTCGCAACCTCGAAAATGTCGAAATAGTCGGCAACATCCGAACTCAAGGTCACTGGAAGGATGTAATACATAGCATCCGAAGGGTGCTATGTAATAAACACCCTATATAGAATAGTAATTATTTGATTCATATTAATTTGCTCAATGCTATGAATATTATTACTATCATCATTATTATAGCGTTAGTTTTATTAATGTTAATAATTTAAACGTTATTGTTGCTGAATATCAACAATTATCCTATCTAATTTATATTTATTTAAGACATATTACGAGAATTTTGGCCAAAACATGTAACTAGCTAATTATCCACATCCGAATTATTCGAGTACTATCCGATGTGATTGAAAGATATAAATAAGGACGTATTGACATATATTATATTGCTCATATTTACCTAGGAATGACCCTTAGAATTATTTATACTTTATAAATGTCATTACTACAATATGTCCCCAATGAAATAATTCATATTTAATAAGTTATAACTTACTTAATTAAGATCTTATATCCATTTTTATAATCAAATTGGCAAATCAAAATATGCATTTATTATTCCATAATAAATAAATTTATTCAATTTTTTATCTTTACTTAAATTAATAAGCACAAATTAGAGTTTGTTCTTTTGGAAGAAAGTGCGTTCAGCAATATACCTGTAAACAGGATGATGCAAACCGAGCTCAGGTTTGAAACTCGTAGCGAGTTAGACGTTTGATTATAAATTAACATATTTCTATAATTGTATGTTTAAATTCTAAATTTAATATGTGGCATTATTGTGTATCAATTGTGCAACATAAAGTAAGGAAGACTGTTTTACTATAAACGATAAAAAAAGCGGGTTATGTCAAGTGGTTTAGGTATAGCTGATCTTATATTTTAAATTCAATTTTTTCTTATTAATGTAAAGTTATTAATTGTTATTTGTTTTATATTTGGAATTTATCATTTTTATAACGGCCATTTTGGCAACATTGGACCGGAAATTACGTTGCAGAAATGATATAATATTCTATAAATATACTTACAGACAGATGACAAAACGACAAATCATGCGATTAAACCCAAATAAATAACGTTACATACACACACGCACTATATCGTGTTATTTTGAATTAATTCATAAAGTTGTATATATTCAGCAATATGTGTGTTTCCCATTCTACAACACGGTAAATAGATAACACTACAATCTAATTACTGAAAAATATAGAAATATTATCAGAAAAAAGAATTATGTTATTATAGAAAAAAATTAATTAATTGTTATTGTTGTTAAAAACATTTACATTTAGTTATTGTTGCGGAAATGATCTGCAATATATAATACAAAGTTACTCCTCCTAATTCAGCTCCTTAGTCTGCTTCATAGTCACATATCGAATTAGGTAATTATAATAATGAATTTTATAAATTTCATACTTATAAGTTTAATATAAGAATCATAAATTAACGATTGGATGTAATACAGCTCTTAAATTGGCCAAAATTTTTGAATTAGGTCCTTATAAATTATAGATACCGTCGTTATTATTAATATACATATATTTACATTTAATGTGTAGTTTTATTGACTTAAGTTACCATTGCTTTTCTTTCAGATTTTCGAATACGTATCTACAATTTTTTTGGCAACATTACTGAAAATTATTAATAAGTTGCATATATCGGGGCTTAATGATTTCAAATGGGATTAATGAATATTTGAACCGATTTGGTTGAAGAAAAGGTGTACGTGTAACCTAAAATAAATTTCATAAAAAAGGCGAACAAGAAAAACAACGTCTGTAGTGGTGTTTCTACGTTCGCCTTATTTTTTAGCATATTGTCAATAATACTTTGATTAAGTAGTTCTTAAATTAAGAAATATCCATACTATAATTAGATGTAAATAAGGAACGGTAATTGATAATATTTTATGAGAAAGGGTCGTCGACCAGTTAGCGACGGCACACAAATTTTACTCTCCACAATTCGTTTCATTCCAAAGAAAAAGTTTCAATAATTCAAATGTCAAAACTACTGATAAGTTGTACCTATATATCGGGGCTTGATGATTTAATCTAACGTTACTTCGAGGATAGACGACCAGATATTAAAAATTATTTATAGGTCACGTGCAAAATCATAGTCCTTTAACGATACAATCCTAGGATATAAACGGATTTTTAGTCCATTCCGTGTTTGAGATATTGACAGAAATATGAATTTCAAATATATGAAAATATCTCGAATCTGGATACAGTTCGAACTTCGAATTGAAGATATGAATGCACACGTATATCTCCAATAGGTAAGGTTAATACAGTTTTTCCCATAATGAGTCAATTAACAGAGATAATTGAATTAATGGAAAAAAAAACTGAACAATTTTAAATTATTAGTAAAAAATTTTAAAAATTCATATCATTGTTATATTTCATTGGAAATATTTGCATATTGCTGACAATTTCATGTATATTTATGTAAAATTTGACATAATAAATATTTGACGACAATTATAACGTTACTGTTAGGCACTAATGGATTTACGCTCTTATGCACATCATTATAATAACGTAGGTAGGTATAAATTATAGGAATTTGTAGTTCATTTATTTCGAAAAACAAATTACTGAATTATTTAAAAAATTATAAGAATTAATTATCATAGACATAAGGAACGATTTTCTTTTAAATGTATTTGTGGTCCTTAAAAGGACCGATTTATATATTTAAATAAGGGTTTTTCAATTATCAATTTAGTATATTTTTGCTTTGTTGTTATATTTCTTAGGCAATAGAACTTCTTGAATATTAGGTGCGATACCACCTTGATCTATAGGAAACTACGAATAAAAGTAGTTTTAATTCTTCATCATTCCTAATGGCCATTTGAAGATGTCTCGGGATTATCCGGGGTTTCATTTCGTCTCGTGCTATATTACCGGCCAACTTAAGAACTTCAGCGGCTAAATATTCCATAACAGCAGCTAAATAGATCGGGACACCAAAATCAATCTCAACCCTTTCAGCATGGTTGTTGCCTTTACGTAATAAACGATGAATACGGTCAACGGGTAATTGTAGTCCTGCACGACCCAATCTTGATTTTTTCTTCTCATGTACTTTAACATATTTTCCAACGTCGGACATAATTATTTAGTTATTTTTTTTTAATATCAAAATTATTTGGAAAGACGATAACAAACGACATTCACTGTGGTTTTACATAAACTGAATAGATCGATGCTGTGGAAGCTAGACGTTCGATCGCTCCAACTGTCTCCCTGTGGCAGACATCTAAACTTCTTCGCGCCAATTTCAACATCACAAGAACCCGCCGCATTCCACAGATCGCCCCATCCTTCTCTCACACGCAGAGAGAGTCGTATCGTCATTGGCACACAACAATCAAGGCAACCACTCCAGACGTTTCTCCGTCACCCTCATACTGAAGAAGAACGTAGGCATCTCTCTCCCACTCAAGCACTTAGACCACGCCTCCGTTGTTAACGTCGAAAAAGCCTACTATGTCACAAAAAATCCAAACGCCTACTATGTCACAAAATAAACCCAGAGAAAATCAAAAGAGCCGTATATTTTAGCATATTGTCAATAATACTTTGATTAAGTAGTTCTTAAATTAAGAAATATCCTTACTATAATTAGATGTAAATAAGGAACGGTAATTAATAATACCTTATGAGAAAGAGTTGTCGACCAGTTAGCGACGGCACAGCACACAAATCTTGCCCTCCACAATTCGTTGCATTCAAAGGGATAAATTTCGATAATTCAAATGTCAAAATTACTGATAAGTTGCATATATCGGGGCTTGATGAATTCAAGTGGGATTAATGAAAAATTGAATTTCACATTTGACACCTATCAAATTAAAAATTTTTCCTCAAAAAATTGTATACATAGATAATTGATAAAGTGGTTTTACTTTCATGAATACTTACAATAGTACAGCGGTATCGATCGAATGGCAATCAAATGGTGTTCGTTCGTTAGGTACGTCCGTCAGTTGTTTCGACTTTGCTACATTCCATTTCGTTTGTAGGCTGCCCTATGTAACTTTTCCAACAACTTCTTGGATTGACGGCTAGAGGAATAATGGAACTCGAAGTACAATCCAAAGCGCGCTCTTCGAATTAAGATATAGATTGCTAAAAACAATAAAATATAATTTTTTTTTTGGAAAAGTTCATTATTCAATTTTTACCCCGTTTCAGGTACATTAAAATTCGGCTGTAGGCTGTCCTATGGAAGTTATTCTTGGAATTCGTGATTTGTCGCCTAGAGGACTAACGGAATTTGAGGATTAATCACAAATGCGCCCTTCGAATTAATATCTAGATGGTTCAAACGAATTAAAAGTAGAATTATTAGGGAAGTTTATCGAAAAATTTAAAATTTCATAACTATTCCATTTTTGATATTTCATCAGAAATATTTGCATACTACACAATGTTTCATGTATAGTTAATAGAAAATTAACATATTTTTGAATTTTATTTTTTTTCAAAAAAATCAATGCAATTACCTTCTAATTTTTTCGAAATTTCGAAATTTCCAAATTATTCGATACGTATAAGCTTTACAGCAAAATGGATAAATGCAAAAAGTTGTGTCTCCGTATGAACTACAATCCTAGGATATTATCGGATTTTTAGCTCTGTTCGTTTTTGAGATATTGGCAGAAACATGAATTTCAATTATATGGAAATATCTCGATTCTGGATACGGTTGGAACGGATCGGATTGAAGATATGAATGCACACGTATATCCCCAATAGGAAAGTTTATATACAATTTTTCCATAATGATTCAATTAACCGAGATATTTGAATTAATGGAAAAAAGAACTTAAATATTGCAAAATTTTAGTCAAAATTTTTAAAATTCATATAATTGTTATATTTCATAATTTATTGGAAATAATTGCATATTACCTAATAGTTCATGTATATTTATGTAAAAGTTAACATAAATTCAAAAATTATTTAAACAAAAATTTAATTATTGATTTGACCGTAGTGTTTCCGCTACACTAAAATTCGCCTGTATGTTGTTCTACGTAACATTACAGATAAATTCTCGGGTTAACGGCTGGAGGAATAATGGAACTGGAAATATAATCCAAAGTGCGTCTTACGAATTAACTTATAGATCGTTAAAAATATTAAATTATATATTTTTGGAAAGGTTCATTATTCAATTGTTACTCCGTTTCCGCTACACTAATATTTGTCTGTAGAATCACTTTCAACATCAGAACAACCCGCCACATTCCATAAATCGCCCCATCCTTCTCTCACACGCAGAGGGAGTCGTGTCGTCGCTATCATCCAACAATCATGGCAGCCACTCTCCGTCTTCCTCAGACTGAAGCAGAACGCAGGCATCTCTCTCCCACTCAAGCGCTTAGGCCACGCCTCCGTTGTTAACGTCGAAAAAGCCTACTATGTCACAAAAAAGCCAAAAGCCTACTATGTCACAAAACACCCAGAGAATATCAAAGAAGACTTTTGCATTCGAAAAAATGGATGCTGAGGATTTCCCATCCCTCCCCGAAAGCCAAGAAAACCCCATGTCGATAAAAATTATTCTATTATTGCCTTAGTTTGGTTTCGATAATCCCATTATAAGAAACATAAGAAATTGCACAAATATTAAAAACGGTAAATCATATACTTATAAATTATAATTAATGAGAATGTGTCGATCGAATTGAAGTTAAGTACGGCTATGTTTCCATTACTACGGACAGTTTTATCGGTGGAGATTATTTGCTCCGAAAAAATATCATTTCAACAATACCTTACAACATTGCAGTAATATATTTCTAATCAAATTCTCTTTTCAAACTCAAAATATAGAAGCTAAATCACCTTCAAACAATTAAAAGGGCAATCACAATGTTGATATATTTACACTTCTGCCATGTGCCGCTTTGATAATAGAACATCCTGTATAATTGTTACATATTATGTTCATTTCGATCGATATGCCAGCCTCCAATCGAAATATTGTGACCATACCAGTCCTCAGTCGAAATATTGTGATCGGGCCATCCCCCAGAAATATTGTGGCCATGCCAGCCCCCAGTCGAAATTTTGTAACCATGCCAGCCCCCAGTCGAAAACCCAAAATTCCAACGACGGTATGGACGAACTAATGATGGCGTTGGACATTCAGGGATTATCGGCAACGTTTAATCCTATCATTAATTCATCTATCGGTATTTTTTCGGCCATTTCTTAAATTAATACCCTTTTTTGATTGTCAAACTTCAATTATCTACTCGACTTTGTTTGCTTTATTTCATGAACCTCTTTTATAAATCATCCTTACATTGCTGTTACTATTATTATTATTATTAAATGCTCATCGATAAATATCACATTGCGATAACAGATCGATACTTTCACTATTTCCATTAAATGAATGAGAGAGAGAGAGAGAAATAGAATTAGTAAACCTATAAGTATTATATGCGTACATATATACGGATGGCGATAGCCAATGAGATAAATGTTGCTGTTATTGTTGTTATTAATTGACAAATGAAATTTTACCGTTCGATAGTTGCTCATATTATACGAATAATTGTAAATTGAATCGCTCACTAATCGAAGAGTTCAATTAAATATTTATTAAACTCATTGCTACTAAAAGTAATAACAATAACGACGACGACGACTACTAAGGTTATTCATAATAATATTTAAATGTTTATATTGTTACTTATACTTGAATAGTGTTATGCTTCAATTAGTAATATTGTATTCAACTTAATTATTTAACTGTTGATTAGTAGTAGGTATTGTAAGGTTATTATTCACGTTTATTAATATTATGTATTATTACATATTAATTATTCACGTATTATTATCAATTTCACTATAAATTAATTGTTAATGTTGTTAACGTTTTTAAGTTAATGTTTACGTAATTATAATTAAGTATCAGTTAAAAATTGTCAATTGTCACTGTTACGAAATTTAAGTAAATTACGGCAAATAAAATTATGTACAATTAATGCGATTTTTATTGAGTTTACTACGTTTTTTCAGTTATTCAAATAGGAAATTAGAAATTAGAAACATGAGGAATAAGGGGGACTATTTAGGTAAAACAAGATGTTCTCATTAAGCGTTTAGGGGTAGGTAAAAGAATATTGATTTACGTTCGTAAATGTGTCAGAATATAAATTAAATTGATAAATTGTTAAAACTTATGGTTAATTTTCATATAACGTGTTTATTGATGACATCCTGTATAATTTATACCTAACTGTGTTATTTTAATAATGTGCATAAAAGCGTAAAACTATTAGAACTCAACAGTAATAGTGTAATTGTCGTCAAATGATGTCCCTTTAACGATTCCGTGTCTATCACGTTAATGGTCGACAATTGGTTCAATTCATCTCGCTTTGAACCACACACACACACACACACTCTTTAAAATAACAACCTTTCTCCTTTCTTTCTTATTCATTCGCTATCAACATTCCGTCGACGGCGTTTGTTGTGGAAAATTTTGCACATCATAAATATATTTCGATTACTTAAAGTCATTATTAGTTCATTAAAGCTGACCCCGCCACATTCCATAGATCGCCCCATCCCTCCTTACATGCAGAGGGAGTCGTGTCGTCGATGTCAACCAACAATCATGGCGGCCACTCTCCGTCTCCCTCATACTGAAGAAGAACGCAGGCATCTCTCTCCCACTCAAGCGCTTAGACCACGCCTCCGTTCTTAACGTCGAAAGAGCCTACTATGTCACAAAAAAGCCAAAAGCCTACTATGTCACAAAACACCCAGACAAAATCCAAAGAGACCTTTGCATCCGAAATAATGGATGCTGAGGATTTCCCATCCCTCCTCGAAAGCCAAGATAACTCCATTTCGATAAAAATTATTCTATTATTGCCTTAGTATGGTTTCGATAATTCCATCATAAGAACCATAAGAAATAGTAGAAATATTAGGAACGCTAAATCATGTACTTACAAATTATAATTAATGAGAACGTGTCGAATGAAGTTAAGAATGGCTATGTTTCTATTACCACGGACAGTTTTGTCGGTGGAGATTATCTGCTCCGAAAAGATGTAACTTCAATAACACCTTATTACATTGCAGTAAGATAGTTCTAATCAAATTCTCTTTTTAAATTTAAAATATATATTCAACTAATTGAAAGGTCAATCACAATATTGAGATTTTTACACTTCTGTCATGTGCCGCATTGATAATAGATCATCCTGTATTATTGTTATATATTATGTTCATTTCGATCGACACGTTCTCATAAATTATAATTTGTAAGTGTATGATTTACCGTCTCTAATATTTCTGCTATATTTTATGTTTCTTATTATGATAGTATTATAGTTATTATTAGGTATAGATATTGTGACTACTTAGTATCCGATTAAATATTAACAAACAATTGGAATAACAATCAAATGGTGTTCGTTCGTTAGGTACGTCCGTAAGTTGTTTCGTCTTCGCTACATTCGATTTCGTCTGTAGGCTGTCCTATGTAACTTTTCCAAGAATTTCTTGGATTGACGGCTAGAGGAATAATGGAACTCGAAGTACAATCCAAAGCGCGCTCTTCGAATTAAGATATAGATTGCTAAAAACAATAAAATATAATTTTTTTTTTGGAAAAGTTCATTATTCAATTTTTACCCCGTTTCAGGTACATTAAAATTCGGCTGTAGGCTGTCCTATGGAAGTTATTCTTGGAATTCGTGATTTGTCGCCTAGAGGACTAACGGAATTTGAGGATTAATCACAAATGCGCCCTTCGAATTAATATCTAGATGGTTCAAACGAATTAAAAGTAGAATTATTAGGGAAGTTTATCGAAAAATTTAAAATTTCATAACTATTCTATTTTTGATATTTCATCAGAAATATTTGCATACTACACAATGTTTCATGTATAGTTAATAGAAAATTAACATATTTTTGAATTTTATTTTTTTTCAAAAAAATCAATGCAATTACCTTCTAATTTTTTCGAAATTTCGAAATTTCCAAATTATTCGATACGTATAAGCTTTACAGCAAAATGGATAAATGCAAAAAGTTGTGTCTCCGTATGAACTACAATCCTAGGATATTATCGGATTTTTAGCTCTGTTCGTTTTTGAGATATTGGCAGAAACATGAATTTCAATTATATGGAAATATCTCGATTCTGGATACGGTTGGAACGGATCGGATTGAAGATATGAATGCACACGTATATCCCCAATAGGAAAGTTTATATACAATTTTTCCATAATGATTCAATTAACCGAGATATTTGAATTAATGGAAATAAGAACTGAAAAATTGCAAAATTTTAGTCAAATTTTTAAAAATTCATAAAACTGTTATATTTTATATTTTATCGGAAATATTTGCATATTACCTAATATTTCATATATATTTATGTAAAAGTTGACAAATTTTTAAATAAAATTTAAATATTGATTTGACGTCCTGTTTCCGCTACACTAACATTCGTTTGTATCGTCGCTGTTATCCAACATCATGACGGCTACTCTCCGTTTCCCTCAGACTGAAGAAGAACGCAAGCATCTCTCTCCCACTCAAGCGCTTAGACCACGCCTCCGTCGTTAACGCCAAAATAAACCTACTATGTCACAAAAAAGCCAAAAGCCTACTATGTCACAAAAAAACCAGAAAAAATCAAATGAGATTTTTGCATTCGAAAAAATGGATGCTGAGGATGTCCCATCCCTCCTCGAAAGCTAAGAAAACTACATGTCGATAAAAATTATTCTATTAAACAACACCTTACAACATTGCAGTAAGATAGTTCTAATCAAATTGTTTTTTTAAAATTAAAATATATTCAAATAATTGAAGGGCCAATCACAATATTGAGATTTTTGCACTTCTGTCATGTGCCGCATTGATAATAGATCATCCTGTATTATTGTTATATATTATGTTCATTTCGATCGACACGTTCTCATAAATTATAATTTGTAAGTGTATGATTTACCGTTTCTAATATTTCTGCTATATTTTATGTTTCTTATTATGATAGTATTATAGTTATTATTAGGTATAGATATTGTGACTACTTAGTATCCGATTAAATATTAACAAACAATTGGAATAGCAATCAAATGGTGTTCGTTCGTTAGGTACGTCCGTCAGTTCTAATTATTAATCACAAATGCGCCCTTCGAATTAATATCTAGATGGTTGAAACGAATTAAGAGTAGAATTATTAGAGAAATTTATCGAAAAGTTTAAAAATTCATAACTATTCCATTTTTGATATTTCATCAGAAATATTTGCATACTACACAATGTTTCATGTATGGTTAATAGAAAATTAACATATTTTTTAATTATATTTTTTTTCAAAAATTCCATGCAAATATACCTTCTAATTTTTTCGAAAATTCGAAATTACCAAATTATTCGAAACGTATAAGCTTTACAGCAAAATGGATAAATGCAAAAAGTTGTGTCTCCGTATGAACTACAATCCTAGGATATTATCGGATTTTTAGCTCTTTTCGTTTTTGAGATATTGGCAGAAACATGAATTTCAAATATATGGAAATATCTCGATTCTGGATACGGTTGGAACGGATCGGATTGAAGATATGAGTGCACACGTATATCCCCAATAGGAAAGTTTATATACAATTTTCTCATAATAATTCAACTAACAGAGTTAATTAAATTAATACAAAATGATGCTGAAATTTATAAAGATATTTCAGTCATTTTTTTTTGTAGTTAAATTTCATAAGGATTCTATATTTGAAATTTCATCAAATAATTCATGCATATAATTTTACGCATACTTATAGGTGGATATATGCATCTCGGTGGATCTATGCAAATCAGCGCATTTACGCAAATCGGCAAATTCATCCGACTGAACAGTTCATGGATTTATTTGGGTTTGTTCGTTTCAAGTTTCATGCATATAACATTATAGGTATATATCACATTGGTTTGTTCAGGTTTGTTCGGCGGATTCACCCGCATAGGCGGATCCACCCATATAGGCGAATCCACACATATAGGCGGATTCCCTCGCATCGGCGGATTCCCTCGTCTCGGCGGATTCCCTCATATCTGCGGATTCCCTCGAATCGAGAGTCCGCGGAGCAGCCATCCGCAGGATCAAGCCGCGGCGCGGCTTGTTCACCCGTTAATAGGGAACGTGAGCTGGGTTTAGACCGTCGTGAGACAGGTTAGTTTTACCCTACTGATGACTCGTCGTTGCGATAGTAATCCTGCTCAGTACGAGAGGAACCGCAGGTTCGGACATTTGGTTCACGCACTAGCTCGAGCGGGCTATGGTGCGAAGCTACCATCCGTTGGTTTATGCCTGAACGCCTCTAAGGCCGTATCCTTTCTAGTCAAAGGTGGCAACGATATCTCTTGGAGTTCCGAGAGTCGAAAGGCTCAAAACAATGTGACTTTACTAGGCGGTCGGCGTTCGCGCCGATCGTCGCACGAGCCCTAATTGCCGCGTGTGGTTATCGGTCGGCGGCGGGATCGATCCTTGCCACGTCCGACCAAACCTCTTGGCGGTCGATCATGGGTATCACAATCGTTTCGATGTTGGAACTCGGAATTGTCTGTAGACGACTTACGTACCTGGCAGGGTGTTGTACTCGGTAGAGCAGTTTCCACGCTGCGATCTGTTGAGACTCAGCCCTTAGCTTGGGGATTCGTCTTGTCGGTAAGACGAGACCCCTATAAAAAAAAATAATATTATTATTACAATAATAATAAGAAAAAAGGCGAACGTAGAAAAACACACAGCACACACGTGTTGTTGTTGTTTTTCTCGTTCGCCTTTTTCATTAAAAATTTTTTTGTTATCTCTAACTGTCTTATAATAAACTAAGGCGAACGGAGAAAAACAACACCGCAAGCAAAAGTGTTGTTTTTCTCGTTCGCCTTTTTTATTAAATTTTTTTTGGTTACAATTACATCTTTTCCTCCGCACTAATCGTTTCCAGGCGAACGTAGAAAAACAACACCACCGCAAGTGTTGTTTTTCTCGTTCGCCTTTTTTATTAAATTTTTTTTGGTTACAATTACATCTTTTCCTCCGCACTAATCGTTTCCAGGCGAACGTAGAAAAACAACACCACCGCAAGTGTTGTTTTTCTCGTTCGCCTTTTTTATTAAATTTTTTTTGTTATAATTAATTACATATGTTCTTTCCTCAACCTAACCGTTTCAATTTTTTTTTCACTTGTTTTCTCAAAAATTTAACTTTGTTCTCTAATTCTTTCACTTTTTGACAATTGATGATGATGACACATTATTTACCACTTTTTCGACCTTCCCAATCCGACCCTTAATAAAGATTTTAATTTGGACAGGTGTCAAATGTCGTTTTTATTTTCGCATTTTTCTTCGGTCATCCTCCTCTATATAGGTGTATCGGCCCTAACTTTGGCCTATCGAACAATTTTTTTTTAAGCGTCAAACTTTGACAGATCGAAACTATAATTTATTTTTCTTGTACCTTTAGTCCCACTAATCATCTCAACCAAGTTTCACTAAATTGCGTCTGTAAGTAAGCGAGATATTGTTATCAGCTGTTCATTTTTGACAGATCAAGGTAAACATTTTTTTTGTTTTTCACCTATGCTCTCAACGCTTCCTAACCATTTTTCACCTATGTGCATACTTAACAATATTTTATATAACACCTGTCAATTTTTGACAGGTAATGTCAACTGTTTCAAAAACCAATCTTATGTTCCACTGTTATGTTATCCGATTCCGAAATCAAAAAATTATTATCTCAAGAAATGCGACTTTTTTATTTGACAGCTGTCACTTTTTGTCAGATTAACCTGTCACTTTTTCGAACCTATTTTCATATTAAAAAATCAACAAATACATTCCACCATTTGTTTTTTGAAAATTTCGATTTTAAGACCCCAGCTCATGTTCCCCATTAACGGGTGAGATAATCTGATTCGCTGTGATAAAGAGAGCCGACATCAAAGGATCAAAAAGCGACGTCACTATGAATTATTACTTCTTGTGGGTCAGCTGTGTTTTTTTATTGCAATTTTTTTTTAACTTGTTTAAAATTAAGAAAGAGCAAATTTTCGATCGACCGATTTTTAATTAAATTATTTTTATTTGGGAGAATTGACAGTGCCCTGGGAAAACTAGAGAGAACCCGCACCGCTACGCCTCTTGTTTTAACATAACTGCATTGGCAATAAACTTCGATCTTATAATCGATATAACTCAAACCCGAACAAACCCGATTTTTAATTAAATTATTTTTATTTGGGAGAATTGACAGTGCCCTGGGAAAACTAGAGAGAACCCGCACCGCTACGCCTCTTGTTTTAACATAACTGCATTGGCAATAAACTTCGATCTTATAATCGATATATCTCAAACCCGAACAAACCCGACAAACCCGAACAAACCCGACAAAAATTTTATGATTTTATCGTATTGTACTCGTCGCGCTCTTTCAAATGAGCCCAAACTCGATGGGTCTAGCATCAATATTAAGGAAGTTATAGAGCAAACCCGAACAAACCCGAAATTTTTTTTATGATTTTATCGTATTGTACTCGTCGCGCTCTTTCAAATGAGCCCAAACTCGATGGGTCTAACATCAATATTAAGGAAGTTATAGAACAAACCCGAACAAACCCGAAATTTTTTTTATGATTTTATCGTATTGTACTCGTCGCGCTCTTTCAAATGAGCCCAAACTCGATGGGTCTAACATCAATATTAAGGAAGTTATAGAACAAACCCGAAATTTTTTTTATGATTTTATCGTATTGTACTCGTCGCGCTCTTTCAAATGAGCCCAAACTCGATGGGTCTAACATCAATATTAAGGAAGTTATAGAACAAACCCGAACAAACCCGAAAATTTTTTTATGATTTTATCGTATTGTACTCGTCGCGCTCTTTCAAATGAGCCCAAACTCGATGGGTCTAACATCAATATTAAGGAAGTTATAGAACAAACCCGACAAACCCGAAATTTTTTTTATGATTTTATCGTATTGTACTCGTCGCGCTCTTTCAAATGAGCCCAAACTCGATGGGTCTAACATCAATGTTAAGGAAGTTATAGCACAAACCCGAACAAACCCGAAAATTTTTTTATGATTTTATCGTATTGTACTCGTCGCGCTCTTTCAAATGAGCCCAAACTCGATGGGTCTAACATCAATATTAAGGAAGTTATAGAACAAACCCGAACAAACCCGAAAATTTTTTTATGATTTTATCGTATTGTACTCGTCGCGCTCTTTCAAATGAGCCCAAACTCGATGGGTCTAACATCAATATTAAGGAAGTTATAGCACAAACCCGAACAAACCCGAAATTTTTTTTATGATTTTATCGTATTGTACTCGTCGCGCTCTTTCAAATGAGCCCAAACTCGATGGGTCTAACATCAATATTAAGGAAGTTATAGAACAAACCCGAACAAACCCGAAATTTTTTTTATGATTTTATCGTATTGTACTCGTCGCGCTCTTTCAAATGAGCCCAAACTCGATGGGTCTAACATCAATATTAAGGAAGTTATAGAACAAACCCGAACAAACCCGAAATTTTTTTTATGATTTTATCGTATTGTACTCGTCGCGCTCTTTCAAATGAGCCCAAACTCGATGGGTCTAACATCAATATTAAGGAAGTTATAGAACAAACCCGAACAAACCCGAAATTTTTTTTATGATTTTATCGTATTGTACTCGTCGCGCTCTTTCAAATGAGCCCAAACTCGATGGGTCTAACATCAATATTAAGGAAGTTATAGAACAAACCCGAAATTTTTTTTATGATTTTATCGTATTGTACTCGTCGCGCTCTTTCAAATGAGCCCAAACTCGATGGGTCTAACATCAATATTAAGGAAGTTATAGAACAAACCCGAACAAACCCGAAAATTTTTTTATGATTTTATCGTATTGTACTCGTCGCGCTCTTTCAAATGAGCCCAAACTCGATGGGTCTAACATCAATATTAAGGAAGTTATAGAACAAACCCGACAAACCCGAAATTTTTTTTATGATTTTATCGTATTGTACTCGTCGCGCTCTTTCAAATGAGCCCAAACTCGATGGGTCTAACATCAATGTTAAGGAAGTTATAGCACAAACCCGAACAAACCCGAAAATTTTTTTATGATTTTATCGTATTGTACTCGTCGCGCTCTTTCAAATGAGCCCAAACTCGATGGGTCTAACATCAATATTAAGGAAGTTATAGAACAAACCCGAACAAACCCGAAAATTTTTTTATGATTTTATCGTATTGTACTCGTCGCGCTCTTTCAAATGAGCCCAAACTCGATGGGTCTAACATCAATATTAAGGAAGTTATAGCACAAACCCGAACAAACCCGAAATTTTTTTTATGATTTTATCGTATTGTACTCGTCGCGCTCTTTCAAATGAGCCCAAACTCGATGGGTCTAACATCAATATTAAGGAAGTTATAGAACAAACCCGAACAAACCCGAAATTTTTTTTATGATTTTATCGTATTGTACTCGTCGCGCTCTTTCAAATGAGCCCAAACTCGATGGGTCTAACATCAATATTAAGGAAGTTATAGAACAAACCCGAACAAACCCGAAATTTTTTTTATGATTTTATCGTATTGTACTCGTCGCGCTCTTTCAAATGAGCCCAAACTCGATGGGTCTAACATCAATATTAAGGAAGTTATAGAACAAACCCGAACAAACCCGAAAATTTTTTTATGATTTTATCGTATTGTACTCGTCGCGCTCTTTCAAATGAGCCCAAACTCGATGGGTCTAACATCAATATTAAGGAAGTTATAGAACAAACCCGAAATTTTTTTTATGATTTTATCGTATTGTACTCGTCGCGCTCTTTCAAATGAGCCCAAACTCGATGGGTCTAACATCAATATTAAGGAAGTTATAGAACAAACCCGAACAAACCCGAAAATTTTTTTATGATTTTATCGTATTGTACTCGTCGCGCTCTTTCAAATGAGCCCAAACTCGATGGGTCTAACATCAATATTAAGGAAGTTATAGAACAAACCCGACAAACCCGAAATTTTTTTTATGATTTTATCGTATTGTACTCGTCGCGCTCTTTCAAATGAGCCCAAACTCGATGGGTCTAACATCAATATTAAGGAAGTTATAGAACAAACCCGAAATTTTTTTTATGATTTTATCGTATTGTACTCGTCGCGCTCTTTCAAATGAGCCCAAACTCGATGGGTCTAACATCAATATTAAGGAAGTTATAGAACAAACCCGAACAAACCCGAAAATTTTTTTATGATTTTATCGTATTGTACTCGTCGCGCTCTTTCAAATGAGCCCAAACTCGATGGGTCTAACATCAATATTAAGGAAGTTATAGCACAAACCCGAACAAACCCGAAATTTTTTTTATGATTTTATCGTATTGTACTCGTCGCGCTCTTTCAAATGAGCCCAAACTCGATGGGTCTAACATCAATATTAAGGAAGTTATAGAACAAACCCGAACAAACCCGAAAATTTTTTTATGATTTTATCGTATTGTACTCGTCGCGCTCTTTCAAATGAGCCCAAACTCGATGGGTCTAACATCAATATTAAGGAAGTTATAGAACAAACCCGAACAAACCCGAAAATTTTTTTATGATTTTATCGTATTGTACTCGTCGCGCTCTTTCAAATGAGCCCAAACTCGATGGGTCTAACATCAATATTAAGGAAGTTATAGAACAAACCCGAACAAACCCGAAATTTTTTTTATGATTTTATCGTATTGTACTCGTCGCGCTCTTTCAAATGAGCCCAAACTCGATGGGTCTAACATCAATATTAAGGAAGTTATAGAACAAACCCGAACAAACCCGAAATTTTTTTTATGATTTTATCGTATTGTACTCGTCGCGCTCTTTCAAATGAGCCCAAACTCGATGGGTCTAACATCAATATTAAGGAAGTTATAGCACAAACCCGAACAAACCCGAAATTTTTTTTATGATTTTATCGTATTGTACTCGTCGCGCTCTTTCAAATGAGCCCAAACTCGATGGGTCTAGCATCAATATTAAGGAAGTTATAGAACAAACCCGAACAAACCCGAAAATTTTTTTATGATTTTATCGTATTGTACTCGTCGCGCTCTTTCAAATGAGCCCAAACTCGATGGGTCTAACATCAATATTAAGGAAGTTATAGCACAAACCCGAAATTTTTTTTATGATTTTATCGTATTGTACTCGTCGCGCTCTTTCAAATGAGCCCAAACTCGATGGGTCTAACATCAATGTTAAGGAAGTTATAGCACAAACCCGAACAAACCCGAAAATTTTTTTATGATTTTATCGTATTGTACTCGTCGCGCTATTTCAAATGAGCCCAAACTCGATGGGTCTAGCATCAATATTAAGGAAGTTATAGAACAAACCCGAATTTTTTTTTATGATTTTATCGTATTGTACTCGTCGCGCTCTTTCAAATGAGCCCAAACTCGATGGGTCTAACATCAATATTAAGGAAGTTATAGCACAAACCCGAACAAACCCGAAAATTTTTTTATGATTTTATCGTATTGTACTCGTCGCGCTCTTTCAAATGAGCCCAAACTCGATGGGTCTAACATCAATATTATGGAAGTTATAGCACAAACCCGAACAAACCCGAAAATTTTTTTATGATTTTATCGTATTGTACTCGTCGCGCTTTTTCAAATGAGCCCAAACTCGATGGGTCTAGCATCAATATTAAGGAAGTTATAGAACAAACCCGACAAACCCGAACAAACCCGACAAACCCGAACAAACCCGACAAACCCGATTTTTAATTAAATTATTTTTATTTGGGAGAATTGACAGTGCCCTGGGAAAACTAGAGAGAACCCGCACCGCTACGCCTCTTGTTTTAACATAACTGCATTGGCAATAAACTTCGATCTTATAATCGATATAACTAAAACCCGAACAACCAAAATACGCTATTATTGCAGAAAGCTTTTCTATGTGGCAACACTGTTAAAATACTTTATAAATTTTTATTTTATGTATTTTTCTTTATTTGGAGTCATTATAATTAGTTAGCTATTGTTTCAATTCGTAATAAAGTTTTTACCTGTTTGATTTGAACCCAAACCCGAACAAACACGGTTAAAGAGATAATCAATCAATTTTATGTCTGTTTTAAAACATAATTTATGAAATAGTTCGATTTGCACTTGACCACCTTTTTGTACCTGAACGTCATTATTAAATTCGAATTATTCAAAAAATTTCACCCCAATTTGAGGGGTCTACCCTATTCGTAGCTTATGTTTTGACAGAGATATTGCCCATTGAAATTTTCAATATACATATAAGATAGATAATACTACATCGATCGATTTTATGCGTTTCGTTAAAAATTTAAATGGGAATATAAATGCACAACCACAAATAATATTTTTCGTCTACAATTGAAAATTTCAATTGGCAATATCTCTGTCAAAACATAAGCTACGAATAGTGCAGACCCCTTAATTAGGGGTGAAATTTTCTGAATAATTCGAATTCAATAATGACGTTCAGGTTCCAAGAAGCGGTCAAGTGCAAGTCGAACTATTTCATGAATTATAATTTAAAAATATGCTAATCTTCATAGGTACAAAAGAAACATAATATCACGCGGTTGACGAAAATCTTATTCACGTATGAAAAAGGTATTTTCATAAAAAAATATTAAATATTATTATGAAATCGCTGTGATAAAAAATAAATATAAAAAAAATTTCTATCGAAAACAGAATGAAATATTATTCTAATACCTGTCTTTTTCCCATTGGTCGAAACGCAAAAAACCGCTCGGACCGTCCGTCCGCTGAGATATAGTCTGCAAGCAGAGAAATCAGTCTGCTTGCCGGTAGCGTCGAGGATTCGATATTAAAATGCATTTATTTCTAAAATAATATTGTCGATTGCGGAGCGAATATTTTTTTGATACGATGAAAAAGAACTCTTTTATCCGTCTTTTAAAGCATAGTATGCATTTTTAGGATTGACAGTTTCGCCTTAATTTCAGTTTAAATATTACAATGCAAATAGAAATTTTATTCGGGGAAAAGTCAATTAAAGAACTTATATCATCCAAGGATTTTTTTTTTACTTATGTTAAAAAGGTAAAACATCTGATTGATTTTAAAAAAAGTTAAAGGTATTATCCTAATAGTTGTAAAATACAAAAACATTCGACTGAAAACAAGCACGGATTTGTCTTAGATTTTTAAAAGTCGTTAGTTAACCTTTAAAAATAAACTTGTTATAATAATTTTGCAAAAAAGGCACTTATTTGTATTACAAAAGAAAGTATAGTATTCAATTGAAAAGAAAAATAACATTATCATTGAGAATTATCGAAGAACGTACGAAGAGAAGGTATTATACCAATTTTGAAAAACTAATTATTATGCAGACATGGAACGATTTTCTTTTAAATGTATTTGTGGTCCTTAAAAGAACCGATTGATATATATTTATATATAGGTACTTATTAAATTATTTATTTTGTTTTGTTGTCGGTCTTCTTAGGCAATAGAACTGCTTGAATATTGGGTAAGACACCGCCTTGAGCTATAGTAACTCCGGACAGAAGCTTATTTAATTCTTCATCATTCCTAATAGCCAATTGAAGATGTCTCGGGATTATCCTGGTTTTCTTGTTGTCTCTTGCGGCATTACCGGCCAACTCAAGAACTTCGGCGGCTAAATATTCCATAACAGCAGCTAAATAGACCGGAGCCCCGGCACCAACCCTTTCAGCATAGTTGCCTTTACGTAATAAACGATGAATACGACCCACGGGAAATTGTAGTCCTGCACGACTCGATCTGGATTTTGCCTTTCCCTTTACTTTACCACCTTTTCCACGGCCGGACATTATTATTTAAAATTTTATTAAATTAAAAAAAACGACGAACAACACTTACTGTGTCTCTCTACAAACTGAACAAAAATACTGAGGAAATTTATTAAATACCAAACTAAACGACCAATCACAAGCCGCTATGCCTAAAACTACAAGTGGGAGGAGCTTGCTAAGGGAGTTGTTTCTGTAATAAAAGGAAACAGCATTAAACGCGAAATTTAGTCTTGATACAACGACGTTACTATCATCATCATGCCACCTAAAGCAAGCGGTAAAGCAGCTAAAAAAGCTGGAAAAGCTCAAAAGAATATTTCCAAAACCGATAAAAAGAAGAAGCGCAGGAGGAAGGAAAGTTATGCTATTTACATTTACAAAGTTCTAAAACAAGTCCATCCAGACACCGGTATTTCCAGTAAAGCTATGTCGATCATGAATTCTTTCGTCAATGACATATTTGAACGTATCGCCGCAGAAGCTTCCCGTTTGGCACACTATAACAAGAGATCTACGATAACGAGTAGGGAAATCCAAACAGCCGTAAGACTTCTTTTGCCCGGTGAATTAGCCAAGCACGCTGTCAGTGAAGGAACCAAAGCTGTTACAAAATACACAAGTTCGAAGTAGTTACTTATTGGAAGAACATAATTAATTAATCGGCTCTTTTCAGAGCCACAAAATTAAATTAAAAAGAAATTTTGTCTATCAAAGTGAATCATATAGATCTGGTGTTGTAAATATTTAATTTAATTGACATCCATCGAGATCGAACATACACGAATTATTTCTCTTTTAAATATCACTATTTTTAGCATAATTTATTTTATATTTAGTTTTATGGTACGCAGCAATTTATTGTATTCAAGATTTTTAAACAGAAATTTTGTAATTCATTTATTTCGAAAAACAAATACACAATTACAATTTGTTTAAATTCTCTAAAACGACAATCTTGTCGTAAAAATTGTTATTTGTGGTAATTATTTAATTTAATTTTAACGACATAAATCGAGATAGAACATACACGAATTATTTCTTTCTTTAAATATATATAAATATTTTTATATATTAAAATTTATAATTCCATGGTACGCAGCCATTTATTGTACTCAATATAAGTTTGTTTTTGTACTATGAATTTTGAATTTCAAAAATAAAATGAATATACGAATTATCGTTCATAAAAATTATTTGTGGTTCTGAAAAGAACCGTTTTTTATTTTTTTTTAAGTGTGAACTGAAGCAATGCATAATTTAAGCACGTTCACCTCGGATACGTCTGGCCAATTGGATATCCTTGGGCATAATGGTTACACGTTTTGCGTGGATGGCGCAAAGATTGGTATCTTCGAAAAGACCAACCAGGTAGGCTTCGCTGGCCTCTTGCAAAGCCATAACAGCAGAACTCTGAAATCGAAGATCGGTTTTAAAATCTTGTGCGATTTCACGCACTAAGCGTTGGAAAGGTAATTTTCTTATCAACAATTCGGTACTTTTCTGGTAACGACGAATTTCACGAAGGGCAACGGTTCCGGGTCTATAACGATGGGGTTTTTTTACTCCTCCTGTAGCTGGTGCGCTCTTGCGTGCAGCTTTCGTGGCGAGTTGTTTTCTTGGGGCTTTACCACCGGTAGATTTTCGTGCTGTTTGCTTCGTACGAGCCATTTTAACAGAAAATATCTAATACAATTGATAAACACGACGACGACGACGAGACAACGACTGATAATACTATGTTCATAAATTGTTCTTTACCAGTGGTTTTGTTAAGACCAGCCCCGACACTATTGGTCAGATCGCTTTGAAAGAGGCGGAGCTAAATATCTTGACAAAACCACGACGTTTTTTCCGAAAGTGCACAGTTGTCTACATACTAGCGAGCGAGCGTCTCACCACTGCTGCTGTTTGTTAAAACTTTTTATTTTCAAAACAACAAAATGACCGGTAGAGGAAAGGGAGGAAAAGGTTTAGGAAAAGGTGGAGCTAAACGTCATCGCAAAGTTCTTCGTGATAATATCCAAGGTATTACAAA
The DNA here is from genome assembly GCA_963991005.1 of Barypeithes pellucidus. Taxonomy (NCBI): domain Eukaryota; kingdom Metazoa; phylum Arthropoda; class Insecta; order Coleoptera; family Curculionidae; genus Barypeithes; species Barypeithes pellucidus. The sequence goes on from CAXDRF010000050.1 coordinate 37,349, forward strand.
GCCAGCCATCAGGAGATTAGCCAGACGTGGTGGTGTAAAACGTATTTCAGGTTTAATTTACGAAGAAACCCGTGGCGTGTTGAAGGTTTTCTTAGAGAATGTTATCAGGGATGCTGTAACTTACACTGAACACGCTAAAAGGAAGACCGTAACTGCTATGGACGTCGTTTATGCCCTGAAACGCCAAGGACGTACCTTGTACGGATTTGGCGGTTAAACAATATGTTACGTTAAAACAAACTACGAAAAATAAAAACGGTTCTTTTCAGAACCACAATGAAATTAAAATTAGAAATTCGCATAGACAATACGAATCGATTCATTTTCTTACGTAATGTTTTTTATATGACCAAAGGACATTTGTCTATTTTTGTTAGTAATTTATAAACATTCTTTTGTAAGAGGAGGAGGAGGAGGAGGAGATAACACAACAGATATACTTTAAACTTCTTTATATATTTTGTTGTTGAATCTATTGTATATTTTAAAGGTATAAATTCCTAATGTTTTAATTTGGGTGGCATACACGTGGTCTATCTTCTGTTCGGCATTTTTTTTTACACGTCTCCGATAAAAATTAATCATCTTTGCGAATGGAAATATAAAATAATTTATGAACATAAATTTTCATTTTTTTTTTGGCTGTTATATAATTTAATAAAGAAGAATGTCTGTTATATTTGGCCTCTGATTTTTCTCTACATTTTTTTTAAAATTTAACCAAACCAATCAAACAGATTTATCAACTAAGTTTCCTAAGCAAACCTATACTATACTACTTTATTTAAGTGGTTATATCAGTAATTTGTTAAAAGCTTAAATATTGTCTTAAACCAGTTTGTTTTAAATGTTACATTAGGACTTTTAATTTATCGAAATTATCAATTCTTGTTCTCATTTGAACTAGTAAAATTTTTCACGTACTTATTCTCAAAAGTGTTATGGTCGTCGTCGTCGTCGTCGAGCTTGTAATGACATGTAGAAACTATTATATTTTTTCACCATTTAAGAGCCCCTGCTTTATAATTTCTTTAACAAATACTTATAATGGATATTATAAAGTATCAGTTGTAAAAATATAACGTTTAAATAATGATTACTATTTTAAAAACAAAGCTTTTAAACAATAATGTTTCGCTTGAAATTCCGAAGCACGTCTGATTGTAACGGTTTAAATACGGTTAAGTATTGTAATAAGTAAAAAATTATTTATATGTAGCAAACTCCATACTACTGACAATGTTTTTTTTACAAAAACTTGTATGTTTGCTCGTAATATATTTAAATAAACATTATTTAAAGAGACCACGACGAACGTGTAAAAGGTATAAACGAAGCCGGGCCAAGAGCAGCGCAGAGAACGAAACGTTCAGTCCTCCGTCCGTCCGTCTTGATATACTGAAGCATATTTTCGCTGTGCGCCTCATTCTATCTCTCACAGTAATTCACTAAGCGTACTGAGAAAGATCGTTTTACAGTTTTAAAACTATTTTCACCTCGTCGTGTTTATTATAGAAAATTAAAAAATGGCAGATACAGAAGCAGCTCCAGTTGCAGCAACACCTCCTCACACTCAATCGCCTACCAAAAAGGAGAAGAAGGCAAAAAATCCTCGTGCAAAGCCGACTCATCCACCTACATCCGAAATGGTAAACAACGCCATTAAGGGACTCAAAGAAAGAGGTGGTTCGTCGCTACAAGCGATCAAAAAGTACATAGCCGCAAATTATAAAGTAGATGCCGAGAAAGTTTCTCCTTTTATAAAGAAATATTTGAAGTCGGCCGTTGTTTCGGGAGCCCTCGTCCAAACAAAAGGAAAAGGCGCATCGGGATCCTTTAAACTCGCCGCAACAGGTTCCAGCTCCGCCAAACAAGCATCTGCGGAAAAGAAAAAAACCACGGTTAAGGCAAAAAAATCACCTGTGAAGAAAGCAGCGTCCGGTGATAGAACTAAAACTACTAAAAAAGCGACGGCGGCGACAGCAGCAGCTCCCAAAACTAAGAAAGCTGACAAGAAATCACCAAAGAAAGTAGCCGAAAAGAAGACCACCAAAATCGCTAGTTCAGCGACTGTTGCCGCAGCAAAACCTAAGGCACCATCCAAAGCGAAAAAATCAAATAAAGCTGGACCTACAAAAAAGCCAAAAGCGCCGAAACCTAAAACAGCAAAATCTCCTGCCGCTTCGAAGGCAAAGAAAGCCGCTTCTCCAAAGCGAAAGAAGTAAATTTTTTTTTTCGGGAAGATAATAACATAGTGGAAGAAGAAGAATGTCCATGATGGATTATTTAAAATCGGTTCTTTTCAGAACCACAATTATTTTCTTTAAAGAAATTCGCAAATTATTAATATATTTTTATTTTTGATATTAACTAATAACTTTTTACTGTGAATTATTAATTTCAATGTTTTCTTTCATCAGGTAAAATTATATTATAGTATAGTATATTATTATTTTCCATGGTGGATTATTTAAACTCGGTTCCTTTCAGAACCACAATTATTTTCTTTAAAGAAATTCGCAAATTATTAATGTATTTTTATTTTTGATATTAACTAATAACTTTTTACTGTGAATTATTAATTTCAATGTTTTCTTTCATCAGGTAAAATTATATTATAGTATAGTATATTATAATTTTCCATGGTGGATTATTTAAACTCGGTTCCTTTCAGAACCACAATTATTTTCTTTAAAGAAATTCGCAAATTATTAATGTATTTTTATTTTTGATATTAACTAATAACTTTTTACTGCGAATTATTAAATTCAATGTTTTTTTTCATAAGGTAAAATTATATTATAGTATATTATTATTTTGTAGCTATTTTATGCATGTGCAAACGAAGTTTCTCTTTTGATAAAATATTGTGGTCCTAAAAAGGACCGATTTGTAACTAAGATAAAAATATGATCTATTTGGCTTTGTTATCAGTCTTCTTAGGCAAGAGGACTGCTTGAATATTCGGTAAAACACCTCCTTGAGCGATGGTTACTCCTGACAGAAGTTTATTTAATTCCTCGTCGTTTCTAATGGCTAGTTGAAGATGTCTCGGAATAATACGAGTTTTCTTATTGTCTCTTGCGGCGTTTCCAGCCAATTCCAATACTTCAGCAGCTAAATATTCCATTACTGCAGCCAAATAAACAGGCGCACCAGCACCGACTCTTTCAGCATAATTTCCTTTACGCAACAAGCGATGGATACGACCAACGGGAAACTGTAAACCTGCACGACTGGATCGAGATTTTGCTTTTCCCTTAACTTTTCCACCTTTACCTCGTCCTGACATTATTTAATATTTTCTTTTTAAAAATCAAACGAACTGCACTCGTCCAGCGGACTGTTTGAAATGATACATTCGGCAAATCGACCACTATATAAGATAAACTAAGCGACCAATCACAAGCCGCTATGCCTAAAACTACAAGTGGGAGGAGCTTGCTAAGGGAGTTGTTTCTGTAATAAAAGGAAACAGCATTAAAGCGCGAAATTTAGTCTTGATACAACGACGTTACTATCATCATCATCATCATGCCACCTAAAGCTAGCGGAAAAGCTGCCAAAAAGGCCGGTAAAGCACAGAAGAATATTTCGAAAACCGATAAAAAGAAGAAGCGCAGGAGGAAGGAAAGCTACGCAATTTACATTTACAAAGTTTTAAAACAAGTTCATCCCGACACAGGAATTTCCAGCAAAGCCATGTCTATTATGAATTCTTTTGTGAATGACATTTTTGAACGGATTGCTGCTGAAGCTTCTCGCCTTGCACACTACAACAAGAGGTCTACGATAACAAGCAGAGAAATTCAAACGGCAGTAAGACTTCTACTACCCGGTGAATTAGCAAAACACGCTGTTAGTGAAGGAACAAAAGCTGTAACCAAATACACCAGTTCCAAATAGACCATTCCTCAAACTTTGACGACGACGACTACATCATTTTTAAACAACGGCTCTTTTCAGAGCCACAATTATTTTATTGAAGAATTTGTTTTTTTTAACGCCTCTTAATTTATTAAGTTATTAAGTCGTCGCTGATGTGCAATTTCATAATTATTCTTGTTATGAGAATCGAAAAATTACCCTAATAATAATAATGATGATATCTAATAAGAGAATTTTAATTTAAATAATTTTTTACGTTCTTACTCATTAAACTAGAGTGAACTTTTCGGCGAAAACGTTAAACGGTCAAACTTGTCCCTTTCAAAAATGATTACATGAATATAAATAAACATAGATATGCCACTTAAATTTGAAATTAAATATAAAGAATTAAATAACTTAACATTTTTTTGTTTCTTTACGAAATTTAAATCCTTTCTCATTATAGTAAATCGATATATAATATATGTTACGATAATTGTATATTCTTTCTCCTCTAATCCGCCTTGCTACCACAAGTACAAAGCAAAACACAAACAGTTACGAATTTTTTTTATCTTTGGCAACTTACGCCTTTCGTCTAATATGTCTTAAGGGGCTCAAGCTAAAAATTCAACTGAACTGAGCAATTGTCGTAGAAATTAATTAGTATCTTTATTAATATACAAGTTAATTATAACGATTTATAGACGGATCCCTTATTATTATTATTATTATTTTTCTACGATTGATACATAAAAAAATTAATTTACTAACCTAATCGTAAGATTATAGTTATAGGTCCTGTGGGGTAAAAATCGAATACTCGAATTCCCATTTCTTCCGGCTTTCTCACTTATTATATTATATGGTCTCCATTAATGTAATATCATGTTATCCATTTTTCCTGGCTTGTTACAATTTTCTCTTTTTTCCTGATTTCTTAGCTAGCTATCGACTATTCGACATTTTGGAGATTTCTCTTCGAGATTTCAACAATTTTGCTCTAAAAAAAAAATAATTGTTTAAAATTGTTTTTTTAAATTTTATTATTTTAAAATTTTTTTAAAGATTACTTAAGCTAATGTTTTTTCCAAACAAACAAGTCGGGTTAGACATCAATCCCGAACAAACCCGAATGGGATAAATCAAACCCGAACAAACCCGTCGAATATAACAATAAACTTTATAATTACAACAGTTAGGTATAGCCATATTGCCCTTTTCCAAATAAATATCAATTACCGCTACTTATTTTCCTTCTAGAAAAGCTATGGGTTTCTTAGATAAAGGCCAAACTAAAAAACATTCTCTTTAAAAACCGTCGAATATAACAATAAACTTTATAATTACAACAGTTAGGTATAGCGATATTGCCTTTTACTAAATAAATATCAATGACCGCTACTTATTTCCTCCTAGAAAAAGTATGGGTTTCTTAGATAAAAGCCAAACTAAAAAAAATATATCTCTTTAAAATCCGTCGAATATAACAATAAACTTTATAATTACAACAGTCAGAGTTAGCCATATTGCCCATTTCTAAATAAATATCAATTACCGCTTCTTATTTCCTCCTAGAAAAGGTATGGGTTTCTTAGATTAAAAGCCAAATTATAAAAATTCTCTTTAAACATCATCGGACATAACAATAAACTTTATAATTACAACAGTTAGGTATGTTAGTTTATATCATTTTCTTTTTACATAATCCCAAATAATAAATAAATATATCGTTTTAGTATATGAACTTTAGTTCTATAGGTTGGTTATATTCACCGATACGTCAACGCCGTGCCGATGCGCTTATATGTGGAGAGACGGTCGCCGAGCGAATAGCGTCGGCACGAATCTCTCCACGTCGAGGTCATTCCGCCCGTTCGAAAGGAACAATCTAAATTTCTTATTTAAACAACGATTGATATTATGGCTGATGCTGTTCTCAATTTTGAGACGACCAATGTGCATCGCCGCTCTCAGTCGTTGACATTAAGAAATTATGTGTGGCAAATGACTTTACATTCACAGCGAGACTGCGGACTCGGTGTACGTTTTACGTATCACGGTTCAAATGCAGTTACCCAAATGCATATCTTATGCTTTAAATTTGCGATAACTCTCTTCGTTCCGAGCGAGAATAATAAAACTTAAAACGTAACGATCTTTCGGGAATCCCGTGTCGCTTTCAATCTAGCGAAGGGTCGAGAGAATGTTCGAAGTTTTTCATCGGTCGGCGTTTTCTGTAAGCGACATTTTATCTGTAATGCTGAACACGACGCACCAAATACATTTGTGTTTAATGGCAGTTGTGTAGTATAATATCAGAATAAATATGACGCATACAAAGTCGAACCGATATTAGTTTTGTAGTAGGATAGTTAGTGTTTATTAAAAAAACATCCGACTAAATTACTACTGCTACTATATCGTGTGTGTCTACACAGACATTCATATATGGAAATTTTTAAGAGCGTGGCGTCTTGATCGGTTTTACCGCTATCTCGACGCGCCTATCACGCACTAAAATCCGATATTTGTCGTCTGTTTTCGATATAGAAGTGTAAGAACTTTTATTTCGGAGACTGTTTGTTGCGATCAGATGTGTATGTGTGTGATAGTAGGAATGCTGACGCGCCTATACTCGCTTCATTTGTAAACATAGATTATATTGTGTGTGTGTTGTTGTGTCCTTTCACGTTCGTCGTCAGTTTTAAAAACGATTTTTAAAAATGTAGACGATAACGTTTTAGTAGATACACACACACATATACACAGTTATATTAATGTCAAATGGAATTATTGGCGCGCCTTCCGCATCATCGTCATCATCGTCGATCGTTCAACAATAAGAACAGCTCCCTGGTTGATCCTGCCAGTAGTCATATGCTTGTCTCAAAGATTAAGCCATGCATGTCTCAGTACAAGCCAAATTAAGGTGAAACCGCGAAAGGCTCATTAAATCAGTTATGGTTCCTTAGATCGTACCCACAATTACTTGGATAACTGTGGTAATTCTAGAGCTAATACATGCAAACAGAGCTCCGACCGGAGACGGAAGGAGTGCTTTTATTAGATCAAAACCAATCGGTGGCGAGTTCGCTCGTCATCGTACAACTTGGTGACTCTCAATAACTTTACGCTGATCGCACGGTCTCGCACCGGCGACGCATCTTTCAAATGTCTGCCTTATCAACTGTCGATGGTAGGTTCTGCGCCTACCATGGTTGTAACGGGTAACGGGGAATCAGGGTTCGATTCCGGAGAGGGAGCCTGAGAAACGGCTACCACATCCAAGGAAGGCAGCAGGCGCGCAAATTACCCACTCCCGGCACGGGGAGGTAGTGACGAAAAATAACGATACGGGACTCATCCGAGGCCCCGTAATCGGAATGAGTACACTCTAAACCCTTTAACGAGGATCAATTGGAGGGCAAGTCTGGTGCCAGCAGCCGCGGTAATTCCAGCTCCAATAGCGTATATTAAAGTTGTTGCGGTTAAAAAGCTCGTAGTCGAATTTGTGTCTCGTGCCGCTGGTTCATCGTCCGCGGTGTTAACTGGCGAGTCGCGAGACGTCCTGCCGGTGGGCTTAGCTCGCAAGGGCGGCCCAACTCAATCCTGCCGCGGTGCTCTTCACTGAGTGTCGAGGTGGGCCGGCACGTTTACTTTGAACAAATTAGAGTGCTTAAAGCAGGCTAAAACTTCGCCTGAATACTGTGTGCATGGAATAATGGAATAGGACCTCGGTTCTATTTTGTTGGTTTTCGGAACCCCGAGGTAATGATTAA